>LNAC01000211.1:95016-333978 GCA_002007465.1 Ailurus styani
GGGGGGGGGGGGAAGGAGCCACCAGCAAGCACAGCTATTATGATCACTCATTAGAAAGCCAAGCAGACTCTGATAAATCGTGCCAGGGTTTTTAAGGAATAGATGATTACCTGCTTAAACAGCATGGAAGCTACCAGTAAAATGTAGCAAAATGATTAAAGAAAAAAAAAAGAACACCCCCATTACATCCAAGTGTAACAGATGGACAGTTGTACTTTGGGGAATGTTCGCAGAGCCTGTTTCCTCCCCTTCAAGGTAGGGAGGGCAGAAGCCACAGGCCCTCCCGGGCACAGAGGAGAGACAGCTTCTTTCCTCCCGCCCTCCCTCGCCCTCCCTCGCCCTCCCTCGCCCTCCCCGCGACTGTGGGCAGCCCTGCTCAGCTGCTACTAAGACTTCCCTCTAAGCCCTGCAGCAGGGAAGAGAAGCAGACAGGGTGAAGAGGTGGGGAGTAGGGGTGCAGAGCTGGAGCACGGTTAATGACAAGATAGATCCGATCTTTCCCGGCACGGTGAGGCTGCCCGTCGTCAGGAGTGGGGCTCACTGTGCCGGGACCCCCTCCTCCGGCCTCTCAGTGTCTGAAGGAGCCATCGTCCCCTGTGTGGGGAGCCACCACCTTGTGGATCTTCCTGGGAGGCCAAGTGGCCCGCCGAAGGCGGAAGTGCCAAACGCCAGCTTTCCCGGTTCCCCCTGTGTCTAGAACATGGACTCTGCCCGTTCTGGAGTGAGGGGGCCTGGAAGACCCCCTCTCTGATTCCAGGGTGTCGTGGCCCGCAGCCTGGAGCCTTGGGGGGGCTGGCTACAGTGTCTGGGCCTGATGGTGGCAGCAGAGCGCCCCTCGGAAGGGTCCCTCGGGAAGATTTTGGACATCATCCCCCAAATCTGGTTCTTCAGGTGTTTTGGTGTTTCTGTCAACTAGCCAGCGTCTGCAAAACACAACTTTGTGTTGAACTGGGCCAGGGTTGATTTCCGTTGCTTGCAGTTAAGAACTCTGACCCTTGGAAGGACAGAGAGTAGCTCTGCCTGAGGCAGGAGCTGCCAGGGGTTGGCCCTGGGTGGGAATGGGCCTGGGACCCCCATCTCACGTGATCTCAGGGTCAGTCCATGTCTGAAAGGTCTCAGCTGAGTTTTAACAGGGAAAGCTCCTTTTCTGGGAAGTTTTCTTCAAAATCTCCCTCTCTCTCTCTCTTTCCCCTTCTCTCTCCCTCTCTCTCTTGTCTCCACATAATCCTGCTATTTCTTTAAGCTCCTCTCTAGCAATCTGGCCCCGTTTGCCTCTGAGGTCTCTGCAGGGATCTGCGTTCAGCCAACTTGGCATCTTGCTGTCTTCCGGTCCCCTCACACCTTGGTCTGGCTTGTCCCAGTGCCTGCAGGTCTGTCTGCTTGACGGGCGTCCAGCTCCTCCCCATTCCTTTGTCTTTCAGCCTTTCTTCCCTTTCTTCCCCTTTCCAGTCTTCCTACTAAACCCAGGAGCCGGTTAAAAAAAAACGGGTCTCCTAAAGTTCATTGTCCTGATTTGCTGACTTTCCTCCTTTCTGTAAATTCTGGCATCTGACCTTTTTTATGGTTGCTTCTACAGCCTTCCCCCCTCCACCACCCCCTCCCCCGGACTTTTCTTAGGTTCTTGACTGGTTTCTCTTGTCATTTGGCTTTTTCTGCCTCCTACAGTTGAAAATTTCCCCTGTCACCCTCCAAAAACTGATTTGAAAATGTTGGCTTGCCAGTTTGTCCTTGCGAGAGGTGCTTGGAGAGCTGAGACCCTCTTGCTCTGCAATGCTGACCCAGAGGTGCTTTGCGAAGTTACCAAAAGAAATTGTCATCCACTTTCTGATCTTCTAATTACCTGTGTTTTGCTGGCATCCGCTCCCCTCACTATTGCTTATTATTGCAGGCTATCCAGTGCTTCATGAAGTCCCTTCAAATTATTCCTGGGAGTTCTCAGGGGCTTTTGCTCATGTGCTCATGAATAACTACTGTCAGCTACCAGGTGGTGTCCATCAATTTTTTTTCTCATCTGCTCTGGCCCCCTTCGTTGATATCGGCTGCTGAGACTTCTGCCGCCTGCCAAGGAGTGTGGACCTGCCTTGTCAATGACTCGAGCAGCAGGTGAGTTGCCCTGACGGGGCCCTGGTGCCGGGGGCTCTGCCATGGCTGCCGGGCGCGGCCACCACAGGCCGTCGCCACGGCCCGGCTGCGCTGTGTCCTCTGCCCGCGTCAGAAGGGCATGCTGCCTCCCTCTCTTTCTGTGCGATGCTTTGCCATCCTTGGGTCCACAGGGGCCCTGATGAGCGGTTCTGGTAGAAAATAAAAATTTTACTTTTTATTTCTGACTCTCCTTTCCACTGAGTATTCACCGCTCTCTTACAATAATAGAAGTTTTACTGTTGGGGGGTGGAGGGGGGAAGAAGAACTTGTCTGTCTGAGCTCCTCTTTCCTCGGGGGCTTTTCAGCAGGCTGGGGACCCGGTCTCTCAGGGAAATCGGCTTCCTGTGGCCTGCCCTGCTGTCCGGTCCGAGCGGAGCTGGACGCCTTCGGTTGAAGCAGGGTCATGAAATTGCTAGATGATTTTTTTCCGGTTTGGGAATCTCTAGTAGCTAGCTCGTAAGGCTAAGACTTTAGACCCCAAAGGCATGTGTTTTCTATATTAGAAACCCTGGAGAGATGAGACCACCCCAACTCCTCCCTCTTCCCCCCCTCCCTAGCCTCTCTGAACAGCAAGGGTCATTCCAGGCGAGAAGTCAGCAAGTACCCTATTCTGCCATGTCTTTCTAAACTCCTGCTCTTGGGTAGGCCCCCTTAACTTTCTCATCCCACTTTTGCAATTCTTCTGGTAGGTTTTGTCACATCTGTGACACAAAAAAGTTACTGCGTGATTCATTATTTAATGCCCGAGTCTCTCCCAGGAGAGCAGGTTGGCGAGGACTGTGCTTGCCTGTTTCCTGCTGTATTTTCACGATCTAAAGCTTTGCCTGGCATTTGACATCTGATAGGAGCTCAATAAAAATTTACTGAACAACTGCGTGAATATTTGAGATTCCATAATTGTAATTGCTACGCTGAACTAAAATCTCTTGTTTTGGGGAAAACAGAGTGAACTCGATTCTTTTCCTTTAGGTGGTTCCTTGGGGGTAGAGAGAAGATGAGTCTATGGGGATAGTTTCTCTGTTACATAAAGTCATCTCAGGCCTACTATACCTGTCTCTACCCAGGATTATCACCCCCCAAAGAGTTGTAGTGGTTGGTGAGAATAATAACTGGAAGAATATAATCAGGGCTATTCCCAAGCAAAATTATGAAGTAAGGGATGTTTATTTTCGAGACGGAAAGCCTCCCCGCAATATTAAGCAAGCTCCTAGTATCATCTTCAAAAATTCAAAATCCACAGAACCCACAGCTCTGGAAAATGGTTTTGTAGAAGCTATCATTACCAGTTATTGACACATCACAGCTGGAGTTATCTTATATCTCTTATGAGCACATGGAAATACGTGCTTGTGAACACTCTTATAATATTGCAGATTTCTGAACCGTATTTTTCCAAATCCCTGAAGATTTGCTTTAAACCACTCCTGCTCCCTCCCCAAAATGGGAATGCCCACACCTTCCTTTGGCCCTGGGGTAGGGGACATTTATTGTTCATCAAATACCCACATTTTCCATCTACCTTCATCAGGAGGAGCTACTTCTAGTGGCCAATGGACTCTAAGAAGAAACAGTACATGTCACTTCTTGGACGGAGTGTTTTAGACCTTCCTTTAGACCATCTCTCAGTTGTGGAGGCCTTGTGCAGGGAGTCAGAGTGTCTACCGGCCTTCAACGCAGATCAGAGCTGCCAGCTAAACCATGATGGACAGAGAGCACAGGTAAGAAATAGATCTTTGTTTCGGCGTGGATCGATCAAGGTCTGTCAGGACTTCTACTCAGATAGTTGAATGGACAAGTGTCGTGTAGACACTACTGACTGATGTGAACAAGTGGAGAGAACCAACTAGGGGTTGAGACATCGGAGATTAGAGATGGCTGGAAGCCCTTACCACCCCTAGGTGTGATGGGCAGGAGGAGATACGGTGTCACTGGAGCCCCCACGGAAAGCAAGAGCCACAGAGTGAAGCCAGAGGGAAAAGAGATACAGCCCCTGCCAAGGCTGTAATATCAAAGGAGAGAAGGAACAGAGAAGAAACAGCCAGATCCCTCTCTGTCCCTCTTTCCCTTTCTCACCAGTCTCCCCAGGGTGCCTCCCATAGGAACCTGACCAGGAACCAGAGGTTATGTGAGCCAGTTTGTAAGAGTCAGCCTATAGGGCTGCAGTAAAGGGGTGAGAATGGAGTGGGGCTGATGGGAGCTAGTGGAGAGTGTCCCACACAAGGAGCATCAGCCAGCCCAACCTAACTAAGGTTGGCCCTCTCTAGGCTATGTTCCTGGGTCCTTGGAGCATCTACTGTGCTCTAACACCCTGATTGAGTTGGATGTTATTTCTCCAACTGTGGGTTGTTGCCTGCTTTCACATAGGTGCACGATGCTGCATTTTCTTTGTACTTCTAGTATCTTGTGTTGCTCTTGGAATATAATGTTGTCACATATCAACTTAGAAATAGGCCAAATTACTATGTTGAAGTGCATGGCACACTATTCTGAGATGCTATGTTAACATCCCGTATTGTTACCATTTGCAAAATTTAAAGATCCAAATAATAACGGATGGTACCGGCAACATATGTAGCATAAGTGACCTTATTGATTTGCTGGATTATTTTGGTCTTATAGGAAGTAGATAATAAGAGCTATTAATTATGGCAAGTGTTTGCATTCTCTGCCTATGATTGGTATATTGGGACAATTGGGAAGTGTAGCCCAAGGACTTGGAAATGAAATCACCCTCTGGGAATTAAAAAGAACTTCAATACATAGTAGATTAAAGCAGAAATGAACAAAATCATCTGACAGTGGGAAATAGGGCCTCCTGGAGTTCTTACATCTCGATGTCCCTAAGATATCAGTTGGGTTCATTTGGGTTTTTGAGATTTGAAATTGCCACAAATTTCCTCTCCTATGTTCTGTGGCAATTGCAAACATTTCTTCAAGATTCCTGTACGTCCCTAGAAGCCCGGGTTCTCACGGTCACTGTGGCTCTGAGCCTTTGCCCCTCCTTGAATCTCAACCCCTGCTGGAGGCTCCAGTCTGGAGCGTCTCCTTTCCCTCTGCTCCCACGGTTCCAAGAACAACTGCATGAAACCTTTGTGAGTGTCAGACTTTACTGAAGGAGAGGTTTATATCGCAGATATGAAAACACTTAGAATTGGATTGTAGACGTTCATGTTCATAAAGATTCTATGACTATTGTGTCTCTGGCCACTTCTCTCTGCTCACATTCTCCAAGGGCTCTACCCCCTTGCCCTGCTCCCCTTCTCTCTTCTTCCCGATCTCTCCCTTTATTTTCTCTTTTGCTTTCCTCTATGCTTAGTTTGTGTTCTGTTGTATTTATTTTTTAACTTCATTTCTTAAAATTACAAGATGCAGGAATAGAAACAGTTTAAAAATACAGAGGTGTATAGATTTAAGATATTACACTCGATTTAAGACATTACCCTCCTCTTTCCAGTGTTGGCCGCCATTAATATTTTTGCGTTGCTGACTTATTAGCAAAAGGTCGTATCACCTTGTTGCTTTAATGTGCATTTTCCTGCTTACAAGAGCAAAATTTTTCTTATATTGTTTATTGTCCCTTGGAGTTTCTTCACCGAATCATGACTTTATATCCTTTGCACTTGAGGCTGATAACATCTGGATCCGCTAGTGAATCTGATTTCCAGAACTTTCGGATAAATACTGAACCCTGGAGGCGATTAGGGGAGAAAGTGCTGTCACCCTGTGGCATGGAGCCTGGAGGTCCACTAGCATTCTCCAGGGGATGTTCCTCCAGCTGCCATCTGCCACCTTCATGTCCTTCTGTTAAATGTCCTCAGTTTTTGGTTGCTCCAAAAATAGAATAAGTCCTCACAACCCATCTATCTTAGGGAGCACTGCAGCCAATGTAAAACTCAATAATATGAAGGAAGTCATCTGAAGCTCTAGAACTAACACAGATTTTTTAGTTGAATTAGAACTTGGTCGGTTGCCTATATTCACTCCTTGCGTGGGAAGACCCCACGCACAGTTGGATCTGCCTACAACACCCCCCATTTGAGCGTGCTGCTGCGGAATGCCGTCAGATAGTGTCTCCTTTCACCCTCAGAAGTACACTGGTACAGATGATAAAGTACATGATCATCCTATCTTTGTGTGGTCTTCAGCACGTTATTTGGTTTAGGAACCCATTACCTCACAAATGATTGATAGACACTCATGTGCTGTGGCAGTATTTTTTAAAATGACTAGTTTACTAGTTTTATAAAAGTTGACAATATGTCAGCCTACAACTAAGTTTCCATGGAACACAGGCTCAGAGAACTAGAGAATTTCTGAGCTGACGTTAAAGGTCATTTAAAGCAGTGTCTTTTGTTTGTTTTGTTTTTTTGTCGTCATTGAGCCTCTGAAAAGCTCTTAAGAACCGCATGCTTTCTCCCCGGAAAATGTGCACCCATACACACACGTTAACATGTTGTATATCATTTTAGGGTATCCACAAACCTCCTAGAGCTCATCAGGGGAACCAGAATAAGAACTTTTGGTCTAATTCATATTATAGGTGCAGAAATTGCAATTCAGAGAGGTGAAATGCCATGGCAAAAAGCAGAACGGATTAGAAGGAAAAATATAGTTAGGATCCCTTGGTTTGTATCCCTTTTTTTAATGATTTCCCCTGTATTGCCAAGATTTATGTTAGTAAGAATGTAAGGCTTAAAAGAGATTTCTGAGTGGGATGTTAGCAGGAATTTGGAATATCGTACTTTTTAAAAGCAAAGTATGATCTGGCTCTGTTCTCAGTGACTGTTTCTCAGACTGTTTATAGAGTTCTCATTAATATTTATGCTGCAATACCTACTAGTCAACCTTTTTGCCGAATGGACACTACAGAAACTCACTACGCAACTCACCTGCTGCCATTTTAATGGACATCCCCTGCTCCGGCCACCAGAAGCACTTCCTATTCCCTTTGACAATGCGTCCTTCAGGCTTATTTTTGCTCACCTTAATTTCCCTTGCCTAAATATTCCTGGTCATCCATTAATGTGTTTTCAATGGTAAATTCACTTTCTCATTATCATCTTCCTAACATCCATAGCAGAGACTGTAGCTCTTTCCTTCTGTCTCTGTGCTTGGAAAATTTCTGTGATGACACAGGACCTATTGCATTGATTGCTTTATTTATCCCTTTCTCCTACCTCATAACAAACCACTAAATTATAAGTTTTGCAAGAGCCGGGACAGTATGTGATTCAGGTTTGCATACTAGCAATTAGGCCAGTGTTTAGCATATAAAATGTCTCCTAAAAGTTTGTTGAATGAGATGAACAAATAATTCCTTATGATAAATCCCAAGCTATCAAATGAAGCCTAAGCAAAGAATCAGACTTGCCTCCCTTGCTTTCATAGGGTTTACTGTTTATCGCTTTCGCTTTCTTCCTTTCTACAGGTCAAAGAGGCTTCTGAGAGACCAGACAGTCCTTTATTTCTTCTTAGGACTGAGATAGAAAAAAACCTCACTCATTAGCTTGACCTGCAATGCTTACAGTCACAATTTTGGAGGGAGTTAAAAATATTGGTGGATAAATTGCTGTGCATTCCGAAGGGGAAGCACGTAAGCTCCTTGCCAGATTTCTGTGCCTTGGGGCACCACAAAAGATCTTTTTTTTTTTTCCTTTTCCCAGGTATCTGTGTCAAAAAGAGTTTGCCAAGGAGCCAAAATCTTCATCTGTTTATGGCTTTACAGCCGATGAAAAATGCAGGATCATTAGAAACTAATTACTGGTTTCATGGCAATATTTATCACAAAAGCTAATTTGATGTTCCAGAAGTCACTTTGGGGGCTAGCTGAGCCTATTACTAAGAAGTATTACAAAGTTTTTTTTTTTTTTCTTTTTAAAGTTATACAACTACTTCACTCTAGCAAACCTAAACCAACTGGGGAACACAATAGACAAGGATGGCCTGACATCTCAATGGCTTCCATCTGGCCTATATAATTTCTGAAATAGTTTGTTTCAAAAGCATTCCTTTCCACTTAGAGGAAGATGTTTCAAAGGTTCATATATGGAAAATTCAACTGAATGTGTTTTTTCGTGCATCCTGAAGAACTGATTATTTTTAAATGTGGTTAAATAGCTTACTCACACAAAAGACATACTGATAGATTCAAATAAGATTACAAGTACTAAATTTCAAGGTCTCTGAACTATTTGCTGACTCCTATGTTTTTCCACTATTGCTTTTGCCTTCTTTATGTGTATTGTTGCCTTCTGAATGTAAAGCTATTTCCATTTGTACTTTGCTCACTTATTCATTCAGTGAACAGATGTTGGTGATATAAAAACTTTATTTAATGGATTATATTTAGTTGTGGAGAGAAGATGCATGAGAACAATAATAAATTAAAATGCACTCAAACAAAATAGACTAAATCAAAAAAAGTTATAAGAGACAAAGAAAGAAATTATATATTAATAAAGTTTCAATATAGCAAGAAGATATAACAATTATAAATATTTATATACCTATCTATAGACCATATAGAACCAAAAACTGACAGCATTGAAGGGAGAAACAGTTCCGTGATAATAGTTGGAGACTTTACTACCCCACTCTGATAATGGATAGAACAAGGAGATAAATGATAAATAAGGAAATAAGGGATTTATGCTAAACCAACCAGAGCCAAGAGACGTCTACTGAACATTCTACCTAACAACAGCATACACATTCTCCTCAAATGCACATGGGACATTTTCCATAATATGTCATATGTTAGGTCACAGATTAAGTCTCAGCAGATTAAAAAACATAGGTATCATACAAAATCACTTCTCCAACCACAATGAGGTAATTTAGAATCAATAGCAGAAATAAAACTGGAAAATTCACGAAATTGTAGAAATTAGATAATGAACTCTTAAAAAAAAACCAACGGGTCAAAGAAGAAATCACAAGTGAAGTTAGAAAATACTTACAGAAGAATGAAAATGAAAATACAATATACCACAACTTAGAAGATGTGGCAAAAGCAGTGCTAAGGGGGAAATCTGTAGCTGCAAGTGCTTACATTAAAAGCAAGAAAGCTCTCAAATTAACAACTGAATTTACAATTTAAGGAACTAGAAAGAGAAGAACAAATTAAATCCGAAGCTAGCAGAAGAAAGGAAAAGATAGAGGTTAGAGAAAAGATAAATGAGATAGAGAATGGAAAAACAATAGAGAAAATCAATGAAACCATAAGTTGGTTCTCTGAAAAGATCAATAATATTGACAAATCTTTAGCCAGGTGGACTAAGAAAAAGAGAGAAGACACAAATTATTAAAATTAGAAATGCAGACAGGCCATTATTATGGATTCTTTAGGAATATAAAAGATTATGGGGGAGTACTATGGACAACTATATGCTAAAAAATAATAAACGCCACAAAATGTACAAATTCCTAGAAACACAAAGCCTACCAAGATGGAATCATGAAGATATAGAAAATCTGAATAGACCTATAACTGTGAAGCAGATTGGATTAGGAATCCAAAACCTCAGAACAAATAAAATTGCTAGACTTGATGACTTTACTGGTGAATTCTACCAAACATTAAAAGAACTAATACCAATCATTCTCAATATTTTCCAAAAAATGAATAGAAGGGAACACTTCTTAACTCATTCTATGAGGCCAGCATTACCCCAATACCAAAGCCAGACAAAGTGACTGCAGGGAAAGAAAACCACAGGCCTATATCCCTTATGAATAGGGATGCAAAAATCCTCAACAAAATACTAGCAAACTGAATTCAGCAGAATATTAAAAGGATTCTAAACCACAACCAAATGCAATTTATTCGTGGAATGCAAGGATGATTTAACATACAAAAACCAATCAATATACCACATTAATAGAACAAAGGGGAAAAAAATCTCAATTGATGCCGAAGAAGAATTTGACAAAATTCAACACATTTGTATGATAAAAATGAAGAAAAAAAGAAACTACCTCAATATAATAATGTATAAGAAACCCACAGTAAACCTCATGCTCAGTAGTGAAAGACTGAGAGCTTTTCCTAAGATTAGGAATAAGGCAAGGATGTCTGCTTAGTCACTTTTATTCAACAGAGGACTAGAAGTTTTATCCAGAGCAATTAGGAAAGAAAGAGAAATAAAACACATCTAAATCAGAAAGGAAGAAGTAAAATTACCTCTGTTTGCAGATGATATGATCTCATATGTAGAAATTCCTAAATATGCCACAAAAAGTTAGAATGAACAAATAAATCAAGCAAAATAACAAGATACAAAGGTAATACACAAAAATCAGTTGTACTTCTTTTTTAAAAAAGATTCTTATTTTTTTTTTTATTTGAGAGAGAGAGAACATACATGAGCATGAGTGGGAGGAAAGACAAAGGGGGAGGGAGAGAGTGAGAGAGAAAAACTCAAGCAGACTCCCTGCTGAGCATGGAGACCCTGAGATCATGACCTGAACCAAAATCAAGAGTTGGACACTTAACTGACTAAGCCACCCAGGCACCCTATAAAATCAGTCATATTTTTATACAGTAACCATGAACAATCTGAAAAGGAAGTTATGAAGATAATTTCATTACAATTTCATTTATAATAGCATCAAAAGGAATAGGATACTTAGGAATTAATCAAGGGGGTAAAAAATTGGTACAATGAAAACTACAAAACATTGCTGAAAGAAATTAAAGAAGACATAAATAACTGTAAACATATCACATGCTCATGGATTAGAAAACAATATTATTAAAATATTGATACTATCACAAGCAGTCTACAGATTCAGTGCTATCCTTATCAAAATCTCAAAGATTTTTTTTCAGAAATAGAAAAAAAAATCCCAAAATTCATTTGGAATCTCAAGGGACCTTGAATAGCAAAAACAATCCTGGAGACGAATAACAAAGCAGGAGGACTCACACTTTCAGATTTTAAAACTTACTGCAAAGCTACAACAATCAAAAGAGTATGGTACTGGCATAAACAGACACAGAGACCAATGGAATAGAATAGAGAATCTAACAATAAATTCTTGCGTATATGGTCAAATGATTTTAGACAAGGGTGCTAAGACTATTCAATGGGTAAAGGACAGTTTTTTCAACAAATGATGCTCGGAAGACTAGATATCCACATGCCAAAGAATGAATTGCCAAAATTATCATATACTGAAATTAACTCAAAATGCGTCAAAGATCTAAATGTAGGACCTAACACAATAGAACTTTTAGAAGTAAACATAAGGCAAAAGTGTCACAACATTGGGTTTGGTAATGATGTTTTGAATATGACGCCAAAGGCAGAGGGAACAAAAGAAAAAAATAGACAAATTGGTCTTTATAAAAATCAAATTTTTTATTTAGTGCCTTAAAAGACACTATCAACAGAATAAAAAGGCAACCACAGAATGGGAGAAAATATTTGCAAATCACACATCTACTAAGTGCTTAATATCCAGACTATAAAGAAAAGTCCTAAAACTCAACAACAGCAAAGCAATCAACTTGATTTAAAAATGGGTAAAGGATTTGGATGGACATGTCTCCAAAGAAGATATAGGAATGGTCAACAGATGCATGAAAAGATGCTCTACATCACTAATCATCAGGGAAATCCAAAATAAATCTTCAAGCTGATGTCTTGCACCCTTCTGGAAGGCTACTGTTAAATAACTAAACATAGCACATATTGGTGAGGATGTGGAGAAAATGGGGCCCTCGAGCACTGCTCTTAGGAATGTAGAAACGGTACAGCCATTGAGGAAAACAGTATGGAGGCTCCTTGAGAAAGTAAAAATTGAATGACCATATAATCCTGCAATCCACCTTCTTGGTGTATATTCAAAATAATTGAAAGCAAGGTCTTGAAGGGATAATTGTACACCCATGTTCATAAGCAGCATTAGTCACAATAGGTAACACATGAACACAGGCCAAGAGTCCATTGATGGATGAATAGAGAAAATGTGGAGCATACAAGCATTGGAATATTATTCAGCCTTAAATAGGAAGGAAATTTTCAATAGGCTACAACATGGATGAACCTTGGGGATATTATGCTAAGTGAAACAAGCCCGTCACAAAAAGACAAATACTACATGATTCCACTTCTATGAGGTATTTAGAGTAGTCAAAATCACAGAGACAGAGAGTAGGATGGTGGTTGCCAGGGACTTGGGGGAAGGGAAATGGGGAGTTAGTGTTTAATGGGGGTAGAGTTTCAGTTTTATAAGATGAAAAGTTCTGGAGATGGATGGTGGTGATGTTTGCACATTAGGAAAGTATTTGATACCGCCAAAATGTACACTTAAAAATGGTTAAGATGGTAAATTTTATGTTATATGTATTCTACTCCAATACGAAAAAAAAAAACTGGAAAAAAAAGAAGACAATGCAGGAGACATGCCCGATGTTACAGAAGTTGGGTGAGGGAGAGGACAGAGCAACAGAAGGGAAAAAACACAGGACTTGGAGGTAGAAAGCCTGGGTTTGGCGCTTGACTCCGTCTCTCCCACTGAGCCTCGATATCTTCATCTGTAAAATGGGACAATAAAACTACTCTAATGACCTCAGGGCTGTTGTGAGGACTCAAAGAAAGATGAGAGAGTCTTTTTTAAAGCAGAAAACTGGCTTCATTGTCATAATCTTCTCCTTCTTGATCTAATCTTATCATCTCTTAAGCTCATTGATAGGGTCCAGAAAGGGTCAGGGAAAGCTTCCTGAAAAAGCTGGAAGTGAGCAGGGTCAGAAGAACCATCAGGGCTGGAAAAGTGGAAAGGGGTAAAATGAAAGTCCAGAGGCAAGCTCGTGTCTTATAGATTTCATAAGGAAAAACACACCCACTCCACATCTCCAAGTTGTGCTGGAAGGAAAGTCTGTGTCTGCTACTTGTAATGATTCACCTTCTCCTTGGTTTTGACACTAATGCAACTTTATAGGGTCTCATACTTCTTACCTTTGCTGGCAGATTTTCTCTTTACATATCTATGATGCTATTAATGAACTTGGCAAAGACTTGTCCCTAGTGAGAGTGCTGCAAATCTATTTTCCTAAGCGAAGGAACCTACCTAGAGATGCCAAGATTTTCTCATGACTTGGGGTGCTCCTGGGTCTCTTTCCATCCATCTTTAAATTTTGCTTCTATATTGTTGCATCTGTCGGTACAAGAGATAGGCTACAGAGAACAAGGACTAGATGAGGTCCCAGTTCTGGACCTGCCACCGCCTCCCTGTGTGTTGTTGGGCAGACCATTCAATCTCTTTGAATCTGCTCTTAATAAATGGGTGTGAGATAAGGGGAGACTTCTAGGCTCCTTTCTAGCTCCCAAATGACATAAGTTGTTGTTAAGAATCATTATTTGGGTTAAAAGTCATCCTACGAGAGTGTATTTTAACAGAAATATTGAAGTGGCTATACCTTTCCTCTGACATTAAGGGACTTCAGATGTTCACAGGTAAAACCCTGGTGGGCAGGACCCATGGCTGACCATCTTAAACCTCCCTCTGTGCCCAGCAAGGCACCCTGCACTTAGCAAACGCTACGTCTATTGATGGCCGGATGAAAGACCAACTTTCCCTCCAAAAGAAGCCGTGTTTTCTACAAAGGGAAACATTTGTGTCACGCTTTGGAGAGGCCGGTCATTGTGAAGGGCTCTTTCTCACGTTAGAAGCAGCTTTAAATACAATGTGCCGTGCTTGTAACCCAGCCTGGGACATTAAATTCCTTGACAGCAGGGGCCATACTTTGTTCATTTTTGTACACCCCCTCCCCCCACCGCCCCAGTGCCTAGCACAGGACTTTGCAAATGGTCAGTTCTCAATTCAGATCGATTCCATTGAATTCAGTCGACTCTAGAGGAGCCACTTGCTTTCATCCAATCACTCTCTCCACTTATTCAGTCAATCTCGCAGATGTGCAAAAGAATTTCTAAACTTCTCTTTCACTTGTCAAAATACATCGGCAGCATTTAGATTTTCAGTAACAGTTAATCTTGTATAGATACCCTGTCCTTTTTAAAACCACTCCTCTTTCTATTACTCCCCTGATTGTAGGGAAAAGAGAAAGAAAAAAAAAATCCTATTCCTAAACCATCCCCTGAGAGCCACTGCAAGTTCGGATTGCCATGAAAATGAGCTAGAATGGAACACAAAGGGGGAGGGAGGGGATTGCTGTTGGATTTGCCATCTTATTCTTGTTAACTGTGGGGACCGCACCTTCTAATTCGTACGGAGACCCACTCGCACTGAATGGGGAGGACGGTCCCCCAGGAGAGACCCCATGACAAGAGCCTCTCCCAGCACCTGCAATAGTGTGTTGACTTCACGCGTCTATGAGCAGTGGGTTGGGGGGGAAATGCCATTGACGGAGAGGAGCAGAGAACCAAAACCTGTCAAAAAGAATACATTCTAACATTCCTGCTCCCGCACCCCAGCCAGGTTCCTTCACACAGACCCATGTCTGTGAAGGGCGGCACCATGTGCCCAGTTAGCAATACCGGAAGCCAGACACCCTCTCCTATACCCCCTTCTCCCCAGAGCCCATATGCAGCCCCTCCTCAGATCTAGGAGACTCCATCTCAGGAATCTTTCTTAAATCCTTCCTTTCTTTCCCAAGGCTTCTACTGTCTGGCTCCAGCCTACTCCTTTCCAACCTTGCCTCCCACTCCTCACCCCTGCCCTACAGACGGTGTGCAGCTGGTCTTTTTCTCGAATTCTGCCTTTGTGCCTAGTCTCTCTTTTCCTCAAGGCCATCTCTCCCCGACTCCTTGTCTTGAGGAGTCCCTCCCCTTGTCTTCTTCAGACTAACGTCTGTGGGAAGCTTCTCCAGCTCATCTCATCTGCAGATCTTGGAACCTCCATGCTCCCAACGCACCCCAAGTCTTGGCGCCAATCACACTGCAATGCAATTATTGGTAAAGGCCTCTCCATTCCCCCCCTTAAAGGGGAGCTCCTAGAGGTGAGGTCTATGCTCCATATCTCTAGACCCAAAGACTCAACAGGAGCCTTGTGCACAGAAGCTGATCCCTTCGTTAATCCATGCTTGGTAAATACATGGTTTGGGGAGGAATTGCAGGGGGGCGGGGGGGCGGGGCGCGGGGAAGAAGGGAGCATAGGAATGAACAGGAATTCCAGCAGAGAACTCCAGGTAGGGCAGAGAAGGTGCTAGTTCTTCTTCAGTGAACTGTAGAAACTTTTTTTTTTTTTTAATGTAATTTGGAAATGTAGAAGTCATGGTGGCCTGTGGTCGCTCTGGCTAGTACAAAGGAAGGTGGCAGTGGAAACTTCCAGAGGAGCCCCGGCACCCCAGACCCAGTCCCAGAGCGCCTAACACGTAGCAAGAGGAGAAGCGAAAACTTCCTTCTCATTTCCCTTGCAAATGCTTGTTTTTCTTTTTTTTTCCATAATCCTTTCCCATTTGGAGGACACTCGTTCATCTGTAGAGCAAGCCCCCTTTCCAGGCCATTAGTGCCAGGACCATGCGAAATAGCAGCCAGCCTGGGCCATTAGTGCCGCGGTCATTTAAAACACCAGCCCGCTCAGGTTATTAGCGAGCCAGGGCAATTTGAGCGAACAACCTGTCCAGGCAATTAATGCCAAGGTAATTTAAAGTGCCACACCATCACAGGCCTGTCAATTAGCAAGGTGTCTTCCATTTTACAAATGGGATATGCGACTCCTTGGGCCCATCTGGGGACTCCCTGGCTGCAGGGAAAAGTCTCACAGCCCCGACACACCATCCGGGTGCTTGGTGCTGGCGACTTCAGGCAGGTCTCCGGACTAACGACCGAGGGGTGGGTGCCGAACCACAAATCTTTGAGATGCCGGCTTGAGTGCCCTGTGGCATCCCGTCCAAAGTGCAACATCCTTCCCTGCAGCATCAGAGCACATATTGTAATGCAGATTCCACTGGCCCAGATACTCTGGGGGAGACAGAGCACGATTCACAGCTTCTGCAGTGGCCCCAGAGAGCGCCCGCCAGTGCCAGCTGCCCGGGTATCACATAGACCAGCCACACTCTTGGCACGCCAGAGGGGGTTGGGTGCCATCTCCCATTTTCTGCAAAATCCAGCCTAGAAGCACAGATGAGCTCTGTGTTCTGGGGTGTTCCTGAAGAGATTAGCACTGTTGTCCGTCACAGACATCATGATCGAATCTGGGGAAGTTTGGGGAAGGCGCAGGGGAGGGCCAGCTGGCTCAGGCAAACCCCTTCTGCCTGCTGCCGGCTTCCTCGGAGGGAAGATTTCAGGTGGCTTATCCGAGCTGGCTCGCAGAAACTCGGCCCTTCCAGGTCGGCGGCGGAATGCCGGGTCAGGAACCATAAACTGCCGTGTGAGATGAGGGCTGTCAGCTCAGCGGAAGGCAGAAAGCATCCATCATTTTTATGAGGTGCTCTGACCTTGTGGGATAGCCAAAACAACTTTGCAGACCCCCAAAATGTTCTTTACTCACTTAACATCGTTCTAATAATTATTCGGTGTATACTGAGCTCTTTTGCTGAAATACATGCTGGATGGTCTTTTATTAGTTACCACACTTAATCATTTCCGTTCGGCAGTGGAGTTTAATCTTAATTAATTTGAAAACCTTTGTTAAACACATGTTCCGGCAACGCACTAGGAACTCTGCTTTGGAGTTAAATAAGAAAGGCCTCTGTCTCCAGCAGTTTACAATCTTATTAGATTTCCCTGTCAAATCCTTCGTGGCTCTCATCGTAAGTACGGATAAGTTTCACAGATTTCAGGAGAAAGGTGTCCAAAAAAGACAGCAGGATTTGGGAAGGGATGGCGTGAATGTAAGTCAGGGGATGAGAAGAGAGAAGAGAGGAATGACTGTGAAGTGCCTCAGTGGTGGCTTGCAGTATGATAGGAAACCAATCTTATTTCTCCAAGATCTACTGAGAGCCTAGATCCAGCTCCTCTGACCCTTGGCTACGGCTATTTCAGAATGTTCTGTGGCAGGGAGGAAACAAGCTGAATTCCCAGACACAGGGAACATCTAATGGATGCAAACTGAAATATACCAGCAATAACTTTGCTTTTACCTGATGTTTTCTATGTATGAGAGAGATTTGCTAAGTATTCACATGTCAGTGGATCTCTTGGACTGTGTGCCGTAAGCAATAAGGATCTTATTCAACCAGGTCATTATGAAGACAAATGAGCCCATTACAAACTTAGTTTTCTCATTGTTCTACCTACTCTTTTCTATTTGCTAAAATCCTTCAAGGTCAAGGTCAAATGCCTTTCCCTCCTGAAAGTTTCTGAAATCCTTTTCTGGGACCCCACATTACTTGGTCTTTTTATTATGACAGTTCTTTCTTTCTATCTTGTGTTTCATCCTAGATTTTTAGGAACCAGATAGATTAAGATATTTATTACTGTCTTATAAATCACAGAATCTGACAAAAATTCCAATGTTTTCCAGCTTCTATACTTCTCAGGCTGCCTTTCAGCCAGGAATAAAACAAAACTTTCAGTAAATGGTTTTTGCTTCTCCTAAAACCGTTTCCTTTAGATTCCAAACAAACTGAAGTGGAAAGAAGAGGTGACCCCAAGTTAATCCATCCACTCCTGAACTGGGAGCCCCAAGTCTCTGGTTCCAGCCAACAGGAGCTTTAGACCGGGGGGCAGGGAGCCTGGATCCCTCAGGCCTCCGTGTTTCCCCACATGGGCGCCCAGCACAGGTGGGGTCCTGCTGGCCCTGGGGCGAAGGGGGACAGATCCAGGATCCTGAGGGACATGGACAAGTGGATGGCCCCTCCTACTTGGGCTTTCTATTTAGAGTCTATAATCTATATTTGTAGATATTTCCAAATGTTTCTACTTTTAATTATAACTTTCAAGAGGTGATAGGATTTCTCATCTTTTATTTCCTCCCTGTGTGCTGAGCACTCTGCTCTACGTGCATTTCTTCCTCAGGAAATTTTTGTAACATTGACCTGGATCTGGCTTGTTTCTGTGACTTGTACATTAAATGCACTAAAATCAACAGGGTACACACAGGAAACAGCTTGCTTTTCCCCCCAACCTCACGTCCTGATATCTTCAGGTAAATATCCCTTCCACTGCTTCTTCGCAGGGTCTCTGAGAGATCCTGGGTCCTCAAAGTCACTTTCATGTTTTGGAAAAGTCCCCTTTGGATGGCTAAGATTCACTTTCAGTTATTAAACAGTCCAGTTCATTTGTGTTGAAAACTTTCATTTCACATCTAGTTAAAAACTTCTCCGCTTGCCTTGGCTTGGGCCTAACCTGTGTTTGGGGCACCTGCAATGGGTCTTTAGGAATTTAGCCTTAATTCTGAGACAACAGAAGTCTCATCCTACATCTTAATATATGATGACCCCGTGGAGAAGGGAGGGATATCATAGGCACATAATATACTGTTCTCAGGTCTATTTGCTTTATGTGGGCAAAAACCAAGATGAAGGTTCAGTTTTCAGTATTTTCAACTGTTAAATTCTTCAGGGGTTTATAATGTGCTGATGACTACAGCAACCTTTAAGACTAATCACACAGGCACCAAATCCAAATATTTTTCCAGCACAGAGTAGAAGTATTCTTTGCAGAGAAGAGGCTAATAAAACTTTTGCGTTGCATTCTGAATTTAGAATTAGCATCTGACAATCCCCTTGGAATTATAACTCTTGCATTGTTACACACTAAATAGCTACACTTGTCTTGTTAATAAAATCATAGTAATTGAGTAGCATTTTCATTAAGACAGGAGTGCGGTTCATTTTGTAGATAGATGAAAAAATAACCTGAGATTCCACAGAAACTTTGTTTTCCCATTCATGTTGTGCAGAACCCATATTAGTGGGAAATTGTTCTGAATAAACACATCAGCAAGTCACATACTGACCGTCTCTCCTTCTGGGGTCTGTGCTACATGAGTCCCTGCCATGGGGGGTGGGGATTGTCAGGTATTTGTCAATTTCTTGGCTGCCTCATTAGCTGGCAAAGTGGCTGCACATGTCCATGTTAGAGACCCACTTAATATTCCCCAAGTATATAGGTAAGAAAGACTGCCCCTGATCTAACAGTATCTTGTGGTAGAGGTGGACCCAGACAGAGCTTCATGGAAGATGTTCTCCCAACCTCACTGCATAATTTAAGACACCCCACATGTGTCTCCCCTCATGCAAATTAAATCATGATCTGATAAGACTTGTTGTAGAACCCAGAATCCAGGTTTGGCGTAGACTCTTCATCCTTGAGAATTAGCAGGATGAGTCAAGTGGGGTGCGACCCAGTACCACCTTCTGAGATGGGCCTCAACTCTGGGTGTATTCTCCACCACTTGTGTTTAGGAACAAAACTGAGGTCTTATAGCTATGGAGCAGGGTATAGATGAGGACAGTGGAACATCTTGATAAGCTGTCCACATCTGAACAAGGGCTCTCTAGCCTGAAAGTACGGAGAAGGGTCAGGGGTAAGCAGTAACTTGATATCCAAATCAGAGCCCACAGCACAGAGCCTCAAATTAAAATACTATTAGGCAGATAGAAAAGGAAACTAGGTGGTAGGCCAGTCAGTATTTCAAAAAAGACTAAAATACCACTCTAGGACTCTATCCCCTGCTTCTTTGAGCCACAGAAGTCACCAGTGTGTTTGGCAGTGTGGCTGACCCTGGTACTCAGCACAGCGTGAAAGCTCTAAGGGAGAGGTCACACATCCCTAAGTCATAGTCCCTACCCTGCAGAATTTTCAAATCTCCATTTTAACTATTTCCTTGGCAAATATTTATTTGATATCATAAGAGGTGCTGATAAAGCTGATAAAGAAAGATAAATCGGGGTGCCTGGGTGGCTCAGTGGGTTAAAGCCTCTGCCTTTGGCTCAGGTCATGATCTCAGGGTCCTGGGATCGAGCCCCACGTCGGGCTCTCTGCTCAGCAGAGAGCCTGCTTCCTCCTCTCTTGCTCTCTGCCTGCCTCTCTGCCTATTTGTAATCTCTCTCTCTGTCAAATAAATAAATAAAATCTTTGGAAAAAAAAGAAAGATAAATCATATTCCAAAGGTACAAAATTCCAGTTATAGAATAAATCCATCCCGGGGAGGATGTAATGTACGGTATGGTGACTAGAGTTCACAATCCTATGTCCTCTATTTTAAAATTGTTATGAGAGTAGATCTTAAAAGTTCTCATCACAAGAAAAAAAAGCTGGGTAACTCTGTGAAGGTTAAATAAACCCACGATGCTGATCAGTTTGCGGTGTGTATGGATATTGAACTGTTGTGTTGTATACTTGGGGCCAATACAATGTTACATGTCGATTACATCTCAATAAAAAAAAAGAGGATATGCGATCTAGATCCTGCTTTCACAGTGCAACGGGAAGAACTTTGGCATCAGACAGGCCTGGATTTAATTGCGTCGCTGCTCTTACCATGTATGTAGCTCAGATTCTCCGGGAAACAGACTCGAAGATTCCGCCCTTGGCGTGCAGAGGTGTGCTGGGAGTGCTCTTTGAGGAAGACCTGCTGGGGAGGCAGGGTTGCTTGAGGGAGGATCTGAGCTGTGACAAAGGGCCAGTCCCATCCCATGGGAAGCTCCAGAGCTGGATGGCCCTTTGGAGACATCCTGAGTCCAGGGTGCCAGGCCTTTGTCCTTTGTTTCCCCTGCACTGACTTCCTGTCTCCAGGGAGGAGGTGTAAGCTTGAGTGAGGCAGCTTCCATCTGCTGAGGGCAAGTCCTGGGGATGCCACAGCAGCGAGCTATTGGCAAGCAGTACCCCCAGCAGTCTGCCTGAAGGTGGGATTTTGGTGGAGCACCATAGCATCCTCTTGAGATGCTCCATAATTGCGAGCTCCCTTCACTCTTCTATATTATTCAAGATGTCTACAGTTCAGGGGAGGTGATGAGACGTGAGTGTCAATCCTGAGAAATCCCAGGTACATATGTCTTAGAAGAAGCACAGACACATGGTGTGAGGGTTCAGAGAAATGAGACAGGGCTTTTTGTTGGGGTCTCACAGAAGGCTGGAGAGAGATGCTCTGGAAGCATAAAAACAAAAAAAATCAAACAAATGAACAACAACAACAACAAAAAAACCAAAAACCAACCCCCCCACCCAAACAGAAAACCAACCAGCCTAAGAAACTCCTTCTTCTTATGCAGCTCAAACTAGTAGTGCTGAGTGATTTTAAAGGAAAAGGCGCTCTGGAAATGTGAGAGAAGCTGGGGAAGTTTTGTGGCTTGTGTGTCTGCAGACCAACTCATGAGACTCCTTGGTCAAGCTCACGAACAAGGAAGATCCAGGATGCAGTAGGCCTGGCTATATCTGCATTGCATATACACATTTTTAAGCTCTCGAGACAATATACTGATGCACCCCAAAAGTTTGGGGAATCCTGACTTGCGGCTCCTTGTTGGTTCCAGACAAATAAGCTTCCTAACAGAGCTCTCTGGAAATGAAACTATAAAGTTGACTATATGAAGTCTAAGTTCACATAGCAAATCCACTGAAGAGTCAAGATAAAATATGCATCCAAGATCCTCCAGCCAGGTGGGAATGATTACTTCCTTCTTATCATTTTCTTAAGCTGACAGTACATTTCCCAGTCTGACTTACCCACAGACTATTTTACATAGAGGCCCTGGTAGCACCGGTGTTTCAGATGGTAAAATACACAGTCAGTGAAGAAGGAACTCCCCTTCTTAGGAAGGCATTTGTATCTACATTTGGCATGAACGCATTCACTCCATGACTGCAAGCTTGTGGAGGGGAGAGAGAGGTTATGTTCATTTCTGTATACCCCCCACAACCAGTACAATTTCTAGCACTCTGTAAGTGCTCAATGAAGTAAGCATTTCACTCACTGGAGTTAGTCCCTGCAGCCAGCTTTGCAGAATGATTGTCTGGAGAACTGTGGCCAGGAGCCCCAATCTCTTAGCTCCCCTCAACCCTGTGCGTGGGCCTGAGTAACAGCCACGATACCTCTGAGATCTGGTGTGGTCTGTCTGAGCACTCCAGCATTCCCTAGCATGATCTCCAAGGGAACACTCACTGGACGAAGAACGCTGCTTCCTACAAATCAGATCTCGGGATCTTCCTGCCTAGACTTCAGCTCAAGGCTTTGTAGCCAATCCCCAGAATGGGAGTTCTATATTCTTTATCCTTCCCTCACCCCCATTTTCTTTCTTGATTTTAGCCGCCCTCTTACCTTATATTCCCCTACACATCTGTCTCTCTCCTTCTTTCTCTTTTTCCCAAGGCAGTTTTAGAAAAGTCATGTGAGCACTGCCCTTGAGTTCTGCAGGTTTGAGTGTCCCTTTATGTCTTCCCTGTTGTACGTCCACAGGGAAGTTGATCAGCTTTTCTAAGCCTCATTTTCTTCCTCCACTGAATGGGCTCATCCATGTCGGTGTCCAATTATACTTTCATTATCTATAGAGTGATTATGAGAGTAAATAAGATATTTGTGAAACTGTACAGATAGGAGGCATCCTATGATGCATGAAGAATCATTGTCACTTTCTATCTTTATTCTGCCACGTGCTTTTCTTAGAAAGTGTGCTTAAGGATAATAGAAAAATACACAAAGGAAGGACAGAAATGAGACCATTCACTCCAGAAAATGCTTCAGATCTCAGCGATAGACTCAGCTCCTTTGGCGGGCTAAGTCCAAGTAGGACTCCTTCCAAGATTTGGCCAAGTGATGCACACTTATTGATACAGCATTTTAAAAAAAATTTTATTTATTTTACTCAGCAGCCTAATGTGTCCCATATCTGTAAATTATTAACTTAGCATAGTTCATAATACGTCCTGGGAAGTGCAGAAAGGACATAAGGAAGAGGGGGAAGAGGATGGAAGGAAATTGAGCAAGGAAAAAGGAATAGAGGATCGTGGATGGTTGATGTAGAAGCAAAAGAGGAAACAAGAGACAAAAGATACAGAAGGAACGCCACAGGCTCTGTGAGAAGCAGTGGTGGGATTGTCAGCCAGTGATCGAGAGCGAAGGTCCCTGAGGCTCATAAGAAAACTGGCTTAGTCAGTGTTGGGCAGGAGCATTTGGGCTTATGAACTATGTTGGATAGTCATAGAGTAAAAAGCTCCAGACTGTCAGGTCCAGACTTGAAACACCTGGAGGCCTTGTTTTGTTTGAGATGATGAGAACTGGGCTGAGGGGCAGGTTAGCATTGTCTCTCTATACACAGCTCAGGCGTTGTCTGGGATCTCAGGCCACTGGCGGTCCTCCCTCTCCTTCACGTATTCCTGGAAGAGTTCACAAAGGTGGCTCAAACCAGGGACCTGGAGACTTACTCAGTAAGAGAGCCTAAGCCACGCAAAAAGGGATAACATCCCCACTTCATGTATCTGCTGAATGGAAAGAGTGTGTAAGGTTGCTGATTAGGTGAACAACTCATAATTATATGAGTTCAAGTCTCAACTCTACCATTACAAGTTACCAGACCTTGGGTAATCCACTTCTCCTCTCAAGGTCCAGGTTTCTCCATCTGTAAAGTGAGTCTCAAGCCTGTGGTTCCCTACAGTTCTCTGGTATCATCTTGGAAGTTGCTTACTGGTTGTGCCAATGCTCACGGAGTACAAGATGACCATCGATCTGGCTTGTCCCAACAGTGATAAGAATGATGGCTCTACTGATGTCTCAAGGAGAAATGCTTTTGACTGAAGGATTGAGTAAATCCAAAATGTCTTTAAATGTTAGTACTATCTCAGTTCATTTGTACTGAATCTTAAAAAAGAACTTATTAAGTGATGTTGCATAACATAGTGGGATTCCACATTTAAGAAGTGTGTGTAATGTATTTATTTCTCTCTGTGTGTCTGTCATCTATGTATCTAGGTATCAATCTGTCATTAATCTATGCACCTATCCATTGTAATCTTGCACTTATTTGTATCATTGTTGTATTAATGCTGTCTCCCCTACCACGTGGTACACTTCAATAGGGCAGGAACCACATCTGTCTCATTCACTCTAAGTCAACTTTGTTGGGAGCGTAATGTCCAGCACAGCACATACTTATAAAATTTTGTCGAATGACTGAGTGTTCTATGTGCACCCTATTCCCTATTCTTGGTCACTCTTCATTTCTGATGTCGTTCTCCTTGTCTGACCTACCTGTACTACAATGGATTTTATATGTTTAATTTTTTATGGGGATATAATTCATATACCATAACATTCATCCATTTAAAATTGTACAATTCAATGGCTTTTTTCGTGTATTCACACAGTTGTGCCACCATCACCACCTGCTAATTCTGGAACATTTCCGTCACCCCTAAAAGAAAAGCTGTAACCATCGGCTGTCACTAACTATTCCCCCTCTCCCCTGCCCCTGACTATCGCTAATTTACTTCCCGTCTCTATGGATTTGCCTGTTTTGGACATTTCAAACCAGTGGAATCTTACAGGATGTGGTCTTTTGTGTCTGGCTTGTTTTACTTGGTGTGTTTTCAACGTTCAACTATGTTGTAGCATGTATCTGTACTCCATTCCCTTTTATCACTGAATAACGTTCCATTGTATGAATGTACATATTTCATTTATCTATTCATCAATGGATGGACATCTGGGTTGTTTCTCTTTTTTGGCTCTTATATACAATGCACCTATGAACACCCCTCTGCAAGTTTTTATGTAGACATATGTTTTCAATTCTCTTGAGTATATCTTAAGAGTGGAATTGCTGGATCATTGTTTCACTTGCATTTGTAGATGTCACTCTGGTTCTTTATTTGTGTTCACTCTTTCCTCTTTCTGTTTTCCCTCGGTGAGAACATTTTGTTTTCATTTTGCTATAGAGATGAGAACCTCAGTCATCACCTGATTGTGCCTTGCTGTGTGTGTGGGTAGCTGACTATAAATTGAGAACATGAGCTCACTTAATTATGGAAGTTCTTTTCCACAGGCAGCCACCTACTTCAATCGGGGCTATACCTGGGTATTGGGAACAGCATAGACAAGGGGAGTCATTTCACTCTCTGCCACTTACTGTTACCTCATTTGTTCCCAGAAGGTCCCCAGAGAACCATCTTAAAGATGGTTCAGAGCACTGAGGCTCCTGGATGGCACATTAAATGAAAAGCCCATGGACCAGCCTGATTCCACAAGATAAGGCTAGAGATGTTTGCTTTTGCATTGTAAAGAGGTGATCTGGAATCTTGGAACTTCTTGCTCATCAGACCAATGATGGAGGAAATAAGGGGTGGGTTTGAACGAGTGTGCTGACCATCGGAATACTTCCTGGCTGTCAGCAAGTCCAGTGTAGGGCTGGGGAATGATAGTGCTTGATGCCCAGGTAAAAGGTTCCAATCGATGAGAGGAAACTCGTCTATGCAATGGAAGACCTTTCACTGTGTCTGACAGAAGCAGGAGTGCAAAGTCATAAAGAAAAGAACAAAAATTTGCTTGCCAGTTCCCTGAAAGATCCCTTTTAAGCATTGAGATTTCTAGAGCTGGGGGGGTGGGGAACTCAGATGTCATCGGATAGATTATAAATGTTTCAAGGACTGCAGAATCAGAAAAGTTAAATGTGGAGAGTAGCTATTAAGCTTTTCTAATGCCTCAGCTGCCAATACCTGCTTCTTCCTCCTCCCTTTCCATGCATTCAGGTAGGTTGTCGGGTCTGGGTGAAGACGATACTTATGACTGAGCTTCTTGCTTTACTCTTGGTGTCTCTGGTGAGATTAGACAGGAAGTTGGCCAGAGAGTTTTCCTCGATCATGAAATGAGAGGCAGAAGTGAGAAGGTTCTGGTGTAAAGCTCAACAGCAATGCAGTACTGCTGGGGGAGGAGCCACTGGAATCCGCAGCTTCAAGACATCATTAAGGTCAGGCGGAGAACCAGTGTCTTTATTAGAAGCTGGTCCTAACGTTGGTCATAAGTGGAGTGTGTGCCTACCCACGGGGCTTGATTTGATATGTGCCTGCAGCCCTCCCTTCCTCTCTAGCTTGTGCATGACTATCTGAATTCTTTCCTTTCCTTTGGGTAAAGATAGGAGTCCCTATTAAAAGGCAAACTCTCCTGAGAAAAAGACCCCATTGACCCTGATACTCCTTTACCTTGATATATTTAAGCAACAGCTCCTTTCAAATAACAGCTCTCGAGGACAAACTCAGATGGGACTAGGGGGAGGGCTGGGTGGTAAGGAGGAGAGGAAAAGCCAGCTTCGCCGCAGAAGTACACTCTGTGGGAAGTTCGTGTCTCTGGGCAGCAGAAGGTACTTGTGAGGCAGGAAGATTAAACAGTGTCAAGGACAAGTTTGGGTTCACCTTTGGCATCATGTTGACTTTAGCCAGTTCTCAGCCCCCAAGATCACAGCCACCCCTGCCAGGTGGTACAAGGCGTGTACCAGGGCTCCACACGTCCTTCTCTTCTGACCCCCCAGCCCTCGGCCTAGCGCAGAACAGTGTGGAGATACCAAAACAACACGGCACCTTCATTTCATTCGGAACCCTGAGCTAATTTCCAATCTACTTCACACCTCTGATGGTCAGGCAGGCCTCTGGATCTGTGGACAGTCAGTGGCTACAGGCAGAGTCTTTGTCAAGGTGTGTGGCAGCCAGGATGATGGCCAGGGAAGCTGTCTATGGTGTCCTCATCTCCAGAACCTGTGGATAGGCATTTTACTCAGCAAAGGGGACTCTGCAGATGTGAGTAAGTTAAGGATCTTGAGATGGGGAGATTAACCTGGATGGTCTGGGTCGGCCAGTGTCATCATAAGGATCCTGAAGAGCAGAGATTTTTTTTTCCAGCTGTGGTCAGAAAGAGACATGCTATGGAAGAATAACTCAGAGAAATGGGAGGCTGCTGACTTTGAAGATGGAGGAAGGGGGCCACAAGACAAGGGATGTAGCAAAAGGAGCAAAGGGATTCTCCCCTGGAACATTCTAGAAAGGAACACAGCCCTACTGACTCCTTGATTTTAGCCCAGTGGAGATTCATGTTGAATTTCTGAACCACTGAACTAGGAGATGATATAGCTGAGTTATTTCTAGTCACTAAGTGGGTGGTAGTTTGTAACAGCAGCAATAGAAAACAAAATAGCTTTACAAAGCTCTGGATGAGTTCATCCCTCTTGTCCTCCTCGGTCACTTCCAAAATAAAGACCTTCTTGCCATCTCCTCCCTTTTAGCCATTTATTCCCACTTGGCTCTCTACTTCCTCACCCAGCTCACCCACCCAAACATTTCTACTCTGTGCCTTGAAACCCCTGTCCATGAATAATAATAGATACCATGGATTGAATACTTATTTTAACATTATTTTATTTACCTTCCATAGATTATAAAGAACTTTGATCTTACATATACAGAAACTAAGACTGAGGGAGGTAAAGCAACTTGCCTGAGGCCACCCAGCAGGGGGTGGTGGAGGTGTGGTTCAAATCCACATCCAGAGCCTATGTTCTTGGCCTCTATTCCAATGCTTCCCAAAGGGTATATCATGGAACAACTGTGAAGAGTATGAATATGCATCAAGAGGAAAGTGGATTCCGTGACCTACTGTCCAATGCTGGCTCTCCATTTCCTCACTGCTGTCGGCTCAGGCCCAAATCACCCTTCGGGTCTCTGTTTGCAGATTCTTCTCCACCCTGAACTGCTGTCCTCTTAGGGTTATTATGTCTGTGTAGAGGATTCATCTGGTGCCCTTGATTCATAATCTTCTCCTCTGGCTCCTCCATCCACCACCCACACATCTAACCTACCCAAGACAGATCCATTTCTAATATGCCAGCTCTGCTCTCTCATCCCAAACTGCAAAACACAGAGACTCCAAGGGGGTAGGCAGGCATGGCTGTGAAAACCTCCCTCCCCAGGGGAGTCTGATGGTGGAGGTAGTTGAGAACCATGGCTCAAAAGTAACCTGGCTCTTGGGGGGTCCCCTGAACCTCCCTAAGCCCTGCCTTCTACTGTTTTCTTCTTCTCATATTTTTGCGCTGTGGTACCTTGCAAATGCCCCCAAATCTGGGTAGGTCTAACACCTGTCTTCACCCTTGTTTTCATTAGGAATCTTGGCATAGCAAGGAACAGAAACCATCTTTGGCCAACCTAAGATTTTAGAAGAAATTGTTTTATAAAAAGCTGCAGGGATGCCTAGAGACAGAGGCTGGAGTACTAAAGAAAGTCAAGGTAAAGGGGGCACCAAGTGGCAGGAACTGCTTTCTCAATAAGTAACTCCTGTCCTTACTTGAGTAGAAGGGACGAGGTAGAGGCAGTTCTCAGGAAATCGTAGGATGGGAGGGAACATAACCCAGACAACAGCAGGGTTGCTGCATATCCTGGAGGAAACGCACTCAAATAAGACCAGTGGTACCACGCAGATTTTGTGTTGTGTCAACCGTGTCTGTGAAGGAGTTCCACACTCTTTTCTTCACGTGTAGTCAGTTAATTTCTTGGTCATTGAAGCTAATTCCAAACCTTCCTGTAATCTTTTCTCCTGTCTTACTTTCCAGAAAAACTAGAAACCACTGGACACAAACTCCTCTCCTCCCAGTTTCTACTGGGTGAGAAAGTGACGTACGCCCACACGTTCAGTCTCACGGGCTTTCTCCTGTCCCTTCCTGCTCTGGCAACCTGTCCTCTGTCGTCTGTCTTTACCTGCTTGTCCGGCAGCATCTTCCTCCCCCACCTGTCACTAGAACCACCGTCTGTGACACAGCCTCTCCTGGATATCTCCCTAGGATACCAGCTTTCTCCTCATCTCACGGACTTCTGCCTTCAGATTATAATTTCCCATTTCATCCTCCCTACGCTCAGTCTGGCTTCTGCCTGCCCCTACCCCTCCCCACACCAGTGCCCAGCAACCTCTCCAGCAAAGGTCACTGATGACCTCCTCGTTGCCAAACTCAGTGGGTGACTTCCAGCCTTTGTCTTAATGTGCCTCCCTGTTGCCTTTGACATGACCTTCCAAATATGTCTCAGACCATTGCTTTTCTCTCTGTCCCTGTGGCCATGCCAGGCCCTCTTTCATCTTCCCTGAACTCTTATAATACCGCCCTTATGTTTTACCAAACTCTTCCCACTGCTACTAAAGCTATTTTTCTAGAACAAAATCCGATCAAGCCACCGTCCCATTAAAAATCCTTCCATTGCTCTCCATAGCCCACCATATGTGTTCAAAAGCCTTCACAGGGCACGTAAGTCTTTCCACGCCATGGACCCACCAACCGATAGGTCACATCGCTCACCCCCTCTCATCTGCCCTCTGTGCCTGCTCACACCTGGCTTCTGGCAGCTCCCTAAACGAGCCACACTCTGCCCAGGCTCCTCCCTCCACCCCTGTGCCCTGGCACGTTTCTCTATTTTTAATTCTCAGCTCAAAGACTCCCCTCTTTAGTGAAGTCTTTCCTGACTGCCCCAGGCAGAGTTCATTGTTCTCCTCTTCGGAGGATTCCCATGCCCCTGTCTGTTTCTCCATTGTAGGGCTTCTCGCATTGCATATTTATGATTTCTTGACACGTCAGCTTTTCCCACAAGATCACAAGCTCCTCAAGGGCAAAGGAGGGAGTTTAATCATTCTCAGTCAATAACTAGGTAATAAATGAATAAATAAATGGGAAGGGGGTATCCATGGAGACTGGGTTGGAAAGCTGAGGCAACAGGAGTTGACTTGGGAGACCGGGCCGCAGAAATGTAGACAATCTCTACCTCTCGCACTTGATATCCTCTATTCATATTCAACCTGTTTGCTTCTCTTGCGCGGTCCCTGATTCAGGTCGACAGCTCCTCCTTCATATTTGCATCTGTTTCATTTGATAGCTCATATCCACATATTACTCAGCTCCTTCTTGGCCTCTACCCCTTTACTTTTCTTCTGAAAATCCAATTTCAGAAAGCAAGTCGAAGAGTTCAGCCACTGAAAGATGTTCATTGATTTATTTTGCCTTCCTTATTTATTAATGGAACCACTTTCTCCTTGATATTTCTTTTTCCCCCCTCTGATGTATTCGTAAAAGCTCTGCTCCTTCCTTTTAACCCCTATGCATTCACTTACCCCAGGCTTTTCTGGGTTTCCTTCTCTTACCTTTTCCTGTCTATCCACTTTGACTCTAGTTGAGGAATCTTTGTGTCTCTTTCTCGAAGTCCCTGTGTCCAGCAAGATTTTCCAGGGATCTTAAATCTCCCCATTGTTCCCTGAAGAAGTTTTCTTCATTGTTGCATCTTGCTCTTTCTTACAGTTTCGGCTCTGGCTGAGCAGAGTGCTGAAGAGCAGAATCTTGGAGCCAGACTGCTGGGCTTCAAAGCTCAGCTCTACCAGTTACTAAGTGTAGCACATTGCTCAAATTCCTTAAATTATTTTATTTTAAAGATTTGATTGATTGATTGATTGATTGATTTAGAGAGAATGTGAGAGCAGGGGGGAGGGGCAGAGGGAGAGAAAATCTCAAGCAGATTCCACACTGAGCGCAGAGCTGGATGCGGGCCTTGATCCCACAACGCTGAGATCTTGATGTGTGCTGAAACCAAGACTCTCAACCCACTGAACCACCCAGGTGCCCCTCAAATTCCTTAAATTCTTTGCACCTTACTTTTCTCTTCTGCAAAAATCTGCTTAATAAGAATAACTACTTCCTGAAATTGTTGTGAGGATTACATTTATTGAGGGCTACGACATATAGAGAAGAGTGCAGGGTGCAGAACATGCTCCCCCACCCCCGGGGCGGGGGGCATTAACTCTCTCCTGTTCCACCCCCACCGCCTCGCTCCCTTTCCCATTGCCAAGCAGTGTTCTCTGCTTGGGTAATGTCAGCTCCTCTGAGCAGGACATTTTTCTAGGCACTCTATGTATAAGGAGCAGAAAAGCCAGAACCTATTTACAAACCCTGATTGTAACAAAAGAGAACTGGAAGGGACCTTTAATTGTGTGTGATGGGTGCTTTGTATCGTTCCTGATGTATCTTTTCTTCCTTGTGGCCGTTGTTTAAGGTGGACAACATGATCTCTGGATTTTATAGAGATGGGAGTTGACCTACAGTGAGGTGAAGGTTCTTGTTCAATGTCACACAGCAGTCGGCTGCCGAAGCAGGGCTGGGAACCAGATTGGGCTTCCCGTAGAGCCCCTGCACTGCATCACATGGTTGCACTCTGTTCCAAAGGAAAGCGTCATATTATGATTCTGGGAAGGGAGGTAAGGGAATTGCAAAAAGGAGGAACCGGGGCCAGGCACGTGCTTGTTCCAGTGAGAGTGGAGGAGAGGAGGCCCTGGAGATAAGTGTGTCGGTGTCCCAGTGTTTGTTTTATCTTGCTCAGGGCGGGCCGTGTGGCAGGGCACACTCAGTGGCATTGACTAGCCACCCGGTGAATGCCTGTGGGGTGAATTCGTGAATGGAGAGCATGGCCAGGGTAGGACCGTGAAGGTCCTCTGGGAGCTCCCTCAGGGCAGGGTGGGCTGTGGGAGGGGAAGGCTGGCGGGAGGTCCTGGGGCCTGTGGGTCCTCCGGGTCAGAGCCTGTGCAGCGCACCACAGTGGTGGGGACATCAGGAGGGGACAGAGTTGGATGGGACACAAGGTCCGGGTGATCTGCTGGGGGCTGCCTGCCTGGGAATGGTTTGGCTCATTAGGAAAATGTCAGCGAGGCCATATCATCCCCTTCCTTCCTGGATGATGGTGGACCTGGGGTAGCTTCATTCATCCTCGTGCACCCCATCAGGTCGGGAGTGAACGCTGAGGGCAAGGTGGTGGACCTGGGCTAAACCACACAAGGGAGCACATCTGACCTGCCCAGGATTCAGGGTGACCCTTTGGAGGTGGCCAGGCAATGCAGGGGAGGTTTTGTGTAGGGAGTAATGTAGGGAGTCCTTCTGGAATCCACACTCCTTACTTGACGTGAAGATGGGTTCTGGACTCTGATCGGAAACACACTCCTCCCCATAAGCCTCCTTTCTGTTCCTCAGGTGAAGCTCATTTTGGCCTCAGGCCTTTGCTCTTGCAGATCTGTCTGCTTAAAATTGTTTTCTTGGCTCCTTTGCCTAAATCAGTCAGCTGCCCCATACCTCCTCGGGGGTGGGGGTGGGGGGTTCCCCTCACTGGCCCATCAGATACAGTGACCCGCCCAGTATCATCCTTATCATATCGCTCTGTTTCATTTTCATTCATTGTTATTCAAAGAATCTGGTTGGTTTGTTCCTTTGGTTAATGTGTCTCCCCCAGGAGTCTAAGCTCTAGGGGAGCAGAAGTCTGGACTGATTTGTCCATTGTTAGGGCCCCACTTCTTAGGGAAGGATCTAGCACATAGTAGGTGCTCAATACATATCTTTGGAACAAACAAATGAATCTGAGCATCACTCTTAATGTACTAAACTTGGGTTTGCATGAATGCTCAGCCTCTGTTGCCAGTAAATTTCACTGATTTCTGGTTCAACATACTAGCGCACAGCTTTATAACCACGAAACAATGGAATTTAGTTGAATGCAATGCCAGGAATAGAGTTGGATTTTTGTAAGATCACAAAAGGGAGAGTAAACCCTGTGATCTTAAACTACTACAATATGATTTACTGTAAAACGAAACAAAGCGGGTCACTGAGCAGCATTTTTATAAATATTATGTTTTCTTATTTCTCCTTTTAATAAAGAGAAAAGCTACCTTGATGCTCGTTTGGGGTTCAGCACTTAAAAAGTTCAAAATTGAGAACCAGTGAAGAGATTCAATCCTGCCTATTCATTTGGAAATGTTCCTTTGGAGAATTTCCTGTTCGTGTTTTTACTAGTTAGAACACACTATAGTTCTTTCCTGAAGCAGGTTTCCTTTCTCTCTTTTTCCTGATTTTAAGGAAACACAGTCTGCATAGACAGTGTTTCTCAGATGTCTTGATGGAGCTGTATTATCAGGATGTCCTGTTCATCTCTGGTTTTAAACTTTAAGCTGCCTCACAGCACTTCCCTCCTTTATCCTTCCTGCTCTGACTTGCCATTCTTTTCTTAGTCCCCTTTCTTCTCTTGCTTCCAGAACATCTTTATTTCATTGTCCTGCCTATACTTAAAATTTAGCATACCAAAACAGCGCAGTATCTAAGGGCCAGAACCAAGAGGTCCTCTCCGACTCCCAAAGGGTCTTCAAAAGTTCCACTTGCTGTGCAAATTCCTGAGAAAGGGGATCTTGGGATTACTTTGTATTCCTTTTCCTACAGGAGCATTTTATGAACACTGTCCACAGTCTCCAGTCTTTTGTGGCAGACTTTTTTTTTTTTTTTTTAGTAAACCTGTATTTTTTTTTTATTATCATAAAATGTATTATTTGTTTCAGGGATACAGGTCTGTGATTCATCAGTCTTACACAATTCACAGCACTCACCATAGCACAAACCCTCCCCATTGTCCATCACCCAGCCACCCTATCCCTCCCGCTCCCCCACCCCCCAGCAACCCTCAGTTTGTTTCCTGAATTAAGAGGCTCTTATGGTTTGTCTCCTTCTCTGGTTTCATCTTATTTCATTTTTTCCTCCCTTCCCCTATGATCTTCTGTCTTGTTCCTCAAATTCCTTATATCAGTGAGATCATAAGGACCCAGCGCCCCTTGGTATCTGCCTCTCTTGTTCACAGAGCACAGTCAGCCTCTGCACTTGAGCTGGCTGATGAAAATGCCTCTTTTTTCCCAAGCCTTCTGCTCCAACACTGCTCTCCTCAGTGGGAGGGTCCGGTCTTGGCCTCTCAAAGTAGCAGCTCTGCTGTGAATGGAAATGCTGGCCCTAAGATTTCTTAGCAGGCCCCTCCCTGTTGGGTGCATGTGTCAGTGACCCCTGGGCCTGTGGTTGCCCCCACCACCACCACCAGCACTCACTTTTCCAGGAGCACTCAAAGCCAGATATACACTTGAAGCTTATTACTCCCGAAATATTTTGCTTTTAAAACAACTCTTTTAAAGAGAACAAGACTTGAAAAAATTCCTTTAAGATGTGCCACTCTTTACTAACAATTTCAAGGACAGGATTAGGCAGTTTCTTTCATCCAAAAATATGCGTTGAAAATCTAGAATATACAGGTGCTGAGCTATACCCCGGGTAGTCCAGACGACAGGAAGCCCACAGCTGTGAGGAAGGCAGGCATCAATGAAACAATCCCCTGAGGATGTATGCTTATTATGGGATAACTTCCAAGAAAGGAAAGAACAGGGTGCTAGGAGAGCAAATAACTTTCATGAATGACCCTATTTAGGGTGCAGAGCCAAGAACTCACCGAAGAAGTGATTTTAACCTGCAACTTGGAAACTGAGTAGGTGCTAGAGAAGAAAAGAGTGAGATTGTGGGGATAAGGCACAAGGTTAGGAAACTACATGCAAAGGATGTAAAGAGGAATGAGCTTGTTTCTGTGATAGAACTTAACGAACGCCAGGGCTGGTGGAGAGAATGAATCAGTCATTGAGAATGGGGGATATGAGGTGAGGTTGGAGAGCTGGTCAAGGACTTTGTAGGCCATGTTCGGACTGCACATTTTAGTGTAAAAACAAATGAAAGCTATAGTTGGAATTTAAGTAAGGAAGTTAAGATTTACAATCTGGAGACTGGATTGGAAGCAGTAGAGTGTGGAATCAGGGAGGCCGGTTAGTATTTTATTGCAGGGGAGGTGGTAGAAGTGGGGAAACATAGATTGATTCAAGAGATACTTTGGAGATAACCATGAGGGGCTTCAGTGTCAGATTAAATGTGTGGCATGTGGGGGAGGGTGTGTGTCAGAATAAGCCTTGAATTTCTGCCTCGAGTCCTTGGTTGTGTAGGGAGGTCCCTCAGTGATGTTGGTTAAGATTTGGAGAGGAACAGATTTGGGGGCCAGAGGTCAAGAGCTGAATTTGGGACAGGTTGGTTTGAGATGTCTTAGATATCAAATGGAGATGTCATATTGATGGATTTCTATATAGAAATGGGGAGGAAATAAATATTTGGGGACACTGGCATAACAACGGTAGTTAAAATGACAAGAGTGGATGAGACTGTCTGGAAAGACAGGAGAGGAAAGAAGGCTCTGAGCACTCAGTTTGTCCTTGTCTACATGATACTAAATAACTGATCAATTATGTCAATAAATCATCAATTTCTTGTTGATTTGAATTGTCTGTTTAACTGGATTGGCCCTTCATGTGCAAGACCTAGGAACTCTGTTATGGACGTGGTTGAATAAATTACCATTTCTCATTCTTTCTTGGGAATCATCTCCCATAGCAACACAGGGAAAGAAAATTAATTCAGCAATTTCTTGCCTCTTCCCCCCATCCTTTTGGGTGAAACTAAAAGCTAGAAACAGTCTTTGGACTTCAAATATGTGAAAGCTTTTGAAAGGAGCTCATATGTAGCAGAAGCCATGGGGAAGAAAGTGAAGAGAAGAAACACAGAGACTAGAGAGAGAGTGATATCACACCTCAGAAATCTCCAGAAAGAAAATATTTCTTTATGGCAAGAAGTTCTTCCCAGAACATGCATCTGTTTTGTCTCCATAGACCTAGTTTGGTTCCGAGAAGTAGAGGAAGTGGCACCATACAAAAACTCACACAGACACACCATATTGGTAGGAAACCTCCATCTCTGTGGCAGTAGAGGAGAAAAATTTCTGGGTTATAAAACCTGTCAACTGGAAGAACACCCTGACTTTTCTCTCATCTCCAGGAAACTCCTGGATAGAATTGGTCCAGGGCAATCTAACTCATTCATGAGTTATTCATGAGCAATAAAAATAAGTTAGCACTACATTGACATAAAGCTACTGAAAAAAAAACACACAGAAAAAATTAGTGGCAATAGAAAGAAGACCTACCCAGAATCCGTTACTGTAGAGTACATAAAAATTATGACTAAACATGCAAAATGATTTTTTTAAAAAAAGGAAATAATTGCCTTTATAAAGGAAGCCTTCCTCCCCTTCCCCACAGCCCCCACCAAAATGTAGGCAATCAGGAGAGATAGGGCAAGGAGACGAAGTATGAGTTATCAGGAAAAATGCAGAATAAAAACCCAGCATCATCGAAATGAAAGCCAAGTTGAAAGGAGCATAACAATGGACACCAGTGAACACGTAGTAAGGAATCTAGAAAGTAGAAGGGAGAGAAGCTAACAAAATAAATGGAAACAGAATGGAAGTTTAAAGGGAATAAAGAGGAAAAAAAGATATATGGAAGACAAAAGACAATCCAAAATTCACAAAATTAGAGTCTCCAAATACAATAACCCAAATAACCAAACTCTGAAAAACTGAAAACATAATATAAAATTATATGACAGAACTGAGATTGCTACATCAATCAATATAAATGAGCTTAACTCTCCCACTAAAGGAAGATATTTCCAGCTTTACTTAAAAAGAGAAGCCTCCCTCTGGACAAGAGCCAACCCTAAAATAAAGTGACTCAGAAAGGTTGCAAATAAACTAATGGGCAAATGAAAACAGTAAGAAAGCAAGCACTGAGACGTGAACATCAGCCAAAGTAGAACACAAGCCAGAAGGCATTAACTGAGTCAAAGAAGGGATTTATTTATAACACTAAATTATGCAATAATGCACAATGAAGATATCACAGTCATGATAGCTGTACACCGAACCCCCATCGTGTTGCTATTCATAAAGTAGAAATAACAGAAAATCAAGGAGAAAAAGATGGAAACATAGTAAAATAAGAGACATGAAGGGTTTCTCCATTGGACAAAGGGGCAGGGAAATAGGAGATAGTGCCGAAACACAAAATTAAAAAACAAAACAAAACACGTGCACAGAAAAACCCCAAAAAACTTGCATTAGAAATTTTAAAGCTTGCTCTTTAACAGCTCTTGGGTCTATAAGGGAATGAAATCTCCAGTAAGAAAACAGTGATAATTGGGGTGGCTCAGCCAACCTGGGTGGCTCAGTCAGTTTAGCGGCTGCCTTTGGCTCAGGCCATGATCTCAGTGTCCTAGGATTGAGCCCTGGGTCAGGCTCCCTGCTCAGCGGGGAGTCTGCTTCTCCCTCTCCCTCTGCCCCTCCCCCTGCTTGTGCATTCTCTCTCTCTCTCTCTCTCTCTCTCTCTCTCTCTCTCTCTCTCGTGCATGTGCTCTCTCTCTCAAATAAATAAAATCTCTTTTTTAAAAAAGAAAACATTGATAATTAAAGCCTTGCATCTCAGAGTCTAATGGATATGGCAAAGCAGCACTCATATATATACATGGATCAGTCAAAAAGCCAGAAAGTAAAATTAAGCCAATTAGGGAATGGTATCTGGTAGCCTCATGAATGCACACTCAGTCTTCTTTCCAACCAGAATGACATCCAATCCAGTCTGAGTGTGGAAGCAAGAGCCAATTTTGCTGTCCCACAGACATCGTCTCAACGCACAGGTGTCAGTTTTTCATTTGGAAAGATTTGATAGTCTGTCTTCCACCCCTTTTTGGAGACATAGACTTAGGATTATGTGAGAGTTAGCTTAACACTTCTGTCTTCCTTTGTCCCCCTGATGAACAGAGATGGAGATGCAGAGGGATGCTTACGTCAGGAAGGAGATGGAACACCTACAAAAAGATAATTGGAGGAAGGTTTATTTATACAGATGTGGATAAAGGGCAGTGATTTTCAACCTTGGCTGACATTAGAATCACCTGGAGAGCTTAAAAAGTATCAGCATCCCTGGCCTTTCCTTTTGTAGCACAATATAACAATTTGTGTTTATTTCATCAATGTCTGTCTTCCTCAAGACTTTAAGTTTCCTAAGAACAGAAACCTCTTCCATTTGGATCCGCAGTGTCTAGTTCAGTGCCTGCCCAGTCATTCCAGAAACTTCCATTTGATTGCTCTTAGGTAAAGCCCATACATTTGAAAGAGCTCTCAAGGAGTCCAAGGAGCAGCGGGGGTGGGGCCCACAGGTGTCACTGGTCCTTGAGGGAGAATCCAGGAACCAGGGCTCACCAGAAACTAGCTGTTGCTTGCCCTAAACCTCAAAGGGATTAGCAGAAGGATTGGCTATTGGATCCTGGACATATAGACTAGGTCACCCTGAGAAGAGCAGTAACCTTTGATCAAGACACAGAACCAATCTGAGGCAAAGTTGCAGCCCTGGAGAATGACGAGATTCCATCATGGAACACAACGTACTTGATTTGCCAACAGTTAAAGGGCCATGAACGTGATTGCAGATACATGTGCATTTGCCCCCATCGGTCGCACATAACAGGCACCTATAGGTACAAAACAATGCCAACGTTCACTGCCTTGGTCACCTTTTGAACACAGCTAGGAAGGACTGAGGCAGCAGTTCTCAACTGAAGAGTGAGTAGGTCTGGGGCCGGGCCCAAGTTCCCGCATTTCTAGTAGGTTTTCAGCTGATGTAGAAGCTGCTGGTCTGGAGACCACACGGCTGAAGTGAAGAGACAAATCTTTTCTGGTTTTGGTCTTTGGTCGTTTGTTCTTCTGTTTGTGTCAACTCTGCTCATCCACACTCTGGTGAGCCCCGTTAGCTTCGTGTGCTAAGTGCAGAACAGCCTCCATGCCCTTCACAGCCACGGCTCTGGGTCACGGTCTTTATCATGGGAACTTCTTTTACTCTGCGTAGTTCTATTTCCGTCAATTACTGCGAAGGTCCATTCGTTGCCAGAAGGTAAGGAGGCATGACTGTCCCATACATCACCAAACTTCCCCACATGCCACCATTGACCATCCACAGGCTCAGTGTTGTTCTCCTCCTATAGCTGCTATGGTGGAGCTATGTATGACATTAGCCTCCAATTGGCCTAGAAGCAGGTTCTGGCGCTACCATGTCCGCCTGTGTAGCATTGGAGAAATGATTTGGACAATTTTCTCATTGGAACAATGGAGGTTAATACCCTCCAAGCGTTGCCATGAGGCCACGATAAGATAAGATATGCAAGAGGAAAAAAAGGCCTGGTTCAATGAACAGTAACTGGTAACGGAGCACTCAAGATTTTGGCAAGCAAGCAAACAAACAGGAAATTTCAGGATGAATGTTACCTGAAAAAAATTTACTTTCCTTCTTAGAATTAATTTACTTTTGGGCCATGGTTCTCAAACTATGTAGGCTTAGTGGCTAAGAACTCACAATCTAAAGTTGACATTAGAATCTGGGCTCTGCCGAGACTAGCTATGCAACCCTGGGGTGGGACTTACCCTTGGTTTTAGCATCTGTGAAATAAGGATGGGAATAGAACCTTCCTCAGAAGGTTATATGAGGATTAATTAACATAATGCGTACATAGGGCTCAGGCCGCTCCTGGACATTTCATAAGCACATAATAAATGTTAACTATTATTAGGTTTTGGAGAACAATGGTGTCTGATGAACTTGATCTAGATTTGATGCTTCAAGAATAATAAAGGCAAGTAATAAATAAAAGACTCATAAATAGAATGTTGTTTTCCTTCATTAGATTTTTAATCTTCAGTGATGGCTACAGTTTGTCTTCAGATGTGCACAGAGAGAAAACCGGTGCTGATTCTAATAGTTTATTTCCTCAGACTCCCGTACTTGAAGAGTGTTTTGTGGGTGAGCTGTGTGGGGAGTTTAACTTTGTTGAGAGAGGCATTGTGCTAAGTATTTCATAACTGCTGTGTCAGATATATCTAATACTTACCCCAGGAGGCCAGTATTTCAGGTCAATGTTTAAGCTCTATAAGGCTGTGCATCTATCACCTAACTTCCAATAAATTGTTCCAAGTTAATAGGATAGAATAAAAAGCTGGAATATTTTGTTGTGTTCCGCATTCAGTCACTCTCTCAAATGGGTGAACACACTGAGAATCCTTGTTTGATTACTTCCATGTCATCCTATGAACAAACCCATCATGGCGACTGGGCCTGAAATTTTGCTATTATACTTTTTTTACTTAGCAATGGGCTACACACACACACACACACACACACACACACACACACACACACAGAGCCTACAGACTTATACATAGGAATGTAAATCTCCTAAATCTACTCATAGAAAATGATCAGAAATTTTAGAGTGCATGAATCATGTCCTGTTTTCTCTAGCCATCCTATTTTGCTTTTAAGCATGGTTAAATTGGGTCTGCTACTTTCTTAGCATAATTTCCAATAAATTCTTGTTGAACCAAAGTACTTCCTCTTGAATTCTCTGACCCGTTTAGTAACCTAACAGATCCATCCAGGTTTCTCCTCCTTAGGTTTCTCCTAAAAAAATAGCTCCACATTCCAACCATTTCCTCTTCCAGGTCACTGATCAACATTTTTTCCTAGAAGGCCAGTGGGTTTCCTAGACAATGCGTGGTAGGTCCAGCCATGAGGACTGAAGGAAGTATCCAGCCTCCTTTGTTTATAAGCTGCCTGAGCCTAGCAGGTAGGTCATGACTTTAAAAATATTTTCTCCATTCCGAAGAGTGGGTGGAATCAATCCAGTTTCTGGCAGAGGCCTCAAGGGGTCATGTTGATGCCACCTGTAGCTCCGAAGCTGAGTTTGTCTGGCGTAGAGGGGCCCCCAGTCCTGCTTCCCCGAATCGGACCGGTGATCGTCTTGTGACGGGGCCGCTGTTGAGCACTGGGCTGAGTGTGATTCACGCCACCCGGATGAGGGCTACCCATATATTTGTCACTGGTGTGCCGTTTGTAATTAACGTGTGCTTTGTGGTTTTAATCTTTCTTTAATCTGTAAAGCTATAAAAATTTACGGCACAATTTTAGAATCAAGAAAAAAACTAAATTGCATAGCCCAGTCCTTAAAGTTAACCTATTTCATCAGATCAAATCTGCAAGGAGGGGGTTGGCAGAGAGCCTCCGTGCGGTGTCTCCATGATCTTTCCTCAGTGGTCCTGTTTTCTCCCTCACCCAGAAGTCACTGGAAGCAGGAGAGCCACTTCTCTGTCACACAAGCACACACAAGGCCCAGAAAGAAGCAGCCCACGCGGTATGCGGCGTATAAAACGGAGGAAAAGAACATCTTAGGTAAATACCAGGCTACTTATTTTATGATTTTTAAATGTCATTTTTGCTCCAATATTGACTTTTTTATGGAGGATGAATTATAGATCCTGCAACACTGGGGGATCCAGGCTTTCCTTTCTTCAGCACAGCTGGTCAAGTTCAGAATTGAAGTCATGGTAATTAGTTACGAGTTTCTTAGCACCACAGACCAGAGCGCTGAGAAAACTCTGCAAGGTGACCCCTCAGGGGAAGACAATACACCCGAGAGAGAACCAGAATGGGCAACAAAGAAGCAGAAAACAACTTCCCAATCTTGTTGCTACACACAGATGTTGCCGCGGGCACTGGCTTGCAAGAACGAAATGCAATACAATCCTTCATTTGTCTGACCATGCTTCTCTCTCTCCGAGAACTGGTTTCCAGGCAAATGATTTCAGGGTTGCGCAGGCTGGTAAAAGGCGGTGGAGTTGGAAGCACTCCGTCCTGGGTGACCCAAGGGCTCCGAAATGATGCTGTCAGAAGTGAAAGGGGTTGAGTTGAGGTCACGGGGAGACCCAGAGCCAGAAACCAGGTCACCCGGGAAGGAGGGGGCAGCCCGACTTCCAAGAAGAGGTTTCGAGAAACTAGCTGGAGGGAACGGGTGTGAATGGAGATTCCTGGAGGGAGGTCATGGGAGGCTAAGGCGGGAAGGAAAGAGAAAACTGAGTTAGTGCCACTGCTGCCCTCCTCACAGGGAGATTTTGATTGTTTGCTTTGTGTCTACACAGACCCAGAAATGCAGGTTTAAAGAAATGTAGGTTGAATTAGGAAAATTCCATTCACAGAGACAAAAAGAACTTAATTCAGACCAAGGGTTAGGATCTGTTGGGAGGAAACCCCTCTGTTTTGTTTGGGAAAGTCTTTTCTTTCTTTCTTTCTTTTTCTTCCTTCCTTCCTTCCTTCCTTCCTTCCTTCCTTCCTTCCTTCCTTCCTTCCTTCCTTCCTTCCTTCTTTCCTTCCTCTCTCTCTCTCTCTCTCTCTCTCTTCCTTAAACTTCGTTGTGTGAAATAACTGGCCTGTTTTTCCACTTGCTTGGGGAAGCTTGTAGTTTCAAAGTGCCTTTTGCCAAAAATCACATTATTCTATCTGAGAAACGAAAGGCAGACACTGCCACAAACTTATAATGACTCCAATCTTGAAGTCGTTGCTCTCCCTCTTCCTTCATCCAAGGGCTTCCGTAACAGTGTCGTTTTGTGTGCAAGCAGGGTGATTGACAATCGCTAATATTTACCGCAAACCTGTTGTCTGCCTGGCACACGTTTGCAGCGATAAACGTGGTGCACACTTACATGGTGCATCTAGCCATTGGGGATATTTTGAACAGTGTGCACTGGTCACATCCCTGGATCCCACAACAACCCTGTAATATGGGTATGATTATTACCTTCTCTTTACCCATGAGAAAACCGGGGCCCCGGGAAATTATATGAGTCGTCCCAAAGCTATGTAGCTATTGAGCAACAGAAGCAGCCTTTGAGCCAGACTGTCTGATCTCAGAGTCTGGGCTCTGAATGGCAGTGCTAATTTCATTTCATGGTAATAAAACTCTTTGAAGTAGGTAGCTATTATTGTCATCATTTCCACCTTACACACAAGGAGGTTGAAAAGCGGGGGTGAAATAACTTAAGCAACATTGCCTGGTTAAGTGGGAGAGCCAGGGTTCAAATGCAAGTTGGCTTAAAATCCCACCTTGACCAAAGATAGAACTGCGAGTAGGAGCTTGAGATCTGGGCTTCTCTCCCTCTCTCTCTCTTTCTTTTGTGCTTTTTATTGAAGTGTAATTAACATACAGCGTTGTATTTGTTTCAGGTATACAATATGATGATTCAACAATTTTATACACTTCTCAGTGCTCATTGAGATAAATGTACTCTTTTCTTTCTTTATTTTTTTTAAGACAGAGAGCACAAGCCATTGGTGGGGGGCAAAAGGAGAGGGAGAAAGAGAAAGAGGAGCCCAGTGTGGGGCTCAATCTCATGACCCTGAGATCAGGACCTAAGCCAAAATCAAGAGCCAGATGCTCAACCGGGCGCCCTAAGGTAAGAGTTCTCTTAATCCCCTTTACCTACTTCACCTCCCCTCTGGTAACTCTGTGTTCATTCTCTCTAGCTAAGAGTCTGTGTCTTGGTTTGTCTCTTCTTTTCTTTCTTCATTCTTTTGTTTTTTTTTCTTAAATGTAAGGTAAGTAAGTGTTTTACATGTGAGTGAAATCATGTGGTATTCATCTTTTTCTGACTTATTTTACTTACCATTATACCCTTTAGGTCCATCTATGTTATTGCAAATGACAAGATTTTATTCCATTTTATGGTTGAGTTTTTTAAAATATATATATATATAAAATAGATATTATATAAATATATAATACATATCATGTAATGTATTATTTATTTATTACTGTATATTATATATTGTATATTATATACTTTATATAATATATAATATATAATATATATTTATTATCTATATTTTATATATAAAATATATAATATATAAGTGAATTAAGAATAGTGATATATACATATCACTATTCTTAATCCATTCATCTATGTATGGACACTTGGGTTGTCCATTATCCATTACATATGCATCCAATATATGCATATATATACCCATTATATATATGCAAAGCATTCTTCTTTTTCCATTCAGCTGTGGATGGACACTTGGGTTGCTTCCATATCTTGGCTATTGTAAATAATGCTGCAACAAACATAAAGGTGCTTATATCTTTCGAATTCGTTTTTTATATTCTTTGGGTAAATACTCAGTAGTGAAATTACTGGGTCATGTGGTAGTTCTATTTTTAATTTTTTGAGGAATCTCCATACTGCTTTCCACAGTGGCTGCTCCAGCTTGCATTCCCACCAACAGTGCACAAGAGTTTCTTTTTTCCATATCCTCACCAACACTTATTTCTCGTGTTTTTATTTTAGCCATTTTGTCATGTGTAAAGTGATTTCTCATTGGGGTCAATATCAAAAATATATAAAGAATTTATACAACTCAACACCGAAACGAAATAATCTAATTACAAATGGCAGAGGACTTGAATAGACATTTTTCCAAAGAAGACATACAGATGGCCAATGGACACATGAAAAGATGCTCATCATAACTCATCATCAGGAAATGCAAATGAGATCTGTGCTTTACAAACTTTAGTCTACACATGAGTCACCTTGGGATTTGGTAAAATGCAAGTTCTGATTCCATAGGCCCGGAGTGAGGCCAAGATACTGCATTTTCAACAGGCAATCTTTCTCCCAGACAATGTTGCTGAACAACAGACCATGCTGGGCAGTAAAGCCTTAAGGGTTGGGGACCATGAAACACAAGGTACTGCTTCCCACCACTCACAAGGGTATGTCGAGAGGATGTCTCTGGAGGTAACCAACTTAGCTTGAGATTCTGCCATTTAGAGTAAACTTGCTGTTTTCTTTCCTAAAGCAATACAGTGATCATTTGAGATTCAAGGAGTTTCTTTTACATGTATAAGCAACTATACTCTTTTTAATTGACTGAAATCCATGTAGTTATCAAACGTCATCACTTTCTCCATAAAATATCCTTTAAATTTCTTTTATGTACACTCCTTCTTGATTTGCATTTATGTCCTTTTATTCTGCTCTACCTAATAAACTCAAAGTGATCATCAACCAAAAATGTATAAGACATATCAAGTTTAATACTTCATTCAGATTCCTTCTAGTCACCTACTTTCAAAACTGAATATGGAATCTTATTTTAGTCCCTTTCTCTTCATTCAGAAGATCCTCCATTTAATTCATTACCTTGAATTTCCTGCATTATTCTTACCCTCCAGCTTAGCTCTGCCTTTCTTTTCTTTTTTTCTTTAAACACCACTAGATTCTGAACTTCCAATCTATATGTCAACGGTGGCTTACCCAACCCCCTAGAAGGCTATAGTACAATATCCTGGAATTTATGATTTATGCCAAGTTCCCTCGTCAGCCTCACTTCCACTGCCAACTGAGCTGAAAATTGAAATGCTGGCTCAGTCTGTAGAGTCAGACTCTCTTCTGTCGTGTTAACTAATTCATTACTAACCTTAGCTTGAGTGTTTTGCTTACCCAAGAGCACCTTATATTGAAGAATTAAAATTTCACGTGCAATCTCTTTATTCCTTTCCCTCATTGATCAAACTTATTCAGGGCAACAATTACCTCCCTCTGGATACTAATTTTCTCCCCCATTTCATGGCATCCTCGAACAAAGCTCACAGGCACACTGCAATCCTTCATTAACTGAAAACATGCAAAGTGCACAAGTCTTTCCAATGGAAAATTCGATGCAAAAGCCAAATGAGGTAAATTGCATTACTTGACCCGCCCTGGGACAGTTTAAACAGTGTTACATATTAATACGCTGCCAGGTCTCAAGATGATGGGAAGATTCTCATCAGAGCCCGAAGTAGTTAGTGAAGGAGGGAGACCACCCCTGCCACAAACAGATGCAGTCCTGCTGATCGTCCCTGATGGGCCTCTGGTGAGAAATACTCAGAAACGTTGTTCAAGTGGGCAGAAAATGACAGAACCGGTTAACCCAGGTCACTGTGACTAGACACCTCTCAACTTGATATCCAATTAATGCATTCACGGTCTTTGTTCATAGCCACACATTTCATTTTATCATTTAGTATATATTCATACAAATGTTCGATATATTCATTTTATAACTTAGTATATGTGGAATTGTTTGTACTTGAATTATTAGTCCTGCTATTTTCCATGTCTTACTACATTCTGTCACCTAGAAATACATTCTTGCTACAATGTATTTTTATTCCTCCGGCCTTAACCTGTTGGAATTACAGTTATTCTAGGGAGTTCCTTTTGGTTGTGTGGACAGGGAGGGGGCAGAGGTACGTGAAGACCATCTCAGTCAAAAGCCACAGGGTTTTCATCTAACCAAGATGACTAAGAATAATTTTGAGTATTCCTGTCCACTGACTCCTGATTCCCTTAGCTGTCACGTCGTCAGTGCCTGACTCAGCTTTTCCTGGACTTTGGATTCCAGACTGCCCTTGGAAAAGTGAAAAGTTTCCATAAATTGGTAACTCCCAAAACTAATTGCTCGATTCACAGTCCAAGTGGCTGACTTTTCTGGATTGTAGAGCAAATGTGATCACGTAGACCTCACAACGAAATGTTCATGCCCCTGTTCTCTATCTTCATGCCATTGAGCTCTATCCAGGCTCAGTGATCCCATTGGGTGCAACGACCTGAATATTTTGATTAAAATATGTAATTCTAATATTAATATTAATAATAATAATGATAATGGAAAACCCCTCCAACTTCAAGATTGGATGGACTTCCACAACATTTATTCACCCTCATTTAGGAAATGTTTATTACATGATCTCACCATGTTGAAATGAGTCTTAGTTGGGTCTGTCTGGCCTGCAGGAGTAGTCTGAGTGACCACCAGCTTTGGCCTTCAACCCTCTGAGTAATGGATTCACACCACTGTTGAGCACTTTCTGCACATTCAAACCTTGGAAAGGATTCCCGATGTCAGGACCTACACACACCTAAATGCCTTCATGGGGTCAGGGAGAGTGGTCAAGGTTAATGTGCTCTGGTCCCTGATCTCCTTTCGTGTGTCTCTTCTCCACTGTGCTGCAAGCATCACGTCTGCAGGAATGTGTCATGACCAGAATACACAATATGGGTCCTATAGCAGGTGACTGACAACCTTATTCAGCAAGTCATCCAGAAGAACCTAGGCCAGACATCATGGCTTTGGCTTCTGAATCAAGAAAGTTCCTCTGCAGAGGTCTCACAGGGGTTGTGAGCTCTGCCCTGCAGAGCCCGGTGTCCCCTGTCATTGGAATCTGCTACTACCTTCATGTCTCTGAGTTCGGCAGTGACATAGGGTACTGCATCTTTGTCGTTACATGCTGACTTTTTTTTTTTTTTTCTGTAGAGGGTCTTTCATGAGCTGGAACAGCTTGCTGGATGTTTTCTTCGCCAAGATGGGTGATGATGGTTAAACCCACACATGAGCACCCGGGCTACACTTCCCACTAGGGAGACATATACACAAACACATTAATGTATATATTTAATTGGGTTATAATCTATTGACCATAGATACTAAGGCACTGAGCAAGCAATTAACAAAACAGCTTTGACTAAATATAGTTAGCACTAAATATAGTTGGTTAATTGGTATTTAATATGCTTATTAAATGTCAATTAAGTATCTTTAGCAATGAATTGGTACCTAATTAACTTACTATAGCTATCCTGTTACTTGACATTTGAACAGCTAAATATTCTCTACAAGTTTAATGTTTTAATAAGAGACAAATTATCCATGTATTGCTCATGAATTTTTCAGTTAGTTTAATGGGATTTAAATGTATCTTTCAACTTGGATACATGTTTTTCTTATAATCAACTGGTGTTTTATATTTCAGACCACTTTCAAACTTAAGAGAGCTGGATACATGAGAAGAAAGCTCTAGAAGTCAGAAATCCAGTGGTCTAAACTTGGTTCCACCATGACGCCCCGTGTTATCTTAGGTATGGTATTTCACTGTTCTGGAGCTTTCATTCCCTCATCTGCAATACAGCATTAAGAATAAAAAGTTGGAATTACTGTAAAAATAAAGCTACCTAAAAGATATGAAGGTACTTAAATAACCAACACACTTGCTTAAAAATAGTGATGAAAAATTCTTAGAAAGGTTGTGTGTAATCATTATATTGACCAAATCTTCATACTCATATATGAATATGAAATCCTTAAGTATAAATCCTTAAGATAATTTATCGTTGGCCTAGAAATCCAATAGCACCATTTTCTGACTTGCCCCTAAAGTAGATTAGAAACTTGGTTTTATTGAATCTCCAGCTGTGGAGAAACCTGGGCTACGCGTCAAAACACACGTGCCTTCCTGTTCTGGCCCTTTGCCCCTCTATCTGCTTCTGCCCGTTTACTTCATGGGTTACATCATGTAACAAACTGTTGGTGTTTTATGCAGAAATTGTTGGGTTTTGGACAATGACTCTGTCTCAGTGTGTGTTGTGTCTTAAATATCCTATTTACTTACCTAGTTTATGGTCTTAACTGAGCTCTGTGTTAATTCTACCATGTACTTGCATTTAAAGGCTAGTTGTTGATTGATAATCTTAGCAGCCTTCTTATATCTGACAGAAGCACACAGCAATGAAAGCATTGTGTCTCCATTTATGTTCACTTGTTTTACATCTCCTGCACTTCATAAACAGGCTTCTTTTATGAAACACTTGCAATAATTTCAGTGCCAATTACCCTATCTTGGTTCGCTACACCAGAACCTCCACACTCATCAAACATTTGCTTTGCTTATGCTATAAATGACAAATTGAGTAGAAAAGAGATGCCTGGTGTGTCAACTTTAGAATTTGTTGTTGAGTCTTTCTAAGTGACTTCATAGTTTGCATTTTTTCCTATTTTTTAAAGTTTTATGGTTTCAGACTCTGCCCATTATTACTGACTAATTTATAGAGGTTGCAGTTTGCCTTGTCATCTTGGCTTAACCCAGTTTTGTTTCCAGGGGCAATATACATTGTGGGAGTTAATTGTTCCCTAACCACTTTTTCCATATGGCAGAGCGAGTCTCCCTGTAATAGCTTTGGAATGATTTATCCAACATTTTGTCATGATCCCTTGGATATTGCTCGAGAAGTCCTATGGATCTTTGTTGGGACATAGCATGCCACCAAGTGAGTATATTGAAACTGCTACCTCAAACCCACCAATTGTCTTAATTTCATCACCGGCATGGAGATTAGTTTATAATATTTTCTCCACCAGTGAACTGAATGTATTATCTTTATTACCATTGTTGATGCTATTGTTAGACAGGTGCAAAAATCTTCCTATCTCTGCTATTTCTGAATCTTCCCCTCTGGACCTGCAGTTAGTGATTAGCACTCCATTAGTCATTCATTGACATAGATGGAGTTCCTGATTCATGCTGGAGAGAATTGCAGACTTTCAGCTGGAAGTCAAACTTCAGATCGAAGCTGGAAGAGACAGAGGATTGTGTGCAACCTCAAAAGGCTGAGACAGTCTAGTATGTCTAAAGCCAGACTCGGGTCAGAAAGTTACAGGCTCTTATCTCCACTCCACTAGTGGTGGAAAGTGACTCTGCTTCGATTTCTGCATCCGTAAATAGAAGAGAGAGAATAATACCTACCCTGTAGGGCTGGTGAGGATCATACAGAAGATGGTATGTTTCAAGTGCCTAGTAGGACACCTTGCAAATGATAAGTTCGCCCAAAATCAGCTGTAATTGAAATAGAATGCTTTCTAAAATATCTCAACATCAAGTTTAAGCAAGTTTAAGCATGTTTAAGCAAGTGGATGAACAAGGAAACACTTTTTAAAGTATGCTATGGTTTTATTAACATCCAAATGAAAAAAGGTAATAAATGACAGCAAGTCTGTGGACTGGGTACGTGTGCCGTCCCTGAACACATTAGCCATTGGAGTACTAGGCCTTTTTTATTGGTACTTCCTTAGTCAACTGAAGAAAAGCAAAGAGGAAGAAAAGGTGTTTATTTCCCTACCCCTGTATAATGAGCTGTCTTGACTGCATTGTTTGAGACACAGTGAAGAAGTTTCGCTATTTGTAGAACACATCACGTTTTGAAATAGTTGGCATATGTTTTTTAACTTGAGTCTATCAGGCCACTAGAACAAAGACATCCCAATTTCCACATCAGGATGATCACAGGATTATGTAGGTGTCAAAAGTACAAGATGTGCATTAAACCACCTTTTGCCGTGGTAAAATGAGCTTCTGCACAGGAGATGTATACACACTAGTCTTGTGTAAGTCAAACAGATGAATGTGAGCTGCACTCAAGCCATAGAGCAGGAGAAGCACTGATGAATCGAACACTTGCGTTCAAAGGAGCCAGTTCCCCAAAGCCGACTATGAAGACACAGCCTTTGCATGTGCACTTAAAGTGGCATGTGTCAGTGCATTCCCTGGCACTTTGCATTAAGGAGAGAACTACTTTATGAAATAGGCCATCAAGCAGAACCCATGTCACTCCATCACTGAGTTTGTAACAGAAACACACACACACCCTCACGTGCGCGCATGCGTGCACACACACACACACACACACACACACACACACACACACACACCATCTTGGGGGTAACCTTAGGGTGATTCACGACTGAATAATTGAGCATCTACTATGGCCAGTCGGGACTTGTGCTAGGCTCTGGGGAGCTAAAGATGAAGACAGAGAGCTTGTGATCTAGCAGTGAAGACAGAGGCATACACATATTCCCCTGAGGTGTGATTCACACAGTACCAACCAAAGGGCTTGGGGAGCACAGAAGAGGTGGCAGGTAATTCTGCTACACCCTTGGGGGAGGAGAGACAGAGAAAGATGATTGCATGTGGGTGAACAAGGTCTACTATCCAGTTTCTAAAACATGATGCTATTTATGTTTCATAATCTATGGAATTCCAAAACCAACACCTGCGGCATCGAAACCCTGGGTTAATTCTGCTAAATGTGCCAGCGTACTTGCTCTTACTGCTACCAAAGATAACTATAAAATTACAGTGAGGATTGAAATTGGATAGAAGTGAATCAAAAAGTGATTTTGATGAAACCCTCTACTTTCTTCAAAGTGGTTGGCTGTTATATCTAAGTGAGCGGTTATTTTGATGTTAAATGAAGGGATTTGCAACTAAGAAAATTACCTGGTATCACATGCTTGTTATAATATTAACTAATTTCTCACAACTGCCCTGATCATTTAATTAGCATTGACGTGTATTGACAAAGTCTGGCCTTAAATCTTCTCCCTCTCAAAAATAATCACAATTACTGGTATTGTTATTTAAAGAGAGCATTCACATAGATTATCTAATTCAATCCTTCCATCACCCTGGGGTTTATCTAGTACATGAGCTATTATGATAACATACCTACTTGTCACCTGCTTCCAAGTGTTTCCCATTGCAACCATTCACCACACCACCTTCAAGGTATGCTTTCCAAAAGACAGAATTGTCCTCTCTTGCTTGAAAAGCTCCTGTGATCCCAAATATCTAATGAAATAAAGCCTAGACAGCTTATCTAGGTGTTCAAGACCATTTATGAGTTGGCCCCAATCTAGCTTTCCTGTCTCACATTCTACCAATCTTGGTGATGCTCACCAATCACACTTAATGACTTGCTCTTCTTTGAGCCTGTCTTGCCCTTGTGGGCACCATGCTTTTGGACATGCTTCTTGATTCCAAAGCCCTCTTGTCTCATTTTCTGCCATGTGAACTTGTGCTTTAAGACCCAATTTAATTGTTACCTCTGTGAAGTTTTTCTTGACCTTACTCTTAAAAGTTAATGTGATGTGACCTTAATGTGGACATATTTCTACGGAGGCCCACGTACACATGTCTATTGACACGGGTATCCCATTACATAGCAATTATTCATTTAGGAGTATCTCTCTGTCCTTAATTAGAATCATCATAAGCATCTCCAGAACAGGACAATGTCATTCATCTTTATATGCCTGGTACCTATTGGAGGATTTCTTCAGTAAATGTATAGTATATAATCAAGGATCATTATTCTCATTTCACAAAAGAAGGATCTGGTGCTCAAAGAGGTTTTCTATCTTGCCTGAGGTCATAATCAAGCATGAGCAGAAGAGCTAATGCTAGAGCTTTGGCCCTACTTTATAGTGTCAACGACTCACTATAATGTCTGCAGATTTCAGGCTTCCTAAGAGTCATCATTTATAGATTGATTTTTTTCTCCCCATTTAGCACACAATTATAGCTACTGTATTGGTTTACTTGGGCTGCCATAACAAAGTACCACGGATGGGGTGGCTTAAACAACAGAAATTTATTTCCTCACAATTCTGGAGGGTAAGAGTTCAAGATCAACCTATTGGCAGGAAGGTTTCTTCTGAGGCTTTTCTGCTTTGCTCATAGCCATCTTCCTCCACTGTCTTCACATGGTCGTCTCTCTGTGTGTCTGTCTTAATTTTCTCTTCTTATAAAGAGACCATTCAGATTGGATTAAGGTCTGTATTGACCTCATTTCAACTTTATTATCTCTCTAGAGGCTCCAACTCCCATAACGGTCACATTCTGAGGTACAGGGGGTTAGGATTTCAAGATGTAAATTTGTGGGGGATGCAATTCAGCCCCTAAGGGGTACCTGATATGTACCAGCCACCTCGGTAAGTGCTAAGCTGGACAGGCTGTGATGCTGACCCCACTGATGTTCACAAAGTTGGTAACCCATCACACACCACCCTTTTCACTGACTCAGGCATTCATGGTGGGGGAGGGGACAGAAGCAAAACTACAGACACAGTCTTCTAGGACAATTAATTAGTCAGATTATTTATTCATCTCATTTTCTTCTGGTCACTGCCAATACCTCCAATGACTTTAGGGTCTTTTGCTTCAGAGAAGTCAAAGCTTCAGCGAAGTCAAAAAAAGGTGTCCTGTTCTAAATGTTGGCATTCCTATATTAAAATGTCTCATCTAACATTTGGATGACATCATAGAACAATGCCACAGGCGTGCTGACCACCTCAGTACTTAGGACTTTCCTTATCATTTGTGCTCTCGCAGCAAATGGTTTTAATATCGTAAAAGCAGTGCTGTAAGGAAACCTGCCAAAATTTACAGGGCAAACCAGGAGTGCAGGCAGCATCAATTCAAAATCCCGTCCCCCGAGCGCCTAAGTCCTTTCTTAAGGCTGTGAATCATGGGATAAAGGACTTTAGGTAAAAGCTGGAAAGTTTTCTCTTTATACAGTCAAAAGCCAAGATTTCTCATGCTTTTCTGAAAGAAATATATCCTGTAAATGATGACAATCTCAGTCACAGCCTTAAAGCCCACAGAAAAGATCGATGGTGAGACAGACACCCTCCTCCTGTCTTCTCTCTGAGTCCGTAGAGTGTCCCACCACTCTTGAGTCATCACGCCCTTTCTTCTCTATGGTAACAGTGAGCCTAGAAGGACCAAACATCTACAGCATCTTCTCCCAGGGGCTTCTTCTAACTCAATAGGAGAATTTAAAACTCATGACAAAGTCTCCTGTCTTTTTCTCCCTTCCTGTCCCCTTCAGCATCTTCCTTTTCCATCTTCCCTCTGTGATGTGAAATATTACAGATTCATAAATACAGTGTTGTATGAATACTGGAGAACTCAAAGACCAAAGAAGCAATGAGCAAGCACACAGTACACCATCTGAAACAATGAAGCACCAGACAAGGCATTAAAGTCTGATCTTGTCTACTTGGGTTCAGAGTGCAAAGATCAGGCAAGGGGAAATTTTACCAGGGGAATCCAGGCATAAATAAATAAGGCCTGTAGTGTTCCAGTAACATCCAGCCATGCTCCCTGAGTATTGGCTTGACCCTTAGCCCTTGATCCTTGACAACTGCTTCCATGGCCTTCTTTTCCTTGGACTTTTTTCATGTGTTCATTACATTTCAACTTACATTGAAGCACTCTGTTTCTTGAATGTCTCTACTTAATAAAACATTGTATTTCTAAGTAGACTTTGCCCCTTTGAGGTGTTTTAAGAAGTCCTTGATTATCCATTCCTTTTCTCTACTTCCTATATTAGTGAGAGTCCATTCCCCTTTGGTGTAAGGGAGGCCGTGACCCAGGAATTGGGGACTGGTCATTGGACCTTCTGGTGTCAAGAGAAGGTTGGGAGGTGGGGTGGTGGAGATAAAAGCAGAATTTATAAGCCTGTTGGGGGGGCTACTTTGGGAGAGGAGAAGGTGTTTAAAAGATGGAAAGTCTTGAGAAAGGGAAGAAGGGGCAACAGGAGTAGCAAAGGAGCCATCTCTGTGAAGTCCTTCTACCTAGAGAATGTCCGCATGGGGATTTCTGGAAAGTCTGGGGCTCAGAGCTCCTTTATGGTACAAGAGGATATGTTGGCTTGACCAGGGGGACTATCAGTCCCACATTTTTATATTCTCTCCCCCTCCCTCCTCTGCTTCCCCTCTCCTCTGTGGTGTTGTGTCACTGGAAACTTTGACTCAGAAGCTTCTGGTGGCTTCTAGGTGGTTCTCATTCCAGCTGAGCTATAAACCACATGTTTGATCTTGGACAAGTCATTTTTACCTCCCACAGTTCCTGTTTCCTCATTTGTAAAACTGAGATAATCATACCTACTTTGCATGTTTGTGCAAGATTCAATAGAACAACAAAAGGTAAGAATCTAACAGCTGGTCTTGTATATAGTGGGCACTCAGCAGGTGATTGTTATTGAGAGCAGAGATGGTTTTTCTCTCAGTCCTACCAGTACAGCGTGTAGAGTCATCTCTTGTACACAGTAGGTGCTCAACAAATGGAAAATAAAACAAGTTATAAAGCTGCGCCTTTGAGGAACTGACGAGCTCCACATATGGGAGTTCTCTGCTCCCTGACACCCTGCTGGTCACCGCCAGACGTGACATACCTACACCCTTCCCTCTGGCCCCTTGAGAACAGCTGTTTATTTGAACTTGGCTGGGGTTTCATTCCTCTATGATGCTCCTCTGCCTGAAACATCCTTTTTCTTCTTTATCCAGTTAATTCTGCCCCTTTTCAAATTCAGCTCGAATGTCCCTCCATCTGGGAAGTTTGCCTATCTCCTATGCTGCCACACCACAAATGAGCCCTGTCCTTCTGGTCCAGAGAATGGTCTTTCTGCCCTATTAGCCTGAGGGCACCCCTTGTGCACTATTGTGTCCCCAGGGCCTGAGCAAGGGACCAAAGCCCAGAAGGCACCCAGTAAAGGGTTTGGAGACCCAAAGATGGGGCTGAATGAACAAACAAGACAATGTGGCTTGAGTCACAAGCTGAGCCATGTTTCAGTCGATTAGGCCATGACCACAGCCCGCTGACCCCAGGGGCCTGAAGTCTGTGGCCACAGGAAGATGGAGAAGGATTCTGGAAAAGAAATTTGGCTCTTCTCACAAAGAGGCAACATGACACAGTTGTTCAGAAAAAACAAATGTTCGACATCTTGCCCATGGAAGAAAGTCTCAGAAAGATATTCTCAATTCCACCCAATACTACCTCCCTTAGCATTATTTGTGGGAATAATGGATGTGGCACTGGTAGAGCCAGATGGATGGGTCCCTAGGGGAGGCACCAGCCTGGCTCAGGGTCTGCAAGTCCCTGGCTATTGAGAACGACCCAGGGCATACCTTGCTTTCAGAATCACTACAAATAGAATGTGACTATTATGATAATCAATGAATAACCAATTAGTTCAGTCATCTTCCCTGGTAGAAAACCTGCTGAAACAATGATGAATCATGCAGACTCCACCAGGCCCAGAAGATTCTAGAAGGGGGGAAAATAGCTTTTCAGTTTAAATACACACACACACACCCAGAGAGAGAGAAAGAAAGAAGGAAAAAAAAAAAAACTTAGAAACCAAATCCCCTAGTGTGGCTGTCTCTGGAAAATGAATTCCACAGGCACTGACTCCAAGATGTTTTATCGAATGTGCTTTAGACTTATAGGTGATGCATTGTCCCTCAGAGTCATTAAAAGGAACCCAGATAGCTGTAACGCTGCTTAGCTTCCAAGAAGTGCACACTGTCCACACTTGTACTTGCACACAATATATGGTTATTGTTAGATGTGCACATCCCCACATGCTGCCTGGATGGGGGTCTCTTTGTCCTTTATTCAGATGTGGGCTAAGGATGCTTTCAGCACAGCAAGATGAAGCCATGCCTCCCCACTCAGAGCAGCCCCACAGCCCAAGCGTGAGATAGAAGCGAAAAGTTCCTTTGTTCCTAATGCAATGCTCCTCTTTTGTCACACAGGCCCCCAAAGCTCAGAGACATGCAGACCATTTTAAAATAATTTTGATAATTTCTGGAAAACGCCATCTCTACTAATTTGGGGGTAAGTAATGCCATTAGGAAAGCTTCAGAATCCATTGTTGTGGACACCATACACCGAAGGCATTTAGGAAAAAAATTATCCATGTGGGTTGGCGTTTCATTGAAAACAGAATGGTCATTATCCAGAGTCCAGATGACGCCTCCCTTTGTGACACTGCGTTGGGGGTCCAGCAAAAACCGTGCCCTTTCTACAAAAGACACTGGCAGAGAAATGCTCCAGGGAAGGCGGCCCGGGGACCGCCTGGGCTCCAGGGAGGCAGCTTCGGGCATTCCGTGCTCAGGATGCTGAACCTCAGAGCAGCATTTCGCTTCATTTTTTGGCAGTGAGGGTGGTGAACATTGAAAATCGCAGATTTGCCCGAACGGAAGCCAACAGCGTGCAAAGCATTGATCCCACCAAAGCCCTGGCCCCCAGGGAGGGCCTGATGACATCTTAATGTTTTTCTAATGGGACTTAGGATCGCAGCAGTAGATATTTCTTTACAGAGAAACCGTGCAAGGCATTGCGTGTCCCGGGCAGGGAGGGAGATTTGCGCCCCCGGGAACCTCAGCTTCTCCCGGAACGTCTGAAGGGGAAGCCACAAGTTGAAGATGCGGAGATACTTTTGAGTAGAATGCTTTTATGGTGCACACCCACCGTCTTCTCCAGGTGCTGCCTCTGTCTGCGGTGATGGGGGTGTGGGCCCCTGCCTGGTGTAAGGGTGCCGTGAGTGGTCTCTTTCCCTCCTCTTAGGAATAATCGCAAAGTAAATAATCTTCGCCTTCTACTCCAAAGAGTTTTGTTTTCTCATTCACGACATACCAATTAAATCACTCGAACTTAATACATCTTTACATAAAAGCACATTTTAAGGATTTATTTTAAGCATGAGATTATCATCATTATTATTTCCTTCCACCACCCCTTTCTGGGGATACTTCCACCAGCTCTATGGGAGGGACCAGCAGATGTCACTGTAGTTCTGTTCATTCATCTTTTCTCTTGACGGGATTCTAGTTCTATCCTTTTGGGCTCAGTCGATCACATTTCTTATTTAATCAAAGCATAATGCATCATAACATTTGTAATTCATGTTGTTGTTATTCTTTCATTGTGTGCGGAATTGGGTACATATCTTCGCGAACAGAGTCGCGAGCGAAAAAGTAGCCCAGACACCCCCAGTGAGGGGTGGAAATCAAAGGCTCTGCCGGAGAGCCATGACAAGACACGGGGACAAAAGAGCAGAGCAGGGCATCTGCACATGGACTCTTCCTTCTGATGGACAATCTTAGGATTAGAGACAGACATTTCCCTCCATTCCTATGGCGGGCTCTCAGGGAGCGTCTGCTGGGGGGACAATGCTAGGTGTGAGGGCAGATCCCCTATCAGGATGGGAAGAGACTACTCTGTAGAGGAGGACGATGGGAGGTAGGCCGCTGTGAATCTTGAGGGATGAAGTCCCTGGGGGTATAGCATTCTCTTCATTAAAAGAATAGCTGCACTCTTGGATGAAAAGAGAGACCCACCATGTTAACTTCAGGGTTTTGGTTCAGCAGAAGGCATGATATGGTTTCTGGGAAGTTTTGTGTTGGAGGAAGAGAGGTTGCCCACCAAATGAAGAGAGTAGGACAGTTGGCCTGCCCATGCCCTCCACACTGAAAGAAAGTCAAGGTCAAATTGAAAAACCAGAAAGGGCTTCTTTTCAGAGGTAATCACATCAATTGTTTGAGCAATAGAATATTTTGTGGTACTTATTTCTGGTAACTCAGGCAAAGAACATGGATGAACAGTTATATGTCGTTCACTCACAGAGCCTTGTCTTAGTCAAAGATCACCCAGGAGTAAGTAAATGAAGCTCGACAGCTTCATGCTAATGGAATGACCTGTTTTTAACAGAATTTATTATATCCCCTCTATGGCCCAAATTAGTCAGCACCCCATGAGTGAAAGATAGAATTTTATGGACTAGGGTCTTTTTTAGGTGGACACATTCGATGGAAAGGCCATGTCTGGAAGGAAGTCTTCATGCTCAGCCCTCCCACCAATCTGCACTCCCCACGCATACACACAGCCGCTGAATTAAAAAGTTGGATATCCAATAATAGAGCCAGTCTTAGTTTTCCTCTACAATTTGCTATTTTGACTTAATTTTTATCCAAGAGTTCAAGCCAAAGTCACCGTTAGAAAATCAGAATCTCAATTAAGCATTTTAATTTCCCTTTCTCTCCTTTTCCTCTTTCTTTGTAGTAGCCAGACTTCAAAATGGTTCCCAATGATCCCTCATTCATTCCTTTGGGTAATCCCCTCTTATACTGTGTCAGGGTTGGTCTGTGTGGCCAATAGAATATGGTGGAAATGAAGGTGTGTACTTTCTGAAGATAGATGATAAAAGACATTGTGGCTTCCACCTTTCTTCCTTGTGTCTCACGTGGTCTGGGGGATGTCAGCCACCAGGTTGTAAGGACACTCGAGTGACCTATGAGAGGCCCACAGAAAGCAAACTGAGACCTCCTGCCAGAAGCCATTACCAACCTGCCAGCTGTGGGAGTGGGCCACCTGGGAAGCAGCTCCTCCAGGCCTAGTCAAGCCTTCAGAAGACCACAGTTCCAGCCAACACCCTGAGTGCTGCTCCAAGGGAGACCCTGAGCTAAACCTTACATCTGAGTTTCTCCCAAGCTTCTGTGAGAGATGATACATATTTTTTTGTTGTTGTTTTAGAAAACCAGGACTACAGTGAGGCAAGTCAGGTGCATAGGGTACAAAATTTAAGGAGATACTCACTCTGGGGGTCATGTAAGTACAACGTCACTAACCATACCCTCGTCCTGGACCCATCATTTTAAGTCATTCAGTCTTGGGGAGATTTGTTACTAAGCTATAGATAAGTGATACATTCTTCTCCTTCTCTTTTTCTTTCTCCTTTGTGGAATTGCATTCAGAGAAGTTCATTCTGGCCTCCTGGACATTTGTCACTGACTTCTCTTTAGGCTTCCTGTTGCCAGAAACTGTGCTGTAACTAACCTCTTAGAGATATTTCTTTTTGATTTAGAGTCCAATATTGTAGTCCTTTATGCCATTCAATTAATTTAGAAAACAAAAGAGCCACAACCATCATGCATACATTATGTTTCTAGTATTGATACATGATAATGGCATCTTTTTCAGATGCTATCATATCAAGATGATCTTAAAACCTCTCTCTTACCACAGGTTGTAATAACAGAGAACATTTTTCATGATGCAAAACAATGGGTTTGTGGTTTAGAACACAGCCTGGAGTTACGGGGGATGGGGGATGAAGTAATAGCTAAGGTTAATGTAGGTCAGTAAGAACCAGAGGCTTTTCAGTAAAGACAGGGTGACCAAAGACAAAGACTTTAGTGAGAGGATGAAGGGCAAATATCTACTTCAAAACTATATAGCAGCTAATTTTGAGTACTTTCTCACACTTCTTGAACAGAGATTGATAAACTCTGTTGTGTGACTTTAAACTTTCCTGACCGCTTCCAGAATCTATCCACGCACCCAACAATGCCAACAATAACAACACACCTCCTCAACCCCAATTTTTCTAATATTAGAAGATTTGTGAATGAAATGCAGGCCATTTATTTTAATCTTTCGCCATTCGGTAAGTTGGAATTTCTCTGTACTTTTTGTTGTTGTTGTTGCTGTTTTTAAAGATTATACTTTATATACAAACCTAATATACAAACCAAATATAGTTCAGGAGTCCTTTTAGATCTCATTTACACCATTAAAGTGTTATGGAATGTAGTTAAAATCTTACTCATACCACTGATTACTTAGACCATGTAAAGCATAAAAATATTTTTAAATTAAATTCTTCTCAGATGTGTTAAATGTTGATGAAAATAAAATTAAAAGACCAGCATGTTCTTTCTCCACTTCAAGGACTTAGTACTACTAGTGTATTATCAACTCTTAGGACAAAGGGAACTCCTAGCATACAATGAATTTAATAACAACAACAACAACGGGTGCCTGGGTGGCTCAGTGGGTTAAAGCCTCTGCTTTCGGCTCAGGTCATGATCTCAGGGTCCTGGGATCGAGGCCCGCATCGGGCTCCCTGCTCAGCGGGGAGCCTGCTTCCCCCTCTCTCTCTCTGCCTGCCTCTCTGCCTCCTTGTGATCTCTCTCCCTCTGTGAAATAAATAAATAAAATCTTTAAAAAATAAAAAATAAAAAAAAAATAAAAAAAATAAAAGAAATAACAACAACAAGAAAGTAGAGGAGGAAGAATAGATGGAGGAAAGGGACGGGGGAGGAGGAAGAAGGAGGAGGAGGAAGAGGAGAAGAAGAACCAGTTAACATCTATTTACCATGAAACATCCAGACACTATTCTAAGTGCTCTTTACATAATTAACTTGTTTAATCTTCACAAAAACTCTAGTGAAAAGTCCTATTGTTATGCACACAATACAAGAGAGGCTGAGAGACACATAAATTGAGTCATCAGAGATCACATGGCCAGTAAGAGGCATACTCAGGAAGGTTACCCATTCTTGAGGTTACCAGTAAGGTACTGTTAGTCTCGTTAGATGTTTCGTTCATGTCCCTCAACACTACTGTTGAGGTCCTAGAGCACAGTCATTTCTAGAAGTGATGCCCTACTCAGCACAACTCAAGGGCCCGTAGCAGCCATAACCATAAGGAGCAGAGTGGGGGGATCCCAAGTGGCCTCCACTCAGTATGGGCAGAAGAAAGGGAGGCCACTATAAAAGTATGTTGACAGTACCTTCAAGCAACATGAGATGGCTTAGAGAAGTTGGTCATTAGCATCCACAAAAACACCAGTTTGTTTTCAGAGATACTTTTGACGGAGGAAAAATGGTTCTTTACACCCATCGCTACAGAGTCCTTGTGGGTGACAAAGAGCATGGGGAAGAGGTCATTCTTTGAGCCTCTCTGTGTACTTACATGACTACTTCAGTGTCAGTACTTCCATGAAGAGAGTGTAAACACTTTGAAGGGAGGAAACATCTGATTTTTGACACCAAATACAGTGTCTAGCATATAACAACCATTCAAATATATCGACCTGACATTCGAGTAGGAAGAATGATGACACACTCACAGCCAATGAAATGCAATGGATACAAGAAATAATATAGGCTTCCGGTCTCGGCTTTGGTGCAGGGAAGACCCGAAACCAAGTCTAGGCTCTGCCACTTTCTGGCTATGCAATTAGGGAAATGACTTAATCATTCTAAACTTTACCTTGGTTACTCTTATGAAGAGAGTAATTGCAATCTGTATTTCATGGAGATAGGTGGGAGATGCAATTATGAAGTAAGAGTTGAGAACATGACTTAGGAACAGACTGCTTGGGTTTGAATTCTTGGGCAGCCTCTTAATTAGATATATAATCCTAGGTAAAAAAAAAAAAAATTGGTGCCTAGCTTTCTCACAAAAAAAATGTGCCTCAGCTTTCTCATCTGTACAATGTGATAATAATAGTACTTACCTCATGGGGTTTTGTGAGGAGCAAGGTGTCAACACATATAAGATGCTTACAACAATGTCTGGTAAATAGCAAGTTGTACAGTATTCACTATTATAGTTAAGTCACAGAATGCTTTTAAAGCTCATGGCGCAGTGGCCAGGACTGAAAATGCTCGATAAATGGTTGTTATTGTGTATTTTACTGGTAATAGAAATATTAGCTGGAAGGAAGGGGTGTCTAATATGAAATGTGAGCGAGTTATAAATTGCTACATGGTTGCAACTTAACCAAATGCTATTGTCTATTTCCTATGAGTGACACTCTAAATTAAACTGCTCATTAAGTGGCTGTTTCCTGGGATTTTTGAGTCTGTTTTAACATCCAATCACTCTTGTGGCTAATGTCACATGTTGATTTGTTAGTGGTGACCATTTAACGATGATCATTGCTGAACCTTAGCCATGGTACAAATATCCTCTGTGTTTTATGGGCTATATATTTGGAACTTTAGCAGTACTTATCTGGGGGACTCTTCCTTAAAGGCACACATTCTGATTTTATTGTGCCCATTTTTCTCAAATGCAATTTTTTCCTACAGAGCCAATGCTGGCAGAGGTATTACGGAATCAGAATGGTGCAAGACCTCTAGACCCCGAAGAGCCTGTGGGGCCGAAACCTTGTCTCTCCCTCTGTCTTTCATAGGCAAGAGCCATTTGCCAGGTCCTTGTTCTCAAAGGACTAACAGGGGCCAGGGCTTGTTCTCAAAAGCAGACTCTCCTTTCTACTCTCACTGTCTGTCGGAATGACTCACCCCCAGTTGCTTGTCAGGTGCAGGCTTTTGGCAACCTGGAGACAGGCTCAGCGGAAGCTCGTGTTCCCGACCATGGCATAGCCATAGACAGGAAGGGCTGGCATGTATCACTTCTCTGTGGCCAACCAGGTGATTGCTTCCCCAAAGGTGGGAACAGGTGCTTCACCTATATCTCCACTGTGCGTCTTTTTCTCCAGTCAGGCTGTTTGGTGGGTTTGGTGGGTTGCCCTTCGGTACAATCCACTTAGACTGTGCCTGGCAGACATTTTATGCCACTCGGGGCACCTATGAGAGCTGGTCGTTGCATAGTGGAGCAGACCGCCAATCACGCTGGTCTCTTGGCCTGCACAAATCTTTCCCTCAAGCTAGCCCACATTTAGAGGAAGTCCATCAGTAGAGAATTTTAAAAATACGTGACACAGTTACGCTCAGAAATACAGTTTCCTTTGGGAGGGGAAATATTTTAAAAAGTCATGGCCAGTCATGGAAAACTACATGTGAATTAACTTGACAGGGTTATAAGTATGGCCCTGGACCAGGCTGCAGGATTTGGCCCTTCCTACTTACGTATCCACCGAGGAAGATCTGAGGGGACACATGTTCCAGGAAGCACAGTGGCCTTGCGTTGAGGTGTTATCATTCTGCAGCTACTCAGAAGGCCAATTTCCTCCGAGACTACAAGGCAGGGCCAAGACTCTAGGCTTAGGCTGACTTCTCCAGTGAGGGGCATCGTGGAAGAGGGGACACACATTGGCCTTGTGCAAAGTGGGGTCAGAGGAGAGGGTTTACTTGATGAGATCACCCTCCAGAAAATGAAAACAGGAAGGGTTTGGGTTTGGGATCCGGAGCCGATAAGAATCTTGTAAAATTCTGAGATTTTTACGATGTCCCCATGTGGGTGTGCTTTGATCACCCTGACTGTTTCTACTGAGTGATTTGTGGAAGAGCTCTTCAAATGAAGGGCCTTGTGCCTGCGTTCAGGTTTGCAAGGAAGAGAGCTCCTGGGAAGGTTCATCCTTCCGGCCACGTGGCTGTGCGCCGTGTGGCTCTGAGGGGCAAAGCATGGTGGCCGCAGAGCTGGAGCAGCACAGAAGGCTTGTAGGGAGAAGTAGAGACTCACGTTCTGTAGGAAGGAAGGTGAGGAGAGAGCAGGCCCCGCCCACAGGGGATCCGGCACCCCTGCAGCCTCTTGCTCCTTCCTTTTATTCCGTGAGAGCTGCCTTTGTCCCAAGGACCAGGCTCTCTTAGCTGTCTGAGAGGCAACTTCACTATTCTCTTCAGGGAAATTCACTTGACATAAAAGAAATCTACATACACACACGTACACACACACATATTTATTGAAAAGACATGTCACTGACATCAGCCATTTTCTTTCCCAGGGATAACTGCAGTGTCAAAGATTACGAGGTAGGAAGGAATGCTACACTCTTGGAACCAGCCCTGGCTGGAGGCATTTCAGGCATCACTTAAAGGTCTCAGGGAAACTATTTTATCTGCAGAGGAATCGCAAAAGAAGAAGGGGAAAGAGGGGCTGATTGGGTGAATCCATTCTCTAGAAAGTCAAAACTCGGACCAATACAAAGCTGTTACGTTGAGTTTATCCCCAATGTCAGCTGATGGATGTTCTAGTGGTGACCTTCCTAGGACCCCTCAGATGGTACCGTAGAGGCTTCTTTTCTCTTATCTCTCAGGCCAGCCTTGTGTGAAGCCGGGCTGACCATGAAAAACTAAACATCCTTGTCAGATAGTAAATTCCACTGAAGTGGGAACTAGACCCATCCTTGAGCATAAATTCTGAATGTTTAGTTCAGAACTCTGTACCTCATGGTCACTTAATAAATATTTGCTGACTTGTTGACACACTGCTCAGAAAAGATGTGTCCGTGAAAAGAAGCATGCTCAGCATTTATCTGTGAGACCTTGGGCCAATTCTCTAGGCTTTTTGGAGGACTGTTTCCTGATCTGTAAAAAATACAGGGCTAACATTTATTGGGTGCTAACCCTGTACCAGGCATTGAGCAAAGCCCTTTACAGTCATGATCTCATCAAGTCCTTGAAACATATCTACAGAGTATGAGTTATTATAATTTTACAGATGGGAAAACTGGCAAAAAGAAGCCTCAGGCCTCTGAGTGGTCGAGTGGCAGAGTGACAACCTGAACATGGTTGTCTGGTTCCAGAGTCCACAGTCTACTCACTACCCATAATGGAAAATAACAAAGATGTCTGTCACTGATTCTTTTATGTACTTGCCCAACCTATCTCTGGGGATTGTCCTCTGCTCTAGGCCTCTGGAGCAGTGGTGTGAATTCAGTGGAATGAGGAGAGGAGAGTGTCTTCCTCATTAGGAATGCATTTGGCTGCAAATAACAGAACATCCCGCTAACCGTGCCCTGCAGGCTGTCAGCTTTCCAGGGGTGGCAATTCTGCTGTACGTGCTTGGGCTTTCACCACCCTTGGAATCTTTGGTTGGAAGGGCTACACTTTCTTGTCATCTGCGTGAGCTTTGATTCTTCACCAAATCCACGCAGGCCACCCATGTGAGGCCTTTGTCTGCTTCCCACCTCCCCGTGCAAAATGCCTCCTCTTGTGTGGGGGATACAGAAGCCCTTTGAGTGGTAGAATTAGAGGTCCTGGCTTTTCCTATAATAAAACTTCATTTCCTGTAATGCCTGCAGCCCGTTTCTGTGAAACCAGGCCATGAGTAACTAACTGGAAGAACAATAATTTGAGATTTAAAAAATTACTTTTGGTGGAAACCCCTGATAATTCCCTTCATTATTTAAAATTAACTTTTTTTTTTTTTCAAATGAGCAATTGAAATGGGGAGTGTGGCAATTAAATGTTTGGCTACTGCCACTTATGAGGGTCTATGTTTTTCATTACTGTGTCTATTTTTTTCTATTAGGGGATATCCTGAAATGAGGTTAAAATGTCTTGTATACCCACACTTTCTGCTACATTTTTATTGCCAATAATAATGCTCTCACTGAGGTCCCCATCATTCTGCGGACATTGCAATAGCTTCCCAACATTTCTCTCCTTCTCTGATCCCTCTGATCTGTTCCCTACTGCCAAATTAATATTTCTGAAATACTGCTTTCATCACATCATTGCTCTGCTCATGAAACTCTGTGGCTCCTTTCTATCCCATGAATAGACTCCAGTATGTCTAGCCTCCACCCTCAGGCCCCCAGTGTCCCTCTTCCCCCCTTCATTCCCCAATGAGAACTCATGTCCCCCATGAGGCAGCTCCTTGCACTGTCCTACCTCCACTCCACTCTCCACATGGACCTCTCCACTCTGCCTCTCTAGCTCCCTAGTCACCCTATTGCCAAAGGCTCTCAACCATGTAGACTCCTCAGGCCAGACTTGCCTTCCTCAGCAATCTCTCTTCCCTGCTACTGGATATTCTGTCTTCCTTATTACCCCGAGACTTTCACAACTTGTGAGGATTGAGCAAATGCTAGATGAGCTTATTACTTACGGCTCCAGGACTTGACTCTACCCTTCTCCTTATTTATTGTCCTCAATAGATCGATGATGCTTGTTACATTATAATGAACAACTTCTGGGATGGGTTTGAGTCAGACATACTTATGGTAGACCTTTTAGTTGTCCTTCCAATGTCTCCCTTCTTCCTTACCAATGAGATCTCTATTTTATTCAGCACTGTATTTTGTCCAACCATAGTGGTTTAATATTAAATATAAACAAATCAGGACACTCATGCCTCAGCTTCCATCATAGCTGGGAGTGGCTATATGACACTCTACCACCAAGTACGTGAGACATCTTGGAGAAGTGTTTGGTTTCCCCATAAAAAGCACAGTGTTTGAAAAGAAAGCTCAGGGTTACTGAACCTTTCACTTCTTCTTGCTTTAAATATCATTAGGATATATGAGACCCCTATTTGAACATTTTGCAACCATGAGACAACAAGAGAATGAAAAGTCAACATAACAATATAGTAAACAGAAGGACAAGAAGAAGCTGGGGACCTGGTGTCTTTGTTGAATCACTATGTCAACAGGCAACTATCACTCAGCTTCCTGAATGTTAGATAATCACAAGTCTTTAATACTTAAGCCACTGTTGGTTGGATATTCTATTACTTGCAGCTGAAATCATCCCTAACTTGTTCAACTGTATTCGTATTTCCAGAGCCCTAAACAATGCATGAGTTTAAGCAAATGCTTTCAACCAGTACGGGGGCAGATGTTGTGATATTTCATAGAAAAAGAAATCTTCAGGAGATTAGCATTGTGTGCCAGTGTAGCTAAGTAGATTGAATTTATAAGAGAAATAAACTCTTTCAATGACAAACGTTGAAGTGTGAATTCACAGCCATAACAATCAATTCAATAACAGGACTTTTGAGGAAGGAAAAACAAAGGAAAGAATAGAGGAGTGCATTAATCCCACTAACAAGGAAACCCTCTACTTGGGCTCACTTTTTAAAATAACCAAGTTTTTAGCTGTGAATAAGGTCCCACTAATATTTATCTCCACTCTTTTGTCTTCGTGTTTCCTTGAGAAAGCTTCTTCCAAAGCAATATTCCTGGCCCTCTTTCCCCCCTTACTCATTCCTTCCCATGAGAATAGTGAGTTACTGTATAAGAAAGTTCGGGAGAATGTTCCAGACCTACTCCAGCCAGTCTCTCCCTGGCTTTCCAGGCGCTGGTGAGGCAGCTTGACCTCGGGATGTAAATACCTCTGCTAATCCATGCAGTAAGCTTCATGGGTCTTGATCTGCCCCTGCATAGGTGATGCCAGCAGTTTGAAAGGACAAGTTCAAATCCAAGGGGATATATTAGGAAACTCGATGGTGGCCATTAGTTGAACACAGCTCTCCAATTCAGATTTATTAGTAATTAAGTTGATATTTTGATCTCCATCAGTCTCTCTCTTGTGCCTACTTCTCAACTAGGTTCAGATATAGGAAGGGAAAAGAGTTTATTGTTGGTGAGCTGGAATGCTGACTTAGAGCCATGGATATGGAATTCTTCTGGGATGCTTCTTATTTGAGTGTCAGAAAATCCAGTCTTCTCATTTTTGGAATAATAACAACACTACTTCTTCCTGATTAATTATTTATTTGTTAATTTATTCAGTGACTGTGTATTGAGTATAATATATGCTATAGACACGTGCTGAATATACAGTGATCAGCAAAAATAGACATGACTCATATAATAACTAATCAAATATAAAATTAGATTATTCTGAGTGCTACTAAAGAGAGGGACAGAAGGTCACCTTCCGTGAAAACTGATAATAAGGGGATTTGATTTAATTGGGGAGATTGACAAAGGTTTCTCTGAGGAAGCAATTCTTAATCCGAGGAATGAATTGTATTACCTAGTTGAAGGGAGAAAGAAAGAATATTCCAGGCACATGCAAAGGCACTGGGACAGCAAGGAGCATGGCAAGTTCAAGGGAATTAAGAGTCCAGAGCAAATTGAGGGGGAGGAAATAAAGTGATATTTTAGAGGGGGTTAGAGAGATAGGTAGGGGCCAAATCATGCGGAACCTCAAAAACCACATTAAGTAAGGAGTTTGGTCTTTATCTTCAGAATGATATTTTAACTCCCCAGGCCTTTGAGACTCCCCAAATTCCTACTCTGCTTCTCAGTCTTTCAGCTACACTCATATCATCAGAAACAACGAGAAGCTTTGCTACAGAAGATTTCTCAGTCTCACCTCAGGGTTTCAGATTCCACAGATCTGGGATGGAGCCTGATTACTTGTAGTCTTAACAAGATCCCCTGTGTCATGGTTCCCTCGGTGTCTGCACTTGGAGAACTACCGTTCTAAGGGAAAGGCAACTTCCAATGGGCCTCCTGCCTCCCTGCCACATCGACAGCATGATTTCGCACAGCCTTGGTGACTTCCCAATGCCCTTGAACTGACGTTTCTTTTCATGTGTGGCATATGGCCAGAGAGAGGGTTGTTCTGTTCTACCCTGCTGCTCCCAGAAGAAAATCTTCCAAACTAACAACGACAGCTAATGGTTACAAAGAAAGTATTGTGAGTCACACTCGGGTTGGCATGGCTGTTTATTGGACAACTCTAGGGGGCGTCATTCATGTCGTGTTTTATATGACCAGTGGCACAATATTGGATGAGGTGTGCAGAGCAGCTGCCCAGCGGATCTGCACGCTGGGCATGGAGCTGGATATGCATGATTTCACATATCCCCCAACTTTCTATTATCCTTACCTGCAGAGGAACAAACTGACACTGTGAATGAATCACTTTCATCCTGCAGTTTGTCAACAGCCAAGACTATTTCTCCACACATGGGCAACAAAGCCGCGATTAAGCCTCTGAACTCCCCACTATCCCCATCTGTAAAATGGGCACAATCGTATTTATTCTCCACCTCGGAGCTGGGTAGACTGAATTAATGAAGCAGTAGGCTGAAATTCCTCAGAGTTTTGGGGAGAAGAGAATTACCTTCCATTATCACGATCCCGTTCAAGAAAGTGATTTTGTTACGAAGGTATAAACACCTCCAGTTGTTAAGCAAGCAAATGATGACAACTAAGGAAGCAGAGCTAAGGCCAAGCAAGGCAGGTGTTTCAAATAGCCCTGCAGAGTGATGGTAAGAGGCAGTCACTTCTCAAATGGTACCCTGCTTTAAAAAGCAACAACTTCCCCCACTGAGGCTGTAATAGCGAGTTTCCCCTCCCCCAGTTCTCCTTTCCTTATGGACGGCAGGTGTTCATTTCATTCCTTCTTCTGTTTCTTCTCCTTCCTCAGTGACTAACTACAAAGTGCTAATTTAAAAAGTAGGGATTTGGAAAGCACCTAGACCCTTCAGGCATTGTTACAGCAACATAAAACCCTTTACTTAGAGGTCACAGGTTCAAACCTAGGCTGGGCCAGTAGTGACCACATGTCTGATGGCTGGCCATCTGTTGGCTGTTTCACGGTTCATGTGAGATGAATTGGTGGCCTCAGCTCACCGGCCAGGATGCATCAGAATGGGCGCTGCCAGACATTGCTTGGCACTTGGCACAGGGGCCAAGACCCCAATTGGAAGCTTTAGCCCTCCCAGGTCCCTTCCTAGAGAATGTGCACATGCAGGAAAGCACAGGAGGTGGCTGGGGGAGAAAGCAAGAGTCCTTGTCTTATCCTTCCACTGCTACAAAGATGCTTCTTTTCAGACCTGGGGAAGGGGTTGACTTCCTGGCTTGTCAGAAACTATCCAGCAGAGGAGAACAGGCGATTGCCAGTGGTAAATGTGCAGGTAACGTGCGGAGGGACACTGCTCTTGCTTTCTTGACTAAAGAGAGGAGACGGACTGGAGAACACGCAGGTAGGTGACAGGACAGAGAAGAATGGGCAGGAACCTCTAGAAAGGTAGAGACCTCCATTTCTTCTTTGGACGTGTAAACAATCACGTGAGCCTCAGAGGTCCAGAGAAGCAAGCAGTAGGATGTCCCGTTTCTTCTCTTCTGCCTGATTGTACCACCTGGACTCATGCTCCCTGTAGCAAGGCCAGGTCTCCATCTCCTGCTCTCGTTATCTCCCACGGGCTCAATGTCAAGGACGGGTGTGGACACGGACACTCCCACCCCCCACTAAGGGGTACTATTATTGCCATCTTTGGGTCTAGGCATTCCCAGACTAGTTTTAGCTCAGGAAACAGACCAAAAAAGGGCACTTGGATTGTTGCTGTTGTTGTTTTCAGTATGAAAGTAGTCATTTATTAAATGATGAAACTACAAAAAATAACCATGGTAGATATCTTGGTTCATCCTTCTAATAATCCCATTGATCTGGTCTTCCCTATTGCCAGCATCTCCACCTTCTGCAAAATGGGTGGTCTTTTTCTTCATTCCCCCTCATGGAGAAGATAATTTGAAGGGCCGTAAAAAGTCATTTGCTCCTTTGAAATGTTTTCTAACAGTATAGATCTCCTGGCTCAGATCCTCCATGCAGATGGTGCCATATTTACTAAGAGATTGAGCAATCAATGTGTTTTCTATCAGGGCAACTTGCTTCATTGTTGATTTTGCCATAACCATGCTTGTGGATCAATCCATTCACCAACTTTAGGTCCGGGTCCCCCTCATACTACGTATGGTTCCGTAATCCTTAGCATGTCGACTGAAGACTTGTTGAGCTTAACGGAGGTGGCACTGAAGATCTGGCCAAAGCAAAGAAACTACGACACCTTCTGAACCTTTGGGCTCACCCCACTGATAGCTCTGATCCTGATGACAAATGCCATTGTGGTTCCCTCAGGTGTGTGGAAGTTGCCAGCTTTTCTTGCCATCTTTGCCATTCGAAGCTCCATTCTGTACATATGCCTATATTCCTTGAGGTAATGCTTAGCTTTTCATAGATAAGCTTCCTCCTTGCCTTTCGAAGCATCTTTGGAGCAAACGTCTTTCTCAGACACTTCGTCTTCCTCTGTGAAATTCCTTTACTTTCTCGTAAGGGTTTCTGGTACAGTCAGAACTTTCTTTTTCTTTCTTTCTGCACCCTCCTTGGTTCCAGCCAGAAAAGAGGGAGGGCAGTTCAATTTTAAGCTCCACTTTTTGTTTTCATTTACTACATTATCTCTATTACCAAAGTCCTTGCCTGAATCCAAGGGCAGTTTATTAAGAACCAGGTTTTTCCTGACTTTTGACAGAGCACATGGATCACACTGTCAATAGAATCTGATATGGCGGGATCCAAATATCAGGGGGCCGATGTGTGACTGAAGTTGAGGTGGTAATAATGAGGGACATGGGCGATTCGGTCCAGCAGTCTGGTGGTGGAAGAGAAAGACAAGGTGATGGGGTAGGGGGAGCAGTTTGCAGGGAGGTTTGTTAGAACAAGGGAGGAATCATGCACACATTTTCAGTTCGAGAGATGGTGAAGAAGGAGAATAAAAATGCATGAGACAGAAGGGGAAATGCTTTTTTAGCCAAGAGCCAAAGGTGGGCAGAAAGGAAAGGAATCAGCTGCATAGGAAGAGGAGGAATTCTTGAAGATGAGGGTTAGGGGGAAGAAAAAGTGCCATTATCGATACACTTCAGATGTGGAGAGGGCAGCCTTGGGCTCTTCATCAACGATGTGCTCTCTTTTCTTTGCTCAGTAGAAGTCTTTTCCCTGAGAGATGGCTGGGAACCTGAGGGATGTGCCAAAGACATGGGGAAAGGGAAAAGAGGCTACAGGGGGACAGACGTGAAGGACTGCTGGCCAGGCTGGGCTCAGATGGAATTGCACCCTCTATCTGTGTATTAGTATCATCTTGAAAGCTGTCCATCATGGTGTGGCTTTCAGTCATGCAGCGGGGACCGCTGCTCTATATTACAGAAAGAGGTTTGATGTGAGAATTGGAGAGAAAGCAGAGTATAGAGAATTCTGCCCAATATATACATGGAACGGAGGGAAAAAAGACCAAATGAGATTGTCAAAAAGTTTTCAAAGAACTTTCCAAAAAAACCTTTTCCTTGATTTAAGTCAAACAGCATGGAAAATAATAATATGGCGTTCAAGTCCCATTGTCTCTGTTGGGGGTGATGCTTGAAGAAAAAGAAAGTGTGTTCTGTTGTTAGTCATATTTTAATTGGTCACAATGTGAGGCAAAAGTTCAAAACTAAATGCTGGAAATATCTCCCCTCTGGAACATTCAATTAAAATCTGTGGGGGGAAAAGGTTCAAAATGACAGTCAGAGACTAACAACAACAATAGCACAAGTCCCTGTTAACCCGGACTTGGGGGAGGCAGATGACTTGAAATGAGTCAAGTGCATGTGTATGTGTGTGTATGTGTGTGTCTTTGGGGGGCATTGGTGGGGGGTTGGAGTGGTTATCTGACCACTTCCGGTGAAGACTCAGCCTAGCCTGGGTGTTTAGAATTATAAGCCCTGCAAAAGCGTGTTTTGCTCCGAGTGAAAGTGTGATGTGGACAGAATTTATCTTTGTCATCTGAAGTCCTGCCTTTCCATGCTCTTTCTTACCCTTCGAAGTTCCTGCTTCCAACCCTTAGGAATATCTGGTATCGTCTCCCACACCTTCACTCAAACAAGATTTGAAATGTATTCACACTAAGGTAAAAATAACTGAAGATAGAAAAGATCAGTTACTTATCTCAGGAGTATTAGCACTTTAATAAGGCAGGTCTTAGGTAAAATAAATGTTACTGAACTCTGAAATAGCATCACATGGATAGGAGCCTATTCTGCTTATTTATAAAAGGCATTTTGAGACCATCCCACACTCCTGCCAGCAAGAAGCCTATGTGGGATAGCTTCTAGAATTACTTGAGTCCTAGAGGGATCTTAGAAATTTTAACATGTTGTATTGATTAAGATGATGTCAAAATCACCATAATAAAGACTGGGGGTTATTATAGACAAAAGGATCTATGAACTCTTTAGAATTTAACATTCCACTTGACAATTTCTTTTTGTCCTCAAAGGAGAAAATGTGTGCCTTACAGGTGGGGTTCAGGTGTGCATACATGTGTGAGCACGTGCACATCTGTGCCCCACGTCACTGTGCAGTCCTCTTTCCCCCCCCATAGCCCATGCACTTGTGAACTTTCTCAGTCCTCAAAGCCACCCCATGAAGAAGGTTCTATTACAGCAACATTAGGGGAAAAAGGGAGCCAAGACATAAAGAACTTGAGTGAGGTGCACAAGCACATGCAGCTTACCAGTGGTGGAGCTAGGATTTGAACCCTTGGATTCATCAAGGGCACAGTATCTGGCCTCTAACCACTCTGCAAGCTCGCTTTGAAGAACTTGAGATGAACTTCACAGAAGCAGTTGTTTCTGAATAGGGGCTGAAGAATGAGTTTTCCTGGAGAATGAGTTTTTGACTGGAATGGGCCAGTCCACCGCATAGGTGACACAATATGGTAGAGTTGGGGGACACAGTAGCTCAGCAAGGTGGACAGCTTAGGCTGGACATGAAAGGTGATTGTGCGTCCCCATTTCCCATGCCAGGCTGGGTTTGCATCTGTTTTCCCAGAATAATTGCAAGTGGCACTTGCTTTTACTCTCAAAAGAATCTGGGTTTGGCTGGTGCTACGTGGTGCCCTCACCCATGGGGGCCTGCTCTCGTAGAACCTTAAATGGGCTGTTGCTGAGGTTGTGTTTTATTCTATGGAGTGGAAAACCATGTTTGATGCCCAGAATTTCTTGGGGAAAGGACTGGAGTGACAGAATGGAGACTCGTCCTTATGGTACTAAAGGACCTACTTTGTAGGGTTGCTGAGAAAACGAAATTAAGTGGATTGAGAACAGGATGGTATGTATCAAATAGTCCATGCTAGGTCCTCTTATCCCTCTTTTTTTCCCTTTCTTTTTCTCTTTGTCCTCTTCCTCTCCCACCTCCTCATTCCATCCTCCTCTCTTCCTCTTCCTTCTCATTTTTCTTCTCTTGGTCATGTCTGGAAGCCACAACCCACCCCACTTTCTCTTCTGCAAATCTTCTCTCCAATCTTCTCCTACCTGGCCTCCTTCCTTCAGCAGTCAGCAGGGGTCTGTGAGCTTCCAGATGGGCAGGTCCAGGGAAAGGATGGTGAACACAGCCTAAGAACCAGAACCCAAGGAGCACCTTGTGGGAGTCTGGGGGTGGGGAGGCAACATGAGGTATGAAGATTTCCCTAGAGCCTGATTTTTGAATTTGAAGAATTCAGCACACTCAGCTGAAGGCTGTTACATTGGCTGCTTATTCAACCTCATCCTGGCAGTAGGAGGGAAAAAAAACCCAACAACCACCAAAAGCCCACATTTTAATGCTCACAGCTGGGAATCTGGTCAAGGTCATGTTGCCAATAGAAGCAGCACAAAGCCGGCAGTCTAATACTAATATCTAATAGATTGAGTATCACACATCAGCCTCACACATCAAACACAGCCTGCTTTTGAAGCAGATATCAAATAATGTTTCCACTCTTGATTATGTTCCCTTTGTTCTAGGGCAATGAAAAAGAAACAACTGAAGAGTCCCTGGTCACATTATTTGGGGAGTTGGTAACAGCAGGCCAAACAGTGACTAAAGGAAGGGCTGGAAAAATATTATTATTTATTAAGCACCATCTGTGCCCCAGGGACATGGTATAACATTGCATTAACCCGGCCAGTAGGCTCGTGAGCAGGGATTATTATGCCCATTTTACAGGTGGGGAAGCCAATGCCCAGAGATGACAGACTTGATAGTCATACCAACAGTAAGTACTAGAGCCAGCATCTAAATACAAGGGCTGCATAAGAACAGCCCCATTTTTTTTTTGCAAGGAATAATACCCTCATGACATCATAATGTGTACCCAGAGCTAATTTCATAGTTTCAGGTTCTTGACGTTGGAGCTGCTTATGGCTTATCTTCAGTTGTTAGGAGGAACGCAGGCACCATGAATGAAAAATGTTGAGAGAGGAGCAGTGTAGCCAGACCTGAGTGGCTAAAGTGGAAAGCCCGGCAGAAGTCAGATCCTAAGCAAAGTGAATAAGTGAGCGATGAGAGTAAAATGGAGACTGATAAGTCCTATGGAGAAAAATAAAACAGGAAAGGGTTAGGGAGTTTGGGGAGAAGCTTGATTTATTTGAAATTAATTAACAGTAGAAATATTAAGTGAATCTCTGGTGTCCCACGGGCTTCTTGCTGGCCTGAAACTTCATGGATGCTGCAGGGTAAAGTGGGTTTGAATTCTGCTTCTACCTGCAAGCTGGCTGACCTTGGGCAATGTGTACAAGCCTTTGCTTCCCTCTGCTCTTACAGGGAAAGAACAGTATCCAGCCCGTAGGGTAGTTGTTGGGGTTTGGTGAGTTATTGCATGTCAGTCCTCAGAGTGCCTGGCATATATGGTCTACCTTGGAAGAGCGCTGGCTGTCATTACCATTTTTACAATTGGGCTTGTCCAGCTTCCCACACTGACGTTAGTGGCCCACCCACAGCCCTGGTTGTTATTCTCTCATGGCTTTAGAAGTGGCTGTCTCCTTGCGTTGTCATTTGCCCACATTTGGAACTCAGTTGAACTTGACTTTGACTCAGAGTCTCCTCTTCGTTAGTCTTTAGTTCTCTGGTTGGTTTCTCCCCAGCTGTGTGCCGTGATTATTTCAAACCTTCTCTTCCAACAATCCTCTGTTCTTAGAGCCCACATGCACACATTGACACACACTCTACAAACACAACACACACCAAATATAACTATCCCTTCCTTCACTTCTGAGAAACCACAAGGAATCAGACTGGAGTTCTCTCAAGTTCTTGCCAGTAGATCTATAATCCCCTGAGTCTGTCCTTCTCTCCTCTTTACCCCCTGTGAAGTCAAGGGAAGTGTGCCTCCTGCTGAGCACATGTCCCCCCTGCCCCCCGCACTCGGAATCCCATCTCCTCTTACTTCTGACAAAATTTATACCACCACTTCTCCTGTATTCTTTTCAGGATTATTCCTACATACAAGTTCAAATTTAAGCATCTCCCCTCTTCATCTTTGTCTTCTTGTTTTCCAATAAACATCTCAGCATCCATGTCAATGCTTCACCTCTCCAATCTCCCCACCTCCCCACTCAGCACTTGACCCTGCTGCCCTTGCAAAGTCACCAGTGACTTGCATTTTGCTAATTCCAATGTACACCGTTTGGTAGTGACCATCTTACTTGACCACTCTTTCCTTCCAGAAAAACATGCTTTCCTTGATCTGATTTCCTAATCCTCTTCTATTTTTCTGGTTGCTTCTCAGTCCCCTTTGCCAGTTTGTCTTCTCCCTCAGGAAATTTTAATTTTTTTTTTAATCTGCCCACTTCTCTCTGCCTCCACGGCTCCAACTCCAGTCCAAAGCATTGACTTCGTCCACCTTGACTGTTCAATAGTCTTCTGAATACTCTTGGCAGGACCTCATTTCGGATGTCTGAGCTGCAGTGACCACCCTCACATTTGCACTCCTTTACTGGCCTCCCCGTTCATCTACAATAAAATATTGTCATAGTAACGATCCTTAACATGGCCCAGAAACCTCTGTGTGTTCTTCATGGCCTCTGTCTCCAGTTTTGTCTTACACCCCTTTATCCCTCACTTTCCACTCCTGATACACTGGCTTTCTCTTTGTCCTTCAAGTGATCATGTTTTTGTTTTTGTTTTTGTTTTCCAGCATCAAGACTTTTGGGTGAGCTCATTCCTTAGTCTGAATGCTCCTGCCCCATTCTTTGCAGAACTCCTATTTACCCTTCAGAAACAAAACTTCCCTAGGAAAGTTTTCCAGAATGTCAGAGAACTAGGTCGAGTCTTTCTGTTACAGGCTCTCCTGGTATCTCGCACTTCTCCTTCATAATAGTTATTATAATTGACTGTGTCATTTGGGGTCTAACCTCTCTCTTGGCTGCTCCATGTCTTCAAGTCCATGAAGACATAGTCAAGCATCTCCATTTTGCCATGGTGCTCCCAGCATCCAGAACAGTACCTGGACCATGTGAAATAAATGAATGAGAGGAAAAACCAGTTTCAGTTTTCAAAATCATTATTCTCAAGGTATACCTGCAAAGCTGGTGTACATGGTATCTGTGCACTTCTAACAGTTACACTCAGAGCTCCTGCCTTCCCTAACCACTTCATCATCTCAACTCCCTCTTCCCATTGAGTTCAGGACTCTATTTGCATATCTACCATCACAACCACTTCTTTAAGCCCTGTTTTGAGTGTTTCCTTCTTAAACCCTCTCTGGTTCTCATCTTCTCCATTTCATCTATTGGTGTCACCATTTCCTTTACTTCTTTAAAGTCAAAACTAGGAAGCTTTAAAAAGCGCATTTAGAGTTTTGTTTCTTTTTAAAGATTTTACCTATTTATTTTGAGTGAGAGAGAAGGAGCAAGATTGGGGGGAGGGACAGAGGCAGAGGGAGAGAGGAAATCTCAAGCAGTTTCTCACTGAAGGCAGAGCCCAACGGGGGCTTGATCTCATCACCCTGAGATCATGACCTGAGCCCAAATCAAGAATTGGACACTCGGGGTGCCTGGGTGGCTCAGTTGGTTAAACGACTGCCTTCGGCTCAGGTCATGATCCTGGAGTCCCGGGATCAAGTCCCGCATCGGGCTCCTGGCTCCATGGGGAGTCCGCTTCTCCCTCTGGCCTTCTCCCCTCTCATGCTCTCTCTCACTCTCTCTCTCTCAAATAAATAAATCTTTAAAAAAAAAAAAGAATTGGACGCTCAACTGACTGAGGCACCCAGGCACCCCTAAGGTTATTTTTTTTTTAAATTATAAAAGTATTATATGTTCACAGTAGAAATTTGAAAAATATATTTATAAAAAAACAAGAAAAATAAAAATCAAGTGTTTGTCTAGACAGCAAATTCTAACTATTTTGGTATACACTATTTCCAACTTTTTCTACGCATACACATACATTGTTTTTAAAGTGTGGCTGGGTTCTGCTTACCTTTTTAATTTAACATTTTTATTATGGTAATTTTCAAAATAAAGAGAACTGTAGAGTTAATACTTACTAACATTTTGTCATTTTTGTTTTATCTATTTGTCTTTATTTTTGAGTACTGTAAAGTGAATTCCCTGTAATACTTTTGCAGGTATCTCTAACACTAAAAGTTTTTTAAAACCATAACTAAACTGTCACTATCATACTTGACAAAATTACCAATAAATATGTAATTTCATCTGATTAGATCATGTTTGGTTTTCCCTGATTGTCTCAAATATATCTTTTTACAGTTAGCTTGTTTGATTTAGAATCAAATCTACATATTATTTACATTCACAGCTTTTTAAAAATTAGGAACATATCATACAAACTGCTTATAACCTGCTTTTTTAACTTGAGAATATGTTATGCACATTTTCCCATGTATTAAAGATTTTTTTCACTCATTCCAATGTCTATATAACATTCCATACTTTTTATATCCAACATCTTACTGTGGACATTTAGATTATTTTCAATTATATGACCTATGAGTAAGGCATTGATGTATATACATGAGACATTAGTCATGAGAAGTAGAGAAAACCCAGGCCCAAGAAGAATAAAAATATTTTCAATATTTTTTATATTGACAAATTGCTCTCCAGAAAGGATATACCATTTACTGTTTCATAAACAGTGTATTCCTTGCAGACACTAGTATTATAATCGAACAATTATCATTATTTTTACCCAAATCAATAGGCAAAAATAATATTTTGGGGTTTTTTTGTTTTGCATATCTTAGTGTGGTTAAAAATGGCTTTGCATGTACAATAGACCTTTAGATTTCTGTGGAAATGTTCCTGTTCATGTTTTTTGTCCATTTTTTCTAATTTGTTCCATTTTACTATTGATTTGTGAGGCTTTCTTTTCCTTTTTTATTTTCTTAGTTAAATTTTACTGATGTCATGCTATGAATGTTGCAAGTATTGTGTTTTGGGGGCTTGTTGTTTGCCCTTCTGGATTTGTTTAATTTTACCCTGTCGTGTATGTCCTTAACCAATCCTAATTTATAATTTCTCAGTGTGTCAATTCCTCTTTCAAATCACAATGCTGTGACTCTAAGCGAACATATCAAAAGCTCTTCCCTCTTTTTTAAAAAAGCTCCATTCTCTTTTTTAGTTCATTATGAAGGCTGCTGCCTAATGAATATTTCTATAGCTGCTTCTCCATCCATGACTTGACAAATGGCTTTTTATTGCATAGCAGATGAAACCTGAACTCCTCAGCCCAGTATTTAGTAACATCCACAGTTTAACTTAAACTCTCTTTTCTAAACTTATTTCCAATTCTTTTTGCAGAGGAGTCACCCATGGTACCCTGAATGATGCTCTCACTCTTCCCACCAGACGACTCTTCTGACCATGTTCTTGCTTGCCCTCCTTTCAAAGCTCACTGAAGTCCAAACCTCCCCATCTTCAAGGACCATCCTCCAGTCTAAGATGCCCTATTAGGTCTGCTGGGAGTTGCTTCAGCCCAGGGATCTCTTCTTCCTCTTTTGCAAATACTTACCACTAGCTCCATATGTCTTTTAACATCTCTTCATTGCTCAACTGTCTAATTTTGGTCTTCTCAAAAAAAGTGTGATTCCTTTTATGAGAGCAGGTGCTGTGTCATCTTGTTCTGATTCTTCTGTGGTTCACGTGCTCGACCCAGGTCTGGACATCTATTAGCACCAAATTCATGATGACTTGACTCTACATAGGAGAATGGCGCTACTCACCTGCCAAGGGCAGAACAGGCACTTTGAAATCATTTTCCCTGGTAGTGATAAAAATGGTCACAGAACATCTATGATCTTTAACCCTGCTTTCCTTTTGATTCCTTTCATACAGGTAAACCACAAGTGATTAAAGTACATCTTCATTCAGTGGGAGTGGAATGGAATTTTCATTTGTACTCAAAGCTAACGGACTCACCAAATGCAATTTAGTGATCTCAGTGGATGGACCTGCTGTATGGAAAGGCAACCAACAGATGGGGAATATCCCTATCTTAGCCAGGAGAGGGGAAAATATGAGGATCAATCTGTTTCTCTAAAAAGCTGATTGATAAACTCAAGATGGTGTTCACAGAAGCTTTATTTCCATTGTTAGGAAAAAAAAAACAAGACAGATGAACTCAACCCTCATGTTAAACACACAAGTAAAAAAGAGAATCCATTTGTTTATGCTCACGTTGGAGAACATTGAAAGTCAAGGGTGTATGTTCAGTGGTTTTGCAAAGAGGTGCCTCCTGGGGATCATGACAATCAATGTTATCCATGGAAAGTCACTGTCTTTGCTATGGTAAAGGACAAATCGTCGTCTCCCACTGGTCTGCTTTTCAAAATTCCATGATGAGCTCTACTCCTGGAAATGTCTGAATCAAAACAGAATCTTAAGGACTCCAAATACAGACTTAAAGTATGAGATAATTGCCCTGGCTACAGGGCAGGTTTTCCAAGAAATTATTAGCACAATGTATTTTATCGGAGTGCGTGTTGGTTTGTTCCCTGATGTATCCTCGTACTTTAAAAAGTGCCTGGCTGTTAGTAGGTGCCCAATAATATTTTTTTAGTTTAACTGAGTTGAGGTATTCTCAAATTCTTGGTCCTATGGTTGAGTAGGTACATGTACATTTGTATATTAATGGAGAAGAAGAAAAAGAAAAATCACGTGTTTGCTCCCTGTGCTATAATGTTGCAAATACTAACGTATGATAATCATGGTGGTTTTCCACTCACAAAGTTCTTTCACCACCCAACCACTCATTCAATGGATATTTATTGGGCACTGATTATGGGTCAGGCACTGTCTGTATGTGTTTGCCATCTAGGAAAAAGAGGCAAAGAAACAGACCGATAAAAAACATGTGTCAGAGACAGTGGTAATCACAGGGGGCTTAGAAAGGACAGCTATACCAGTCACAGGGGCTCGGGGATGGTTCCCCCCAGGAGGTGTGCACAAGCTGAGACGGGGAGAGAGGCCCCACTGGAGGGACTGGCCCAGAGGAAAGAACAAAGAGATATGCCTGCTCTAGAGCCTGCCTAAAAAAGATCCTCACCCTGCTCTTCCTCAGGCATCTGCCCCCACCTGCTCCCAGCTGGTGGTGAGATGGGGCTGGTCTGCCATAGAATAAGTGGATCCCAGACACACTGTTGACACCATTGCTGATGCAGGGGTCCCACCCCTGGGCAGGGGGTGCACCTGACGGGTATCATTCCTTGACAGAAAGTAGTCCTTCACCAACTCCCCAGCAGTGGCTTGCCGAAAGCCCAGTCCATCAGCCATGGGCCCCCAGGACTCTGCTGTGTGCTGGTGAGCACGCCGCTGTCCCTGCCCCAACACCACCTTGGGCTCTTGGTCACCCTGCTGCTGTCACTTCTTCAACTATATCATTTACTCCCTGCCCCAGTCTCCTGAGTAACTTCAGGCAGGCCAGTGTCACAAGGGAGGAATCCCATCCTTTTCTCTATTTCTGGAAGAGTGGGGAGAAAAATGTGCTGTGTAGAGCTCATTCCCCAGAACTCGAGCGGCCCGGAGTTCTTTCCAAGGCTCCCCTCTTCTTGGGGGTCAGTTGAGGCTCTCTGGTTCCCTCTTGTCTCAGCTTGCAACTGGAGGAACGACTCTGTGAGTAGTGTATGTGGGCCCTGAGTCACTCTCTGTGGAATCAAGTGTATTATAATGAAGGCCATTATTGTGTACTGACCGTGTGCCAGGGATTTTGCAATCATGATCTCTAATGCTATCAACAACCTTGCAAAGTAATTACAAATATTAGGTGAGAAAACTGAGACTCAAAGAAGATTAATAATGTGCCCAGGGTCACAGCAAGGTGTAGACTTAGGATTCAAATTCTGGGGCACCTCTCTTCAAAGCTATGGTCTTTCTAGAATGCCATGTGACTACACACCCACCCCATCATACTCCTAATGCCTCATTTCCCAGGCAATCCTCCAATGGAAACTTTCAATTTCTATACCATCCGACTTCCTGTAGTGGCAGGAAAGAGGTTTCTGTCTCCAGATTGTCTATTAGAGCCCCTGACACACAGTGCCTACCTCTCCAGGACACTGGCACACTGTCTCTCACAGTCAGCTTCTTCTCCCACCTCCTAACTCTTAGAAACAGTGGCGGATTATAGCTTTGTAATGCCTTTAAACCCTTGGGTTTATAATTAAATGGCAGTGATACACCAGCCCCTAGGAATGCAAAGAGATAAACTTCACCGTCAAGTCCAGCAAGAGAGCCAGACTCAAGGTCAAATAATGGCAATGTAGTATCAAAAACGCAAAAATGCAACAGTTGATTTATGTATAAGGGGCAGTGATAAGAGCTAGACCAACTCTGCTTAGGGAGTCCAGGAGAGTTCACTTGGAAGGTGATGCGTAGGGGGGGCCATGAGGTTTGATTAGGAGTTTGGTGGGCACCTAAGGGAGGGACAAGGCATCGGAGACAGAGGGAGTTAGAGTCACTCTCAGGGTCCTATCCTCCCATGGCCAATATCACTTGCACATGCAAGGATAAGAAACTTGGACCCTCTAGGTCTCAGTCTCCCCTTTATAGGGAAGACATGTTGCGGAAGCTACTGACAGACCTTTAGTAAATAAGATCCTTTCTGGATAAACATGTGATGCTACAGCAGAAAAACCTGGGCGAGTGTTCTTGCTTCCTCAAATGAGCATGAAACTCCTTAGTCTTAACGCTCTCTGCAGTGGGAAGGGCATTTGCCCTTTCAAGCCCCCGGGAGTCCGTTCAACTGAGTCACAGTTGGCTGTTGCCATCAGTTCTGTGCTTGTCCTAAGGACACATTGGCACACAGGCCACCCAGCAGCCAGCTAGGAGAAAAGGGACAAGTTGTCTTCCCCTCTCTTCCTCTGTTACAGGGATTCTGTGAATGACGAATATGGGAAATGTAGGCAGGCAAAAGGAAGCATAATGTAATGTTTTTAAGTAACATTTCTGTATCTAATTACAAAACTAATACATGTCCATTGTAAGAAAGGTTGAAAAGTAGCAGAGAAGAAAATTGTACTGGTCCGTTCTTTACTAAGAACTAGTTATGTCACTATTCTGTCCTTCGTGCATGTGTCTTAGAAAACCAGACAGAGAGTAACAGTGTTCTCCACATACTCTTTGTAGCTTTCTTTTTCACTGAGTAGCGTGATGAAACCTATTCTTAGCACTCGTCTGGTGTATTATTTTTAATGGCTTCATAATATTCTCCATGTTATATGGCTTATTCACTATTTATTTAAGCAACCTTCTATCACTGAGTGTGGAGATTATTTTTCACTTTTTCCAACCATAAACAGGATTGTGATGGACATCTTGTGGCTGGGTCTTCGTGCACACAAATGATTTCTCTAAACCCAAGAAGGGTGTTAATCAGGCAGCCTGGACTTAGGAATAAGGCTTCTGAGCAGCTGCGTGGACAGCAGTTTTGTTTAGGAGTTGCCTCCCCAGTTGCCTGGCCACCCCGAGATCTCATGGTGGGATGGAACCATCAGAGGAAGAGAGGGTCCTCAGCAATTTTTCATGGCACCAGGCTTCTGTTCAGTACTTTGGAAAATTAAAAATAGACCCCCACCCAAGTCTGCATCTTTGGCCTAAAATCTGCTGTGGGTGGATTCTGGAACTGGCTCTTGAGGGACAGAGCAAAGCACAGTCCTCTGGGATGTGTTCACTAGGTAGAGAATGGGCTTTGAAAGCTCGGTGTGGAGATGGATTCTCGGCCAGCCAGGCTCAGTTCAGCGACCTCATAGATCCTTCCCATTTGTAATTCCCGTGATTAGCGGAGCTGGTTTTAGAATGTGACCAGACTCAGAACACAAACATTTAACAATGAAAGCAGCCCCCGTGGAGTTTCTCTACACTTCAGCCTGAAATCCACCTCTGTTCTCTCTGATGTTTGGGGGTGGGCGGCCTCCCTTCTTTGGTCCCCTGGGCTGTGGAAGCTCTGTCTTCCCGCAGTAACTACAGAAGCACATGCTGGAGCCCACTCCGCCAGGTGACAGAGCTTCCTCCTGGAGTCCTGCCCGGTCACTCCTGAGGAGGTGACATCACACCTAGCCGCCACCACCGGTTATTCACCGGTTTCCCATGTAACCGGGGCCCTTGGGATGGGTTCACAGTCTTCCTGCTTCGCTTTGGAGGCTTGATAAGTGGGTCCTCAGGTTTTTGGGGGGCTCTTGTTTGTTTTCACTTGGAATGGAAAACATTTGGCCCCAAAGGCACACAAATCAGGGTTGCTACAGGGCTGGCCTGCATTTGGCCAAACCTCATTCAACACACATTCATTATTAGAATGGAATTCATCCATCTGCCTATCACTAAAATCTTTGAAGGCAAGGATCCTTCTCTAACTTGTTTACAGCTATATCCTCAGGCCTGTGGTGTGCCCTCAATAAATACCTATTGACTGAACGAATGAAGTACCCACAACAGCAAGCTATTGTTCTAAATGCCAGGAAAGCAACATGGTATCCTGGAAAGGCCACCGGATTTGCCGTCATACGGTTCTGGGTTCTGATCTACAGTCTGGCCACTACTTTCTCTTCTGAAAAATGGGACTCACGATGCCCACCTCTTACAGACGTTGCCATGATTAAATCTGTCGGTCAAACGCTTAGCCCGGCACCAAGACGCAGCCAGTCCTGAGTGAGTCCTTATCACGCTTCTCCTTCTGTGCATTCTGGACGGTGCACCTCCCCGAGGATGGAGCCAGGCCGGGAAGATGCTGGAGAAGGGAGGGCTCGCTGTTTCTGTTCTGCTGTCGCTCCCTTGTACCTGGTGGAGGAAACTGGCTGTGTCTCCACCAAGTCATCAGTCTCTGTTCCGGCCCCACACCTGGAACTGGGAACTGGAAAGCATCCGCTCCAGCAGCAGCTGGTTCATCTTACGGCTACAGCCCAGACACACAGAGAAATTAGAAAAAAAGAGGAGAAGGAGATTTTTGTCCCCCTCCATGAAAAAAGAGTGAAACCTTACTTTTATTCTGTACACTGGCGCATTGGCTTGGCAGCTGACATAGACCTTTTATAGCACTGCTTTGCATGATTCCAACTTACAGTACACCAGAGTTTGGTTAAAAGTCAAAGACGGAAGATATCCATTGTCCACAGCACAGAAGGCTAAGCAGCGGCACAGATGATGATTCTTTGTACACTTCCATTCCCCCAAAGTAATTGCTTATATGCTTAAATAAAAGTCTCCCCGTAAACTGGAGCAAGCTGATTACATTTCAGAAGAATGTCTGAACTTCCCAAGCCTTATATTTCACACCAGAAACCGAAGCTGAAATATTTTCATGTGGTAACAGTTTTGATAGAGGCAAAATAATTTAAACAAATAATTAGCCTGGAGAATAAAAGTGTACACAAAAGCACAATTAATGAATTTACTAATTGTTCTTCCCTGCTGTGGACATTGCTCAAAGTTGAATTTTAAGCTATTATATAAATATAAACTACTGTACCAAGCCACAAAACCAGATGACTCACCATTAGTCATTAATGTTGCCTTAAAAACAAACTTGAGCTCTTGGAGAGAAAATGCGTTCACCTAGGCTGACATTATTTTGAAAATAAAGCAAGTCTTAGATGATAAACTGTTCTGTGAGTCTTTGGGAAAACACACACACACACACACACACACACACACACACACACACACGAGAGAGAGATTTGTGGGTTTTAATGCCCTAAATAAATATCAGACAGGCAACATTTACCTTATTCGAAATTCTCCATTAGCTGAATAGGAATGAATTTGGTCTGTCCTGCCCACGTGGCCAAATGAGTCTGCGGTCCCTCTGTATCACACTCCTTGCCGAAATGGAATCAAAATGTGAACTAAAGTGCCTTTTGTCTTTGATATTCTCTATATGCGATGGGAGCAGCTTCCGTCTCCTCCCCACCTTTCTTCTTTTTAAACTCATCTTGTCCCAGAGAAACAGTGTTTTCTAGATTTGCCTCGAAGGCTGCAAGCTCTAGACATCGTAAAACAGAAACCGTTCTCATGTTTTTCCAGCCTGGGAACAAAAATGGGAGAAAGGAACAGAGGGATATGCATGGGTTAGATAAACTGCAGAACTGGTGGTGTTTCCTTAACCAGAAAAACAACAACAAAAGGTCTCTGAATGCCTTAGGCAGTTGTTTTTAAATATGGTTCCAAGAGATTGCTATTTCTAATTTTTATATTTTATGCCAAATAACAGGACAGCACTCACCTATAAACGATGCACTTTAAAGTAAACCTACATGTAAAAGAACCGATCACTTATATCTCTGACTTTGGCATCTTAGGGGATCACAGATGGCTTGACATCAATTCATAAAGTGGAACATTCAGACATCCATCCCACAGTGGGCTTTTCTTCCTTCTCATCGACACTCTGTAATGAGATTGATTGATCTATAACATTATGGTCTGATCTCGATAGGGACAACTGCAAACCATAAGCTCTAGGATTCTGGAAGGACTCACCGTGATGGGATAGTCTAGGGGTCAGAAAAGGAGGTGAATGGTTTGACAACGGGGTTCAAGGACTAAAATGTCTTTGGAAAACTGCTCTATGGTATTCCACCGGGTGGGGGGGGTAGAGGCTGTGGAGAAGCAGGGAAGGGGGGGCACAGGAGGGGCAGTGACAGCTGCACCTCTTCTCCAGCCAGAGCAAAGGTCCATGATGTGGGACAGGTCCTGTTTCTAGGTCAGTGGCTGGTTCTGTGGTGTGGCTAGGGCAGGGGGGGGGCAGTGGGGCGATGTCATCTAGAGGCTTCATGCGGGGTCCTCTCTCCCCACCAACGTTAGGTTTATATTGTAAAACCCTGTCCGTCTGCCCTCCCCACCCCACCCTCGACTGAGCACTGAGGGGAGGAGACTGCAGGGAAAGAGGGGTGCCCAAGAGGGGGTCTCTGGCCTCTCAGGTCACCTTCACTGCTGGCAGCGGCGATGAGGTCATGATCTCTTCAGTTTTGTCCAGACAGTACATTTCTGATGATTTGGGTGATTTCAGCAGGAAAGAGGGCCTTGCCTATGTGTGTGGGAGGAGGCAGAGAGGGGAGAGAGAGGGTGGTGGAGGAGGGGATCTGACTTTGAGGGGACAAAGGACACAGAATAAAGATGGGAGATGCAGGCAAGCCGAGGTATTTTTCCATCTTTACATTTTGCCCAGGGCCATCCGAGTCCACCACTGCAAGCCCTGGCTCCCCGGAGACCTACTGGAGAGAAATTTCTACAGGCAGAAAATCTAAGCGAGGAGGGCTCTTCTCTGCCCTGCGCGGCCGGGGAACGCACCTGCCGCAGCGGTGCCTGGTGGGAGGAAACGGTCCTGGGGGCTCGGCTGGGACGGTCAGCCTCAAAGCGGGTGCAGCGGCTGTGTTTGCCGTTTTCTGATGATCCTTTATCCACTGAGTTCTGTGCTCGGGGTCCCAGAGGAGGGACTGGGTGCCCAGGTGTCCTGTCTCCTGCCTGCACTTGGACACTGGCTCGGTCATTTCCCACCTGTGTGACCTTGAGACAGAGTTTTTGACCTTTCTGTATCTCAGTTTCCTCCTCTGTAAAGTGGGGATGGTAATAGGACATGCCTTATAGACCTGCCATAAAGATGAAATGAGATAATCAATAGAAAGCCCCAGAACACTGTCCTGTACCAAGTATCATAAGTGTTAGCTAAAATCCCAATTGCTCTTCCCTCCAAAGAGCGCAAAATCCACCCCTGTATCCAAGAAGAGAACAAATCAGAACTGCTTTGAGTTTCTTTCTTTCTTTTCTTTTTTTTTTTTCTGGAATGGTTTCCAGAATGATTTGGCTTCTGGAGAGGGAATCATAAGGCAGCTGAACTTCTCTGGTTCTGTCTTCGACTCATTATCGTGCAGGAGTAACACAGGTTAATCGCATAGCTAATTAAGAGATAACATTAATGGAATCTGAGTTGGTGCTCTGATAAAGCCGAGCCCTGGCAGATAAATGCCGAGGCGGAGCCAAGCCATTTATTTGAGGAGCAGCAGGGTTCCTATCAGGGCACCAACTCCGGTTCCATTAAAGTTATTGATATTACACCCCGATCTAAAACTGTAAGGAAATTAAAAGCGCCTTTTTTTCCCCTTCTGTTTTTTTCTTCTGAGGCAGCCCAGCATTAGCAGTATGGGTTGAACAAATGCAAGGGTGGCTAGGTAACATGAGCCCCTATAATTGAACGACGCATTTCATAATGAATTAACAAATAAACGAATGAATGAACATAAAGAAATTCATTCAGAGCAAACGCGGCTGCAATTAATATGCTGCCAGGTGAGGAGGGACGTTGACAGGGCACCCAGCAGAACCGATCCCTCCCCGCATTGAGCAGTTGTTTTTTTCAGGGCTTTGCCTCTGAGCAAATCAATGACGGACCTGAAGTACCATTTCTATATTTCTCCTTGTCTCCTTGCAGTTAACCTGATGAAAGCATTTTGGAGATTTCTTCTCGTCCTCACTTTAGTAAATTATCTCATGGCTTCTTTAATTGTTGCTTTTTTTCTTTTTAACCTTTCTTGGGGAATGATGATCAATTACCGCATTCAGCAAGCTGATGGCTGACAAATTCTATTTGACGTAATGCAACCATGATTTAAAGGAAGAGCCATCATGCTAACTACATGGCTGCTTCGGGAGAAGTGATGGGATTGCATGGGACCTTCCAGAAAGACTGGGACATTCTGCAATTAGCCAAGCGGGTTTCTGAGAGCCATCACCAGTTTAAAAGATAACCTGACCCCGGCTCAGGATGACAGCTGCAGAACGCTGTCATCTCTGGTCGTGGATTTAGTAGACATCCTCACAACTCCCCCCACACAAGCTGCAGTTGCCCCTTGCCTCTGCCCCCCAAAAACCCCCACTGGGGTGAAGTCCCTTCAGAGTCAATACCCTCCATCAAAGTCTTTGGACCGGGCGAGGAACATCAGCCACTGAAGCAATGTGACTTCACTTGGCATTCCTGTGCTGAGAATGTTAAATACCAGTTCCATAATGAGAAGTAAACACTGGGGCTGTCTGAGAATCACACATCAGTAGGAAACAGCCTCCTCCCCGGTACTGGCATAACAAGAAGTCCGTCTCAACCACGTCCGAAGGCCAGCTGGAACACAGAGAGTCTCCACAAAGGGTAGTTCCTCTTATTATCGTAGCTGGGATTGGAGATACAGTCCCATTGCATGTTTCATACACCCGAGGGAAAGCCAAAGGCCAAAGTGAAGTAGAGAAATGAAGGCACTATCCCATCTCAGTGACTAACCGGGATCATAGGAAAATTCACTCTCGACTCTGGTTTTGACATCCTGTATTATGATTTCAAGTGGAAGGGAATTTGACTCCAAGAAAAGTTCTGTCATTTTCTCAGCTATCTAAATTAAAAGTAAGTTGAAAATCGAACACTGAAGCACTTTTGTGTTCTTTGAAATTCCCATTTCCTGAGTCTCGAAAGCAGTTGTATTCCTCTCAGCAATTTGCCAAATGAATCTGAACACAACTGAGACACCGAAACTCAAGAGGGAAAATTCCTTTTTTTCCCCTCCTGAAATTTTAAGCAGGATCTTTACAATGAGATTAGATGTCATAATTTTGTCACTGTATATGAAGGTCTGTCATTAAGCCTGATAAACACATGATTACACTATTTGTTTCAATTGCCTCATTAAATGAACAACTCCGAAGTATGTAAATATGCGTTAACAAAAGCAGTCTATGAAAACTCCACGCAAAAGATCCTCACAGTAGGAGGAGGAGCTGGCAAAGTAAAGAAGCTCACAATTAAGAATTAAATCTCTAGAATCTACACACAAAGCAAACCAGAGTTTTATGGAGATGGTGACCTACCGTGCCTATGTACGAAAGAGTAAATTCTATTCCGTTCAGTCCTTGATAAATACACACAATTTCCATGTTGAGCTAACTCTAATTACAGACAATGTCAATATGAGGTACGTGTGTAGGAACACAGAGTAGTTGGTGGACATGACGATTTTCTTAATTTTTTTTTTTTTGGTGGGGGGGAGCGGTAAGATAAACCGTGTTTTGCAAAACTCGTGTTTTTGAACCCCAAGCAAGCCACTTCCCCTCAGTGTACATCATTCCGCATCTCGTCCCATTTGGAACAAGAATGCCGTGCATAGATGTCTTGCAAGTCAAGCTGTACAAGAATGTCTATGTGCCCAGACAGAAACATCAGACGGACTCTGTTCAATGTCTAAGAGGCACCAGAGCCAGAGTGAGCAACTTGCTCCCGTCCCGGCCCATCTCGCTCTGCAGAACTAAGCTTCTATTTTCTGTTGTTCTCTGAAGTCTTCATTATACCCAGACTTGTCCGTGTCTTCTGCCTTAGCTCCTCTCTTTTTCACACCTTGACTTCTACAATATGTTACGCACCATCTGTATTCTTTCCCCTAACTCTTTGTGATTCCTTTCGACTCAGTTTTTATTTACTTCATGAGGGCAGAGACAGTTTCATTTATTTCTCCCTATTCCCTGAGCCAGATGCAGAGTCTCTAGCATATAGAAGGTGTTTCTGAGAGTGTTTATTGAGTTACTGAATGTGGTCCTCTGACCATCCCCCCTCATTCCTATTATAGTTGTCTCCCTTGGGATTCCTTCATCAAGTGGCACTCAAACCTCTCTCCTCATGCACCACACACTCTGGCATACCTTTTATGGGGGGGTCAACATCTTTGGCTCTCCTGGGGTCTCAGAAATGTTCCTGGGGTTGGGGCCCTTATTCTTCCCTTCTCTCATATTTTCTTCCTGGAAAACTGCCTCTGTTTCTTTTGTTCAACAAATCACACGAATGGCTTCTGGACTAGCCTTGCCGTTGCCTAAGCCCACCATGAGTGTGAAATGGTGAGACACTGAAACCCTAATCTGCTATAGCCATGGAGGAATTTAACAGTGATTCATAGGGGAGGCCACTGATGCAATGCTTCTGCCGATTGAAGGATGCATTTTGAAACTTGGTCTTTGTTAGAAGTTATTCTTCCAACGAAAAGAGAAATGTAGCTCATCTTCACTCAGGTAGACACACAGGCCATCTGCGAAAGTGGAAAGCAACCAACCTCTAGCCATACTTCTCTGATATTTTGAAGTGGGCATTGGAGAAAATGGAATGCCCTTGAGCCAGAAATTAGTATAGGTCTTAGCTGTTTTAATTGAAAAAACACATGCTATCTAATCATTTTCTGCAAGTGGCCCTGAGTGTCTATATAAAGCCAGAATCCAGGCAGAAACACAGAGCTTGATTCTGTTCAGTGGGAGAACTTTTATATGGGGTGCTAGTTGCAAAGGTGTTGGGAGAATTGAAAAACAAAAATAAGAAACAGGTGGCAGAAAGGCAAACCAGAGGTTTATAAAAGCAGGAAGCCTCTAGGGTCTGAAGATCCTAGGGAGGTGTGGTATTTGCAGAGCCCAGAGTTGAGGGGCAAGTGGAGTCACAGAGGGAGGGCCAGACCTAAGATCTGGGACCACAGAAGAGGTGGCAGAAATGCCACCCAATGCAGAAAGAGAGGGAAGAAATGTCTAAGATTCCCTTCCCCCCACCCCACACCCTAAATTACCCAGAGTCATTCAGAAACCAGTAAACCCAGTGCTTTCCAGTAATTCCAGTGCAGACATCTGTGTGCTCGGAGCCGTATGGGAGGCCTCTAAGAGATTTAGAACCACTTGGACATCAAAGAAGAAAAATCTCAACCAAATGAGAACAAAGACCAGTCTTATCCACAACCATCTATGAGGGTGGGTTGGGTTGTTTTTTTTTTTTAACTATTTCTTTTATGAGGAATAAATGGAATTTGATAACAGACCTCCAGTATAGATTCATTTATGGTTTCTTGCATGTAATTATACTTTATGGATTACCACACGTACTTCTCATTTCATAGCATATGTTCAGCCATTTCAATTAATGTTTTTATTGTCTTCATAAATTCTAGCATTGAAAGAAAGATCCTTCCAGGTATCGTCACAGATAGGTATTTGAGTAGGGTGGCCCCTTCTTGACCATTATAGGAAAAATATTGGTGCCCAACTTAGACAAATAGGACGTGGCCTTTGTGGTGTTTATTTTTGACCAGAAAAGTTACAAGTTACACAACCACGAACACATTTTTCACTTCCTGTCTTTTAGCGCCGGACATCTCTGACATTTCATTTCATTAGACAAGACAAGTGGAGGGTTTTTTTATTGTCTCTTAAAAAAATCTTACCCATCAAAATCTGAGACACCAGAATGTTCGCATTCCCCTAGAGAGTGCCATACATCTTCGAGTTTCCCTCTGTCCTTCTCTCCCTCTGTCCTCCTCTCCCTTCAACGTATTTCTCTCTTCATAGCTCAGCCCTTATCCCAGGCTCTGATATTCCTGTTTCTGAACTTTGTGCTTCCTCCAGAAACTTCCTTTCCTTCTCATTAATCAATTCCAAGGGAGGGCCCTCCTCAATCAAACCACCATATTCAATACCTGGAATAAACAACCTTAATGGCTTCATTTCAACCGTACTTCATTTCATCAAAGGGAGGCTGTTCATGGCCTCGCTTCTGCTCTTCCTCCTCCCTGACCCAATAGCAAACCCAAAGTACAAATCAGAGCAGCAAATCCAGGTTAAAGCCAGCTCTGTGGCAATCTAGAGTCTTACACCAGACCCCAAACTCCTCCAACCCCCAATCCTGGTAGCCGAGGAAGGGGAATGCCCATCATTTCAAGGGCGGGGGCCCTCTGTAGAGATTTCTCAGCCTCTCCTCTTAATGAGTTTAACTCCAGAGATGGGCAGCTAGAGCGTTCCTGCTGAGCATAATTACCATGATGGGGCACCTGGGGAGAGATTGTCACAAAGATAACTGGGTCTCAGGCTATTTAGCGCTTTACAGATGAGAGTAAGGTGGTGACTTGGAAAAATGAGGTCTGGTTCGGATAGGAAGACTGCTATGGTTCATTTTCCTCCCTCCTGTAGAAGCATAAACTGTTGTGTTTCTAATTGATGTGCCTGAGCCCAGGGCACAAAATGGACTCAGGTGAGAAATCATAGACTCCCAAGGCCGGATGGGACTGGAGGGGTCATCCTGTCCACCCTGAGCCTGCAGGCAAGACTGCTTACAAACCATCTCGGGAGGAGGGCTCGATACCCTTTTCATCATGACCTCGGGAGGACGGAACACGCAGATAACCAAGGGCTACCTGGGCACCGGCGCTCACTACAAAGGACACTTGTATGTGTTTATTCTGGCTCTTCTTGCTTAAAAGCCCTACCCAGGGTCAAGGGCAAGTCCCTAACATGGGCAGCAGAAAGCAACGCACTGAAATGTCAAAAATTCACCCGACAGTACAAATATACTGAAGAACACACAAGGAAAATATATTGAATCATCTTGTGCAAATTCACAGCTCACTGAGGAGCTGAAAGAGAAGAGCGATCTCTTAACTGCTGTCAAACTATGAGAGGCAGGATGGGATGGGGCTTCTGCTGTCCCCCAAGAAAAAGCCCATGGAGGATCTAAAACAGGGAATGGTGGAGGGGGCGTTTAACAGGCCATCCCAAGGTCGTTTAGGAGCTGAGATTCGGGTGCCTGCAGAAAGCAATCTGCTAAGTACAGATTGGGAGAGGTAGGGGGCTTGGGACTTGCGAGCCCCTCTCCGGCTTTAGGGCCTCCCTTGCTGGTATGAATGTAACAATGTTGGGAGGACCTAACATGAGGGGACCAATAGGCGTGGCTCCCAGGAACTGGCAGAGGGAATCCACTGTTCCATGGGGCTGGTCAGACCAGGTGACGTCCACCAAGAAGCCTGGACAAGGTCCCAACGTGCCAGGGTACAGGGGAAGGTTGTAGGACCAGTAGGCCCTGGTCCATGCAAAGAACATAAGTGGAGTTTTCTCTCTAGACTGGCCACACCTGGAGTCCTTGGGTTTGATGTGTCTCCGAAGACTTTAGAGGAGATTGAGGAATCTGTCCACTCAGCCAGAGCTGGAAAAACTACCATCCCTGGTCTGTTTGGATAAAGTCCATGAACTAAGAATGGCATTTACATTTTTAGAAGGTTGCAGAAAAAATAAAGAAGAAGAATATGCAACACAGATCATATCTGATCCACAAAGCCTAAATTATTTACTGTTTGGCCCTTTACAGCAAAAGCTTGCTAACCCCTGCACTAGTTCTCAAATTTCTATGTTCAAAAAACAAAAAAACAAAAAAACAAAAAACCAACCACTTTGGGCACTTATTAAATATTCAGGTTACTCCCTCTAGACAGCTGACTTAGCAGATCGTGGACCAGGACCCCGGTATCTGCATTCCAACAACCACCAAAGGTGATTCTAGTGCAGGTGGGTATAAGCTGACCTCATGAAATGTTTCCTTTCGATTAACCAATAAGTATATATTTTACAATTTATATGTGGCCAGCTCTCTGCTGAGTATAGTGGGGGACACAAGTGGTAGAAGATAACTCGCCCCCTCCATGTAGTTAGGGGGAGGGGAGCTTCTCAAGTGAACCCACTGGAGATAAGTTAGGGACAAATGGCCTGGGGCCGACTCCATGTGAACTGGGATTTTAGGGGTCACCATCCATGGTTGTGGTCACTCTGCTTGCAGTCCACATGGAATGGAGTGTTTGCAAAAGAAGCGGCCAAGTTTGGGATGTGGGGAAAGTATCTTTTGCAAAGGCACAGGGCAGGAAGCTGCTTTGAGAATGAAAGCTATGAAAGTGTGGGCAGAAAGCACAGTGGTCTGACCCCTGAAGACAGTCTGGAGAGCAGAACCCATGGGCTCCCTCTTCATGGCAAGAACTACTCAGAAGAACAGCTTGTCCTTCTTTTCTCCTTCTATAAGCCTTGTTAGGTCCTAAGCCATGGCAATCAGGATTTTTCTGGATCTTTCCACCTAAAATGATCTTTGCCATTTCCCACCCACTCCCCACCTGAACCCATATGTACTCTCTAAATTCCTATCTCACTGAGATTTTTTGTTGTTGTTACGCACTAGTAATGTATGCTTGTGTTTCTTTGCAAAAGCCATCCTTGTAGACTAGATTGTTCTTTCCATATCGCCTTCTTGGTTATAAAGAAAATTCTGTCTCATTTCTCAAGACCCAGCCCAAGCATTCTATTTTCCTTGAAGCGAAACTTTCTCTGATCTCTTTCCTTCTTGGGCAGAGCTAAGCAATTTTTCATTTTGCACCAACCCGGTTTCTTGAACAAAGCAAAAATATAGGGCTTGCACTGTATTAGAATTATTTGTCTTCATTCCTATCTATCTTCTGTACAAGATCATGACCTCTTTGAGGTCAAAAACCATATTAATCCCCATTCATTTCCTTGGTGCCTACAACAGTGCACATAGTCATGAGCAGTAGACATTTCTTCAGTGGATGATTGAATGTTCGTAACCAGGGCATTTTCAGCTTGTAGAGGCCTCAACATCAGAGGGATGTGGCCTGGCTAATATCATCATTGAGACCCATTCAGGCCCTTAAATAGGGGGTGACATTATGATTCCATTTTAGGTAACTTAGAAAGAAAACATTAACGGAAAGTAGGAGTCTAAAGATGATTTGTTGAATAGGTGGGATGGCTGGAGGTTCTCCCTGGAGGAATACCATGTCTTACTTCTTTGATACCTCCTTGGCATCTCAGCACTTGTAAATTCAGTAAACAGCTGCAGAAGAAGATTGTGGGTAAGATCTGAGCTGGACACAGCTATACATAGCATGTCTCAGCTGGTCATCAGCAACATGCCAGCCTGAGCTTTCATAAGGCATATCAGAAAACCTCCTGGTGCTCTGGAGGGCCAGGATAAGTGAAAAATAATAACTTTAATATCACCTACAATTCCAAGCTCAGGAATTTTGTTAAATTAAACCACTTGAAACTGCTCATGATGGGAAACAACCGTAAGCAAATGATTTACCTTAAGGATAAGAACCAACACTACATGCGTAGCAACTGGAGGAATTCCAGAGAACAACAAAAAAGTACAAGACAAAGGAAAATAGGTCCTCTGAAGTTTAATGAAAGTTAGACAATAAGGGGCCAAAGATGGTGGAACAGGCCAAACTGGACCCAGTAATGGTTGGCTTTCTGCAACAATAAAGGGGAGGTGCGGAGTAGGTAGGAATATAGAAACATTTCTGATCGGTGGTCTGTAATTCTGAGTTTTATTTGTCAGGGGACGTGGGTTTCATTTGGTGGGGAAGTGGCAGTGCCAACTATCTGAACCCCCCAGGTATCTAGCCAGGGCATTATATTTCCTTGACTCCTTACATCTACATGGGACCAGATGACAAATACAAGCTAATGGAGTGTGAGCCGAAGTAGCCGAATGTCACTTCCAGGCCAAGAAGGGTAAGTACCCCCAGTGCCTTCCCAATGCTCTCTTCAGCTTCTCCAAGCCCGAGATGAAAGTTGGAAGCATCTCAAGGTGGGAGAAGCCTGGATCCCTGTGTCGCGGCTTGGAAGAGGGCCACCCAGGAAAACTGCCAGGAGAGGAATATCCATATTGGCCTCTGTGTGAGGGAGAAATAAACTTTTATTGTGTTAATCCTTTGGGATTTGAGGTTGCTCGCTACAATGGTTGGCCTATCTTTATTAACGCAGGGTAAGAGGCTAGGTTTTCAGGAAGTTTTTGGGGGGCAGCTGAGTTAAAGCCCACGTGATCATTTGGGGCAAAGCGCACACGGTGTAGGAAGAGTTCCGGGTCGTCTTGGGGCAAATACAAGTACAGGAAGAATCTGGGCCAGCAGTCCTTTCCCCCATTGATTTTTGCTGGGGGCAGCCAGCCTTGGACTCATCGATCGAGCCGCTGATTAAGCCATGTTCTCCAGTCTGTCAGCAGCCACTTCATTTCCTTTCATCTCAGGTTTTCACCTGCTTGAAGCTCCACAACGATTGGGATCTTGAGTGTACAGCGGAACATGTCAGGAGGGCTTTAAAAATGGCTCCCTTCCCTGCACGGCGGTGTTCAACCCCGTCTCTTCCTCGCTCCTCCAAGACAATTGTTCTCAGGGCTGTTGCCTGTTAGACAGAAAAAAACCGCTAACGCTGGAGGCAGCTGATCTTCATGGAGGCTACAGCAGGGCAGAGTTCCATCTGGAGGAGGCTGGTGACCTACCGGGAGTTACCTCAAGACCGGAATGCTCCTTTCTCTTCCACAGAATGAGCTGTGAAGATACCCCAGACCCAAAGCAAGCTTTACAGCAAACAGGAACTAAAGAGCATACGGCAGGTGGTAGCTCAGATGCCAAAGCAAACCTCATTCTGGTTGAAGAGGGGGCACAAAAACAGAATCTAATATGGCCCAGAGTGCTTGGAGGGGGAAAGAGGATTCTAAACCTCAAGACAGATCTGTAAGGGGGGGTGGAAATTCCCTCTCCCCCTCTCCCTCTCCCTCTGTCTCTCTCTCCCTCACTCTCGCTCTCTCTCTCACATCTGTGGTTGCTTAAACAAACAAACAGAACAAGATGGCTGCTGATGGAGAGCTTGCTCCCGAACGCCGGCTGACACACCTACGTGCCAGGTTTGCCCAGCGGTACAGATGCCACAGCTGATCGTCTGTCGAGTGTGCCGCTCACCACCACTCATCAATGTGCACGTGCCAATTACCTGATTTACAGTGGGCCGGGGCTGGTGTGCAGAGCAGGGAGGAAATCACTCTTGGGTTCTCCTCGGTCCACGCCTCTGCTCTCCTTTGTCCCCTCAAAGGGGGAGCGGGCGCTGATGGGGGCCGACCCCTCCTTGCGCCGCACCATCGCCCGGGGAAAGCCAGGGACCGGGTCTGGTGCCATCTCCACCCTGCCTCGGAGGAGGGCCTGGAGAACCAAAGCGGATCGAAAGCTTTGGCTAGATAGGAAACGGGGCTCCCCTTTGTGGCAGATGCAAATTCTGTCACCAGGCTGGGGGAAAGCAGGCCATTGTGTGTCCTTGTTAGGATTTCTGACACGAAGAGGTTTGTTTTTGTGCCCTCTTTTTTCCTTCCTCCCTAGAACAATAGGCACACCAGCATATTAACTCCCTGCTCTGCGGGCTGGAATCTGCTCTCCTCTCTCCTCAAGGAGGTCAGCTCCCTTGGCTGCCCAGCCCCCGGCATGCGGATGGTGGAGTGGGTCGGGGAGGGGCCGGTGTAGCACGTGTGCGTGTGTGTGTGTGTGTGTGTGTTGTGCACAAATGGTGTGCAGTCACCATGTCTTCTGGATTTTTCGTTACCAGTTTGAATAGCCATCTGAGGGACTCCCAGGGAAAGCCAGCTGGACCTAGCAAATAACAGAAGCCATAGAGTCCAGACGCCAGTCGGGGGAATGAAGAGGCCTACAAGTCACGGGTTTTGCGTCTGGGCCAACAGAGCAGCACCCCCACGTGCCTTTCCAGGACTCTCAGCTTCTCCTCTCCCAACCAAATCCTGGACAGCAACTGCAGAGGTCTTCCCATCCTTCTAAGACCCGGCTCTCCACTCCTCCGGCTGAGCACTGGGTCATGCATTATACCTACAGCCTGGAGCCTGGCTTGCCCTCTGAATCTCGTCCCTGATCACCTTAGCCAGAGGGCCCTCTCTTTCCCCTCTAAGGAGCTTATTGTCTGAATATCTCGTGTCCTTCTGCTGTACATCATATGGTTTGCGAATGCCTCTAGATAATCAGTGCGATGGGGGCTGGTGCCTTGTCATGTACAGTTTGGCATCCTAAAAAGTGCCAATAATAATGCTATTCAACTATTAGGCTTCACATAAATTTTGGCTCAGATGATTGAGTCCTCAGGAAGGAGTCACTTGAAGATTTGCCCCTGCAAACTAGACGCTTCAGAAAAAATATTAACAACAAAGACCCTGACATATACCCCATGCTACCCACCCCCCCAAAGCTTCCACGAGAACCAGGAAGTCCTGTTGACTGATAAATCCCACCGTGCTTCACTGGCCATTGCCCTGCCCACCCCGAAACCATTGGAAACTTCCTTCATTCACTGTCATTTATCACAGGCTCCAAAGCTAGGAAATCACTCATTGCTAAGTTTTGGTTGTCAGACTGATGCAGAAGTCTTTTCATTTGTGTCCTTTTCTGTCTGACTCTCAAACTAATCCTTCTCAACTTCAGATCTTTGCACAAACCTCCCATGTCATCACTGGGGAGCTCTGGGCCCAGAGCAAAGGTAGGAGGCAAAAAGCCCCAAATCTGCACGTTTTATTTCATTGGTACATGTATTTAATCCATCTGCAAACTGTTCATTGGATAGCATCGCGGGCTTCTCTCTCTGGGAACACTAAGGTATGTGTATTCAACAGTGGAAAATAAACATAAGATTTTATTACAAAGTGCCACCGCCGCTCCTGGCATGAGTAATTTGTGCACCTGCATTTTTAAAATGTTTCAAAGTTTTTCCCTTCGGTGGATTCTGTGGTAATGCACATTAGCTTCCCGGTTGTCACAGGCTGGTTCTTGTAGGCTCCTGTCACTTCTGCCCACACCATCCAGAAGTCATTGTTTGCCAAGCAGTGGGATGACCACCCATGGAAGCCCTTGGGAGTTTGGGTTCCTGTTCTGTCCCAATAAATGCCTTTCTCCCAAGAATGAGCAGAAGTGTGGAGTGTGAATCTCGAGTGCCAACGGCTAGAGGACAGATCACCAAGAGAGGAATTAAGGTCAGGACCTGTCCTACTGAGATGTGGGAATGGTTTCTGGAGAGGAATGCAGGCTCGATCCCTCCATCTCTCAGCCTGCTTTTCCTAAAGCAGAGAAACCAGTTCAGTTGCGTCTCTTCACCGTGGTTCTTCAGCACGTAGGGCAACCTAGTACGCACCAGATGGAACCGAGATGCCCAGTCAGTGAGAGAAACTGGAAAATGGTATAGGTGCATCGGAAGGGGAGAGCACTGTTATATCCAAATGGAGTACAGCACTCTGGCTTTATCTTTTCCTTCCCTTTCTTTTGCAATGATTCTGTTCTTCGCAGGTGTCTGAAGTCAGTCTGTGTGCACAGCGCTAACTAACCATTTCCCCTGCGGTATCTGTAATCTCCTGGAAATGTTCGTTGATTCCTTCCAATGTCCCCACAACAACCTGGAAGCCTGGCAATTCCGAGTCATCTTAGACACTTTAAGGCTTTCTTAAAGTCATATCGCAGCATATTGCACACTTCTCCCTCAAACAGCAGGTCTCAGAGGAAGATGGTAATGACCCGGTTCTACACCAACGTGATCATTAGAATCTCTGTCTCTGTAAGCAACATCAGGCAGATAACTTGATCTAAAGAGTATTTATTTATCTGTCCAACGCTGCAAATGGAAACAGAGGGAGCTCCACTGATGGAATCGCTGGGTGTGAAATCTTCATTGTTCAGTATGATCGAGAGCAATGGGATGCTTGTTTCATTTAAATAATACCGAGTTTTCAAACACTGCACACCATCTGTCTTGGGAGCTGCCTGGCCCAGGCACAGAACTGAATGTATGTGGCATTTTGAATTGTTCAAATGCACACGGGTTGTGGTTTTAGTTTGAGGGGTGATAGTGAAGTTGTAGGTGTTGTTTTTACCACCGAGGATCAAGTCCTTATTCTTGCTATGGACAAGGCTTCTGTTGGCCAGCTATCCATTTCTGAGCTTGGCTCTTCAGGAGAATAATTTTATGATTCCCTCTCAGTAGAATAAGAAGAATAATGATTTGGCATCCTCTAGGATTTTTGCACGCCAATGCCTATAGTCAAGTCCTAAGTTGAAATCTGGGGAAAGGTCTCTCAAAGAATCCTCTAGAAGTAGCTAACTGGCTGCTCTGGGGAGTCCTGGTTAAGTGAATGCATGAACCTTGTCCCAAGGCCAAGCCTCTGAATGAAAACTAAAACCACATATTCACATGCATGTGCACACACGCGCACACACACACACACACACCAGTTTATTTGGAAAGAAATCAAAGACTTATTTGGGTATAGTTATCTGGCTTGTTTGTCCAGGGCCCAGGTTGCTCATGAAATGTGACTCTGTACAAAGAACAGTAGAAGCACACTCGGTAAGTACAAGAAAGTAGGTACCATATTCATGGATTGGCACTTGGTAAATACACCTTGGCTTGGATCCAACCTCTCTCAGGCTCTGTCCACAGTTTTAGGCAAAAGAGGCTATTTGAATTAATTATCTCATTGATTCCAGATAAGGATGCTGTATTAGGATAAGTGACTCTGTTCGAATGAACCCTGCAGTTTCAGTATCTTAACCTAATAAAGATTTCTTGTTCCTCCCACCACTGCCTTGCAAGTCTTAGGGGGTAGCATGAGGCTCTGCACCATGAAACTGTCCACTTATCTCCCGCCTCTCATCACCTCCATCTCTACCACATAGTCGCCAAGATAACCACAGAACACAACAGAGAGAAAAGAGAATGTGGAACATAAGCACCCGCTCTGAACTGCCTTGGTCCCAAAGGCTTTCCTCGGTACAGAAGGGCTTGGGAATATGAGTGCACCAGTGCCAAGGAGAGGGGCCGTCTCTGCCATGGATAACTTCGCCTTTATCATCTGGCTACTTCTTGTGAAAATATCCAGTTCCAACCACAGATCATCATTGCAGCTCTCTCCTCGTGTCAAGTCATGGTGCTGGTGGAAGGAACACTGGCAGAAGTCTCACATCCCTGGCGTTTTCCTTCGTGGGTAGGAATCCAATCCCTTCCACAAGACCAGTGACCTCAAGAGGAGTTGTTACCAGTGGAGCAGATTATAATTATGCTTGACCTGCTCTTTGATCTGTCTCAAACTGGGCAGTCTGGTTTAGCTATTCCTTGCAGTAGCAAAACTTCCTTCATTTGCAATCTGAAACGAGGCACTATACAATTAAGCTATAAATATAATTTTATTATGCAGTTTTAAAGGCGCTGCATTTTGAAGCATTGTAGCAGCGTAGAATACCCAAATCATTCCCATTGCCCATTATTTAAGTACTTAAACTCGCTTTTGACATTAACTGCTCCTCCCACAATGCCTCCAACATGTTGGGCCCACATTATCAAAACGTTAATATTTTTTTCAGTCCTTCTAAAATATTTCTCATATTTGTGACTTGTCCTATCTTTGGCGTTGCAACTGGAAACAATAGAATAATGAAATTATTTGTGGAGTTTTGTTAAGTGGGACTTGGACCACTTGGAATAGAAGCTACATTGTTCATGGCTCCGGTTTCATATGTTTATATGCTTCCACTCTCTTGTGCCTGAAATAAATTTGCTGTAGTCTTTGTCTCTGCTCTATTCTAAACACACTGTACAAACAAGGGCCTACTTCCCAGGAGAATAACCCAGCCAAGGATGTCATGTTCCATCTTTATGATGAAATGCAGATTTGTCATTAAAAGGCAAATTCTTCATTTCCAAAACTGCATATAAATGATGCTTTAAAGGATTTTAGCTAATGAAATTTAGCCCCCTCTCCCCCTCCAAAGAAGAATTTAGGACTATGCTCTGGAACTTAGCCCAGAGTATTTCATTTGGTTTCAAAAGGCATACGTTTTCCTTTACTTCAGGATCTTGCCTTATGGTATTTTGTTGTCTACAGGCCAGTAAGCAACTGTCCATAGCCTCGTTGGGCTCAGGAACAGCCTCCTTGGCTTGCCTGACCTCCTTCCATGCCTCCTGGCTGGTTAAGCGTAAACTGTGTGGTTTCTGGCTGCCTCAGCCCAGGAAGATGGTGCTCGGAACCGTCGCCCTCACCCTCCAACCTTCGCCACAGCCCGAGTGTCCGTCAGGAGGCTCCCTCTCTGCCTCGTAGCCCATTTCTTCATCCTCCTCAAAGCACTTTGTACAAGAAGGGAAGACAGACTTGCCTCTCCCCCTCCAACATTTCTTTCGGTACAGGCTGATTTTTCAATCTGGACACTGCCTAGGGGGTTTCCAGATTCTGAAGGGTTTTAAAGACACTTTCTGAACTCATCTGCTAGTCCTTCTAGACTCCCGGGTCTCACAGCCTCCTCCGTCAGTTCCTTGTAAATGTCCACGTGTGAAAAATCTCGCTTTACTCCCTTGTTTCCATTCCCATGGCTTGGAGGGGGCGCTGGACACAGGTTGCCGCTGTGGACTGACCAAGGAGAGTCAAATGAAGGAAACTCTGTGAGTCCATCCAGTGTAGCTGCCCTCAAATAACCAAAGGCCTCTTCAGAGAGGTGGTAGCCCTGTTCAAAAGGAGGTTCTATGGGGGAAACTGCCAGAATTTCAGGAAGATGAAATAAATTCAGTGGCTGAGAGAAGCAGCTACTTCCCTTCCTATGGGGTGCTGGGGAGCCAGGCATCAAACACCTTTTTGTGTTGTTTGTTTGTTTATTTGTTTGTTTGGGGGTTTGGGGAGGGGGGTGTTTGTTCTGTTTTGTTTTGTTTTGCTACAGCTCTGGTGTGACTTTGGGGAATTCAGTGTCGAGCTGTCCCACACAGTCCTCACCCCTGAGACTAGGAGTTGAGAAATCAGACCCATAGTTTCATGAATGGACTGACAAGAGTGGTTTCTACATACCTGTGACTTCTTAATGACAGGGGATGCAGTTAGACCGACATGATCGTTTCCAGGGAGCCCAGTGGTCCACGTGTACCGTGACTCTGGAAAAAAAAAAAAAAAAGCCCGCGGGAGACAAGTCACAGTGACCCGCACACACCAGGGGCGTAATCTTAAGGCCAGGCTGCATGGCTCACCTTTGATGCTAACTTGGATGAAGGAAGGAACTGAATGACATTCACAACCTGAAGTGATTCCATTTCATCATTTTGTACACATACATTCATGATGGGCTATATGTTATATATAATTTACTAAAGCATGCTTTTAAAAATAGATTTGAGGAGCGTGGAGCCCCCAGAAGCGTATGTTATTGTACCGGGCTTGAGTTTCCCTTTCCCTCCCACAGGGGACCTCTGAGGGTCTATTTGAGGGCATGAATATGGAAAATTCAGCTCCAGCTCCCCCACCTCACTCCCCGAACAGCGCTGCAGAACTAGGCTAAGCTCTTGTGGTTTTGAAGGAACAGATGCAAGAGACAAAATAAGTATAAAAGGAATTTGGGGGAATGGGTCCTAAGAATCACCACGTTTCCTATCATTCTCAGAAAATGCCTCTTTTCAGGGGCACCGTACATCTGCGTGGCTCCAAACCACCAATTATTTTTCCAAGCAACATAATTACAGCCTTCTCCTGAAAATGCCAAACACTCACATGAAATACAGCTTCAGAAAATTTCACTTAAGTTAATTGGTTCCAATTACTCAGACCTGTCTTGGCCCCCCAAAACCCGTGAAAGCCAAGTTCTTTCTTTCTCATCCTGTTCACTTTTGAGACGGAGAGCGAGAGAGAGAAAAGAGACCTACACCTGAATTCTACATATTTTATTAGAACACACAGCCCAATGAAGACAGGAAGTATAATTGAAGGAGGCTAGGCGAACACCACCCCAGCAGACATCTGCATCCTTTGTCTGGGCGCTGAAAGGCCACAGATGTCACAGGCCTTCTTCCCGAACCACTCTGAATGTAATCTGCTGGGTTTGGTTTGCTGAACGTATGTGCACGTCAGAGATTGCAGGCATGGATTATTTATAAGACGTTCACTTCCAATTAGACCCGCTGAAAACATGAGTGTCCACTTGGCGCGTGTGGCAGCGGTCTGTTCTGAGCGTGGGCAGGTCGGGGGCGGGGGCGGTAAGTAAGCCTCTTGCTGAGCAACGGTGAACGTTGGCTTAGGTACCATTTGGAAGCAGCCCTTTTTGTGTCGCCGATTAACAACAAATGACGCAATAAAAGACACGGCAAGGCACACTTTCCAAAGGCTGCGCTGAGAGCAGCCTGTCCAGGCCCAGAGACCATTATGGTCATTTGAGCCCCTTGCTCCTCAAGTGAGCCCCTGGAAAACTTACCGGGTCTCATTTAGGACCTGTGCCGGCCTCCATGGAAACCCCATTTTATAACATGGTGGAGACTCATAGATATTGGTTCCTAATTCTAAGATCTAGTAGGGAAGGAAAAGCTACCAGGGGAAATCAGTTTGATTTAGCCATTTTAACCAAATCTAGTTAACCAATCTTAATTAACCCATTTGCTGAGGTTAATGAAACCCCAGTTAACTTGAGTCAGAAGGTGGAGGGAAAGGACGGACTTATTTAAGTGCAGGTCCCTGACAGGGCTCTGTACCTCAGGAAGCCATGAACTTATCAAAAACAGGGCACTAGGTATGCCTTGAACCTTTGCTCAGGAAGGGAGTCAGGGCAGGACATGTAGCCAGCACTCTAGTCTCTCCTAGAGTTATTCAGAGCTCCAACTTGTTATTTTAATTTAAAACATGGGGGATGCCGGGAATCAAGGATGTATCCCACTAACATTGCAGCAAGACATGCCAATGCCAGATGGAAGTGACTCAGGGTCCATCCACACTGTCTAGTAGCTGACCCAAGGCTCCCTGTTGGCCCACTACTTCCTTCTCGGTCAATGGCATTCATGAGACAGCCATAAAGATCTGGAGATGTGATTCTCCTGCCTGGAATTTAGCAATGAACTGACAAGCTTCACCTGTGCTTTAGTGGCCAGGTGTCACTGTCATAAAACTCCCCATCATCTGGCACTGGCTGAGAGCCCCATCAGCTCACCCAGCTCGCAGCATTTGAACGCAACCAAGGCTGATACCCTTTCCTACTTTGCAATGGTATTTATTGAGTTCTTTTGGTTTTCTGATTCTTGGGGGACAGTTTGGCCCCTAAGCCTGTCCTCAACAGGAGGGTGGCTCATTCCTTTTCTGAATGTCAAGCTCGTCCCCAGGGGATAAAGAATGGGGAAGATCTTTGCACACAGGCAGAGGGAAGGGGCAAAATAGGAACCTTCTGCAATCAGAGAACAGTCTGTTGGGACACCAGGAGCTTGAGAAGTCCAGAGAGAAGAGTATCAGGAAACCATGGGAGTCTTTTCTTCTAGATTCAAATGGTGGCATGATCAGCTCAGGACTGACCTGGCCAAGGAAAGAGATTTGGGCAGATCATATGTCACGGAATGCAATGAGCTCAAAATCTAGGGTTGAGAGAAGGGCCCAAAATCGTACGAGATACACTTCTTCCCTCCCTTAACACTGTTGCTTCCAATCAAGCCCTCCATGTCAGTCCCTTATCTCCTTCAGTCTTATAAGAAGAATGTGCCAAATGCTAGATGAACAATTTTATTCCCAATCCCCCAAACAGAGAAGGGGTAAAAATCAACTGAACGCTATAGGAAGGATTTCCATAAGATAGAATGTCAGTGGGAAAACATGGTGATGAGATTTGGATCAGATTTATAATAGGAGCAGAGGGCATCAGGTTGCTCAGTTGGTTAAGTGTCTCCTTTTGGCTCAGGACATGATCCTGGGGTCCTGGGATCAAGCCCCACACTGGGGTCTCTGCTCAGCGGGGATCCTGCTTCTCTCTCTGCTACTCACCATGCTCATGTTCTCTCTCTCTCTCTCAAATAAAATCTTTAAAAAAAATTTTAAAATATATAACAGGAGCAGAGGCTTTTCTTTATTGATTATCCTGAGTCCTNCACTCACCATGCTCATGTTCTCTCTCTCTCTCTCAAGTAAAATCTTTAAAAAAATTTTAAAATATATAACAGGAGCAGAGGCTTTTCTTTATTGATTATCCTGAGTCCTTTTCAGAATAATTTTCCTGGGACTTAGGAAAAATTCAACAAGAAGGCTTATCACTTATTCACTTATGGATGGTGATGGCACTTTCTTTTTCTAAGTTAGAAAAAAATATAGTAAAATCTGACACTACTTAACATGGAAAATATTTGAAGCGATTCTTTCCTAAACATTACTGAATGTTTCAGAAGATACTCTTGTCCCAAAATGTCTCAAATTTTCACCATCTCTCTCATCCATTATCTAGGTAAATGCCTGTAAATACATTTTAGCCATCATTCTGAACCAAAGTTGGTTTAGGTATACCAGAATTGAAATGATGCTCTGATACTGATTGAATTGATAAAGAGGTATTCTTTGTGGGGCCCTCTTTCATTTCCCCTAGAGGGCCAGCAAGGCCAAGAATTCATTCATGAAACAAAGATTCATTTCTACAACTAGGGACACAAAAGAGTAAAAGTCATGGATTTTGCTCTCAAGAAGAGATAAATTCAGTTAGTGAAATAAGACAAACACACACACAAAGGCTGATAGAGAGAACTAGAAGTTCTCACACATTGCCAACCATAGGCAAGCCAAGTCAGTATTGGCTTCATTATACCAGACTCATCACTTTTTGGAGTCTGACATCATGGAGGGAAATCAAACACAGAAAAGTGCCAAACACTGAGATGATAATCCCAAGACAGGTCTCAGAGGCCACCTGTGGCCTCACCTGATGGTGCTGATCCCAAAACTGAGGCCCACGAAGGTAAGTGACATGCTCAAGGCCACAGAACTTTTAGGTAACAGAGCTGAGCTCAAACATATATTTCCTAATTCCAATTCCAGAGTTCGTAGTCAAGTTCATAATTAAAAGCACTTCCCACCTCAGCTTTCCCTCACAACATTCCTGTATGTGCTAGAAAAGCACTGGGATGTGCTTTCTGGCATCAGCTTTGCTCTGTGTGTTTTGGCAAGTCCGAAGACTTCTCTAGATTTCATATTCCACATCTGTAAAATTAGGTAATGTGTCTTTTTTCAGTGTTCTCCACAGTTTTCCATAGAAGTACCCTTCATAGCAGAGCAGAGTGGATGGTAACTTGGGGTAGGGTTTGGAAGGTAGCAAGAAATGACCCACTGAAAGCAAGAAATACACTCGAAGTATTGGAATTTGTCTTGATAATTTATGGGACTTAGGCAGTTTGCTTAACGTATATCTGCATTTGCTTTCACGTAGAAATAATGTTTGAAATTTCTTGCCATCAGTTAATAGTTGATTTGTTTATCCTGGGGGTACAGGACAAGGTGGTTTTCTGAGGCCACTTCTCTCCTTATGGATGTCATGTTCCATATCTGTATTTCTGACTTTACCACACATTCCTGTTCCTGGTTCCAACAATACAGTAGCTCTCTCATGATGATATTCAATAGCTCTTAAGAAAGTCTGGTTGTTTAAGAGTTCCTGAAGGGAAAATTGGCAACATAAGCACAGAGTCTAGAAAGGGACACAGATATTTTATAGATGGAAACAGGAGGGCTACTCTTCTAGAAAAAGTTAAGGTGTGACTTACCAGCCTGGTCCCTATCTGAAAGGGACCTTCTTCGGTGTTTAGCCAAATTTTGATCCTTTGCTTCAAAGCTTTTCTGGAAAGAGGTGGGCTACAAATATATACTTGGATTTAGATTAAACATCTTTGAAAAATGCAACTTTACGTCTTATTCAGATACAAGTCTTTTGAGTACCTCAGAATGTTTTGCCTTCTCTCTTGGTCAACACCAAATCTGAGTGCCGATCTCTAGCTTTGGTTCACTGCACCCAGCTGATTATGGTTCCCATCGCCTTCTGGATCTTTGAGGGTGACCCGAAGCAGAAAAGTTAAAGCTGAGGGTATGAGTGGGGGATGATTCTTACCCAGTGCCTGGGCAGTTATCAGCAAAGAGAGGGAGGCCAGCCAAATTCCTTGTCAGCTACAGGAGCACAGGCCTTCTCCCCAGTGATTTTTCCAGATGGAAAAGTACTCTGAGCTTCTGACCAGTTCCCAGAGGATTAAGTGAGTTGGATAAGGAGAAACTTTTGCTCTTCCAAGCAATTGAGTCTGCATGAACCAAAAAGCTTGGTGGCATTTCCAAGCACCCTGAGCATAGTGGGCACACTAGAATGTTGTATCAGATGCACAAGCGAATGCTAATTCTCTACCAAAGAGGGAAAGTGGGCAGATCTTATGAAAAAGAACATTCTATGACATCCAAGATATTATACAACCCAGTACACGGCCAGGTTTATTATCAATGCTGTAGATAGTGAGACAGCAATAGATTTAGATTAATCTAGGTCATGGAATTATATCTAACCAAGTGGCTTCAACCCTGGCTTCATATTAGAATCACCTGATAGGCTTCCCCAAAATAAGGATGTCTGGGCCCCAGTCCAGAGTCATCAAATTGGAGACTTGGGGGAGGGGCCCAGGAAACGGTATTCTGTTTGTACTTCTCCAGGGGACCCTGGGGCACGAGAGTATGAATGAGTTATCTACCCAGGCAGGTGAGGTGGTTTTCCCAGGATCTCACCAGGCTGGTGGCAGAGCTGGGAAGAGAATCCAGGTCTCCTCATCCACTCTGTGCTCTTTCCCACACACCACATCAATTCTCCTTCAGCCTTGTGGCCCGTGGGATAACTTGCACTTTTCCACTGGGAAAAGGGAGTAGTCATTGACCCACTAACCCCCGGGAAACAAGTGTTCCAGCACCATGGGAATTTTCCTGGTCCTATTTGTGGAAATGGTCCAACCTTGGATGTTTTTCCAGGAAAGGATGTTATGAGCAGGGCCCCCTTGGTAACTGCCTATAAGCATTATTTGTAAGGCATGGGAAGATTCTAGCCCCAAAATATCCCCTTTGCCTTCAGTTACTTATGCTGAAAGGCATCTCAGGAATATCTGGGGGTTAAGATATATTCTTCATTAGAATATAAATGAGGCTGTGGGTGACCTCTTCTCTCTCTGCTGGTCTAAATGAAGAATTGGAGACTGTGTACCTAGCGTAGTGCTTGGCCTTTACAGTTTCACAATATATATATGGTAACTACTTCTTATTATGTTCTTACCATGTGTAAGGAAACCATGCTGGGCCTTATGTACATTGTCTAATTTAATTATCGCCCTAAACTTAGGAGGCAGTTATTATTATTCTTTTATTAAGGATACACAGTCTGAGGCTCACATTCTAATTCTGATGCCTACAGGTTTCAATTAAACTGGAAAATCTTCTGAGCTCAGACTAACCCCTCTGCTTTACATGTGAGGAAAATGGAACCTAGGGAGGAGACATCATTTTCTCTGGGAATATATAAGATAATCAATTGTTTATCAAAGATTCAAGCCTCGTAGAAATTACCACATCAGCTTCTTTCAAAATTGGAAAAAGAAAGGCCTTTGAGTCTCTCAGTTTGGTGTTCAAAACCCACTCTGACTGTGTTCTGTCTGTAGACAAGTTACTGAGTCTGTGAGGAACTGACTTACAGGAGAAAGGGAGGAAGAAGACAGTAGGGAAGAAATAGAGAGAAATGGCAAATAGAGAGGAAAGAGGAACATAAGGAAGAAGGAAAATATAAGAAAAGAAGAAAGAAAATGGAGGGAGCAGGTCACAGAGGGAGTGGGATATTCAGAGCACAATGGGGAGAAGGAGAGATAGATGATGGGATGGGGGCCTACTTGTGCTTCACTGAAGGACATTTTATGCTGTTGTAGGATATTTTGGAGTTGCTTTCTAAAGGGCACTTTTTTCTAATCCAAGATCCTGAGCAGAAGACCACGACCCATTGCAAGAAGGAGGCTTGGAGCAGAGACAAAAAGAGATGGGGTGTAACTCAGGGTTCCTACAGAAAGAGGGCAAAGGAAGAACTGGATTTGCTCCAGAGAAATTCAATGACAAGAAAGATGTAGAGAGAAAAGACAAATGTTGGGTCATTGAAGGCTCTGAAGGGCTGCTCTTTAGGACTGAATGAGACATTATAGGAGTCAAAGGCGTGAAACAATATTTTCCACAAGAAGAATGTACTTTTTTGAGGTGCACCCCACCCCCCTCTCCCAACAAGTGTGTCATGGACTATAGCTTCTGAAGAAAGGAGAAGGAAAAAAACTGTTTGGAGTAAATCAAAGGAAGTGATAAATCTGTCTGTGACCCTCTCCTGAAACAAAGCACATGGAGCTTAATTAATGCACTTAGCTACCTGACCAGAAGAGCCTAGCCTCAAATTCAAGCCCACCTTAGGGACCTCTTCTAATTCGGGAGTTCTTGGAAAATGAAAATCTCTTTTAAGTGCTGACTCTGACGATGACCATGAGCCCCGAGAATTCCACGGGGAAAGAAACAAAAACACTTATTCAATGTGTTGTAATACTTGCGAGTGCCTCGTTGAAGGCAGAGTGCCCTCTAAATGTAGAAAAAAATCTGTCATGAAATAAAGAAAGGTAAGCTAGTGATGGAGGGAAGTGGGAGAGGAACACGTAGAACCAACACGATTGTTCTTGAATGTCAGAACCTGGACAGGGTGGAGACAGAAGGCTTGAGGCAGAAGGTGTGGTGGAAGAGAGCACATAAGACATGAGATGACCCACGTGAGGCTCTGAAAAAACTAAAGCCACTGTGGGGGGGCAGAGGAGGGAATACAGGAAGAAAGGACTTGTGTCACACTGAAGTAGAAGTCATTAAATTTCTAGAGAAGGGACATTACATGCAAAGGCATTGAGCACCAAGCCTTTACTACTGACCTGGGAAAACAGCAAGAGAGCATGTTGAGGAGCAATAATGGAAAAATGGAATGTTCCTCCTGGATCTATATCCTCTCCGTGTCTTCCTGCCTTCTGTCTCTCTTGTGTTGCTGCCCTCTGGGAGCGGGGGCGGGGGGCGGCGTGCAGGGGGAGGTTGTCTCTCAGCAAGGTTAGCTGAGGTGGCAATAGACGTTACTGAAAAGTTTTAGAAAGCAAAAAGTAACATCATGAGCAAAAGTGGGAACTGGTTGACATGGAACCATATCAACTTATTTTTCTTCGCTCAAGGAGATTTCTAAGATAATACATGAATCATTTAAAGATTTAGAAGATGACGGCCAAACAGATGAATGGCAGGAGCAGTGATGCTTGCACTGAAATGCAATTCTTAATTTCCTTCTTCTCATTATTTGATTTAAGAACAAAAGAGCATTCTGAGCTTTACTCATAAATTTGGGGGACACTTCAGCAACTCTGCCAACTCTGCAGAGGAGGGTGAACAGAGGCCGTGTGGCACGGCAGAAGGAACACAGTAGTGGGGTCCCAGCTTGGGATTTTTTTTTTCCTTGTTCTTTCTGGAATCTTCAGCCTTGGATTCTCACCAAATCTGGGTTTCAATTTGTTTTCCCATTTGTATCAGGACGAGGGTGTCCCAAAGATCTGATTATAAAAGTCTATTTTTGTAAATTGGCCGATTATCAGGACCTTGCTAATAAAAATTTGGAGGTTTGGCATTTTCATTATCTCCTGACATCTGTTTCAAAAAACTGCTTTCCATGAATTGGCTTATGAATCCAGAAAAAAAAAAAAGAATTGGTTGTACTTAAGCCTTATTTTTGCTAACTTCCCGGTCAAGATGGAGTTGAGATTTGTGCTTCATAGACAGCCCTGGTAACAGTCTTCCCAGGAAACGTATGCTTCGAGGCACCCTCTCTTCCCTGTCCTGATACATTGAGGGTAAGGAGCTATCCATTAAGTGCTCCTGGCCCCACTCTTCCTGGGTACTTAGTTGCACATCCACTGGGAGCCCAGTAGAGATTGGTGGGCTGAGGGCTGGGCGCCTGTCTAGGCTCACTTCCTCACCAGCTGTGTGTGACTGGGCCAGGTCATTTGCACTTCTTGAGCCTTGGCTTTCCCATCTTTGAAACCAGGATAATTGTTCTTCACAGAGTTGAGTTCACTGAATGAATTAATACATAAAAAATAAAAAAACAACTTCACGTTATTTCCGGCATAGAATAAAAACAATAGATGTTAACTGTTATTATAATGTCTTTGTCATTAATACGATTACCAGGAACTTTTTACATAATGAGTAGCCTCAAATTAAATTCTGCCCACTGCTCTGGTGTCTTATGACTCATACGGTTTTTCTCTCCCCTTTCTGATTCTTATTGCCGGGTGGTTTTTTCCATTTAAAATTTACCAAGCCAAATATGGTTTAATAATAACAGCTAAGTTGGGACAACTACTTTCTCTCTATGTTTTAACACTTTAAGTCATTCTACCTACCTTTCTGTTGGGGTCTTCAGGGTTAATTAGGAGTGGCTTTGTACTCAGATAGTTGGTTAATTACCACATAGAAGGTTGAGAGAAAGCTACTCAGATGCTTTTCATCTTTTCCTCCAATTCCCAGGAAACCCTGGAAAAAAAAAAATTTTCCTTGTCTAAGGCCACCTACAGTACTAGGTAATTATTAAAGCTGATTGCATATCAGAGCCTAAATACGGTGTTATGGAACGGTTCTTTGCTCACGCTCCCCTCATGGCAAATGAATCAGAGGCACTGCCATGTATTTTTGAAGAGTAAATCTTTGTGCTAATTAATTATATTAATATCAACATGTTGATATTGATATAATTAGCACAGTGGATGACACTGATATAATTAGCACAAATATTTACTCTTCAAAACTAAGTGGCAGTGCATATGCATATAATAACCTTAATAATAATACTGAGCTTTATAGCACCACTTTCTCTAAAGAGCTTATAAAATACATAAATAGCAAATAACTGAAATTCAAACTTCATTGAGAACAGTGATAGCATCATCGAGCAAGATTTGTGCAGTCAGAGAAAACCGCATAAATCTATCCCAACAGGGGCGTTTTTCCCCAAATAGAAACGCACCTCCAAATTGCTACCAATGGGCCTAAAATGAAGAGGAATTCCAAATTATGTCATTGAAATTGGTTAGGGCTCCTTCTCTTTCTTTATTCTGATCAAACCACAATCATTTGACTTTAAAACAAAACAGAATTGGGTAAAAGCAGGGATGCTGGAGAGTGAGAACGAAAATAGATTTGAGACTCCCTATCTCCAATGTCATTGCTGTAGAAAGACCATGGGCTCACTGTCAAGATCTGTCCCCAGGTCATCTCTTTTTTGTTGGATGGTGCAGATTCCATGCCTCTTCACATAATTGTCACAGAAAGAGAGGGTTTGGGGAAAATGTATGTGGCATCATGAGAGGAAAGGGTGGGCATGGTGCCTAATGGTTCCATTGGCACTCTGCTGTCAGGGGTCTATGAGAACCAACTGTCCTACAGTGTTTGTGATGGGTGATATTAATCTCAACCAATTTCTTATTTCTTTATTTCTGAGCACAGGCTACTGGAGTTCTACATTTTCTTACCCTAACAACTGCATTTACAGCCACCGTAGTTTTGAAGCCACAATAGCACACATACAAAGAAACAAACACACACATAGCCACACGTACAACTGTACAAACTGCACATGCAAAATAAAGCATTACCCTTAGCTCAAATTAATCCACTGATGAGCACAAAAGATATGGGCAAACAGATTTTAAAATATGTTCAATTTTATAAAACCCTGACCCACTGGCAAACATCTGAAAAGTCAGTCTGGTTTTATGGACTGACAGAAAAGAACATTAGTTATTTTAACCCTCTTTTTTTCTGAGTACTAACTCCTATAATGGAACATCCCAGATGTTCAGCTTCTTAGTGCCTCTTTGGATGTGAAGATTGCACAGCAGGAGACAACATCTGGGAGAAAAAGGAGAGACTGTGAAGGAAACAGAATATTGGTGTGTGCCTGGTTGTGACTCTTGGGTATGTTTCAGGCATTTTTTTTAAAAAAGACAGTCTCTTCTGTAGATTATTATTTATAATTTCTGGGTACAACAGCAGAAGAAAATGTCAGTATTTCTTCTTGAGGTTTGAAGTTTTGATTTTTCATTTTTTTCTTGTATTTGTGCAGTTTTAGAATTCCAGCTATAAACTGACCTGCCTCAATACCATAAGCTATAATGTTTTGCAACTTCTTATTATATAAGACAGCTTTAGTCCTTCAACAAAGGACTTCACTGTTCTCATAGTGAGAAGAAGTAGAAAGTCTCAGCATCTCATGAACACCATGGCACAGACAGTGGGGGTTCAAGGGGGTTGAAGTTCAATCCTAATGCTTATGATTGTCTCATTTCATTTTGACATTATAATTGAGACTAATCTCCACCAATTTCTCTCCCACCTCCCCAACATGTTCTTGCTTCCAACTTCAATCTTCCACTGCAATTTGAACATAACAGTATTGGAGTGGGCGCCTTCTCAGAGACACACACTGGAATCGTTTTGCATTGTAGCCTCAGTTCATGACGGTTTGCAAAGCAGGTATCCAAAGGCACACACTGAAATCATTTTGCCAGCATAATCTTGCCTTTTAATAGCTTCCTAACAGGGTATCCAAAGAAACACTCTGGAAACATTTTGCCCTCCTAATTTCATGTTGTAATGACATCAAAATGTCATAAAGCAATTACCATCCCAAGCACAAAATGATCTTTAGAAGTTACTTTCTCCATAGGCTCATTAACTTCTTTCTAGCTTTAATATCTTGATTGTTTAAAAAAATTTTCAATGCTAATTGAGAGACTTCATTTAAAACCGAATACCATTTATTTAGTACAACCTCCCCCTTCTCCATCTTTCTCTCTGTCTCTCTCCCTCTCCTTCCCTCCCTGCCCCAACCAAATTGCACAGGGCTGACAGAACCCTGGATTTATACACACACACACACACACACACACACACACACACACACACACACACACCCCTTTTGACCTCTGCAGTTAAAATTCTGAGTGCAATTGATCCAGGACAAAGCAAAAATTGGCATGATGCATGGATTGCTTTGGGGACAAAGGGAACAGTAGATACTGGAGGTATCCTTGGCAGCAAGCATGTCCCAAAGTTTCTGCAGCACCCCAAAACCACTAGGCAGAGTTCTCATTCTTTGGCCTAGAAGAAATGTGAGATGCTTAACTGGAGAAGTTCTACATGTCAACACACCCATCTGATTTCAACAACGCCCATTTGTAATGATTGAGATATGCCAGGTGTATTATTCCAAATGAAAAATGTAGATCAAGGGAATAGACTATGACAAACTGGGTTCAGCCTCATTCTGTGATAAGGACTGTGATTTGCAGCTATACCCTCCTGAAACATCTATGGGAAGGCTTCAAATTTATGTTTTCCTGTGAGCTATCTGAAATAAGGAAATAATGGCAATCAACCTCAACAACCTTTTCTAGCATAAGCATAGGAGCCAATTTGCTCATCTCACATGTACCAGGTATGTTTATAACTTAATTTTTAACTCTCTGAGCACATTCTTATCCCAGTAACAGAAGGTTTGGAAAGGAGCTCAACTAACTTGCACAAAACAATGCCAAGGATGTCATGATCTCTCTACTCAAATCAAGAGGTAAGATGGCCTCTGACTTTCTCTAGACTCCCTGTCCATGAATAAATAACACAGTTACATTCTTGCCAAATATTTTTTTCTGTTTAAAGTCCCTCAAAGGTGGCCTATGGAGCTACCAGCAACTAGCTTGATCATTTGCTGATGGTGAAGAGGCAGGATGATTGGTTCAGATGCTTGAAAATAAAGCTAAAACTGGGAGGAGCTATTTGGTTAATAATAAATAGCAAGAAAGATATATGAATAAAAATAAGCATCTTAATGATTTACCATTGCTATGAAACCAATAGGCTGGTGATCCAATCCGATATCCACAAATTTGTATAATCCTCAGGGTAAAACAATTTAATGGGCTGTCTCTTTTATAGTTACAAAAGGCCTTTCATGTGATCAATTATACATAAGAGTACAATAAATGTAACTTTCTTCATACTAATCACATCTCACTTAAATTCTCTTGTTGGTCTTTGGAGTGTACACAGCATTCCCAATAAAGTTTTTAGTTCTGACTCTTACCAAAAGTTAATCTGCCCAGAACTTCCAAATAAATCTTCAGTACGAGGGACTTTTTTTTCCAAACTAAATAAAATTGTTCAAACAACACAGTTTGTTAGGAAACTGCCACCTCCTCCTGTTCTGGCCCCTTCCTCAACACAACAATCCCGCTGCTTCAGTCAGCCAGTGGGCAGTGGGGGGTTGGTTTGATTGTTTTTCTTCTGTTTGGTTTTGTTTGTGTTTTGTTGAAAAGGCAGCCTAACACTGTGTTAACACCGTCACCTGAGGCTAACAAAATTTGGCTAAGAGATGGAGATTTCCAGTCCTGACTCAGTGACAGGTCCCAGCAGGCCCTCGGACCCTCAGATTCCTATAAAGTCCAAATTCCCATCTGTTTTATTATAGGTTTAATTGGTTTGCTCCTCTATGGAACCGGAAAGTAAAATGAAACCCCTCATCATATGCCACTTAAGTTAGGGGTAAAGGTCACATTGATTCTGAAAGTCAGTGTGAAAAATAAGAAATGACTAAATTTTCCAAACTGCATCAGCCAACCAGCTGATGCTTCACTCTGAGTTAGTTGATTCAATAAATATTTTTGTAGCCACTACTTAGTACCAGAAGCTGTTCTAGATGCTACAGTCATGAGTAAGAATTAACTCTGCATTTGCTTCAAAGAGCAGAGTGAACTTTAAACCATCCCCCGTTCCTACATACACACTATATGCAATTCATTTTGCAGTATGAAGCATCTCAGGACATAAAAGGTAGGAGTGAAGAATAGAATAAGGAAAGGCAGTGGGTATTTTTCTTCAAGCTTCCAAAGAGAAAATGAAAGATTTCTGAGAAAGGAGATTTCTTAAAGTCCCAAAAGGGGGATTAGTCAGTCCCTTGAGGATTAATTTTGGGGCTGTGCATCCTGAGAAAGTTACATGCATGTGAAAATTTAGCAAGATTCAGGCTTACCCTCTAAAATAAAAGATGGAAGAGTGTATGTGTTTGTGTGTGTGTGTATGTGTGTGTGTGTGTTTAATTAGCCTGAGAGTACCTAAGAAAACATATTCTGAAGGCTCACTTGTTGCCGGCTGCTCCATGATTTTGGCCTCTCAAGTGTGGTTTGCTAAAGAAATCAGACTGCCAGCAAAGTACAGCAAATTGGAAAAATGAACTGGAACATCATAATCTGCTTCAGCTATAGCAAAGAAAAAGACATCTGGTAGACCACTTGGAAGCCAGCCAATGATGAAGACTTCAATTAAAATAAAGAACATGTCCTCAGGAGAGCATCTCAGAGCTCAAGAAGTTATAAGTCCAGTGTGCTACTTGAAAGCCAACTACTAGAGAAAAGTCATTTTCAAATAAAGCGAGACAGAGCAAGGCTTGAATTCTTGCAAGAAACATCTTCCTGCATGTCCTGTCCTAACTGATGACTTAATAGGAACTAGAGGTGCCACCACCCAATGCTGAAAATAGGCTATCACACAGAAAGTGTAGCTGTAGGTCTGCCCATAATGTTTCTGGGGAAATTCAGATGCTAGCACAAAGTACAGGGGGTGCCATCGTGTATCTAAGAGTATGCTGGAGCAGGAATCAGCCATCCAGGATTCCAGTTCTAACTCTGCCCCTTTTGACCTATGAACCTCAGGCAACAAACTTCATCCCTGTGGGTTTCAGTGTTCCCAGCTGAGAAATGGAGATATTAAAACCTATTTCATAGAAATAAGGGAAGGAGTGCATGAAACATTCTATGGAATGGCATTTAATACAATGCCTGGCATACAGTATGGCTACAATATGTCAGTTAAATAGAACAGACCAAACAGAGAAGAAAAATCATCTTTGCTGAAAATCAAGTGTGTATTTTTATATTAAAGAAATGGAATCTGATATAAACAGCATGTATGAAATATATACCTGACCCACAGGATAATTCTACATGGGGTTGAAAAGAATCACATGGCTATGGAAGAGATAAAGCAATTTTTCAGAATCCCAAAAACAGGCTCAAGGACTGAACATAGAACCAACTGGACACCAAGGCATTGACTCTCCATTTAGGGAAAGGAATTGATGGTCAGCATCTGCAAGGTGATTAAAGTTCTGCAAACAGTGGTTGTATAGAAATTCTCAATAGACATACCGTCTACTTATAGTTTCATGGTAGGTCAATAACAAAGTGTTTTTGTTAATAATCTTTATATCAAATCTAACAAGATCATTTCTATATTGTAATTATTCCCAGAAATCCTGGATAAGCATGGAATCAAACACCTTGGTGAATTCAAGAGAACAAGCATAGATCATGCCCCAAACCCTTGAAAGGGTAATTCTTAAGTGACCAATTGATACCTTAGAGGGGATTTGTTTTTTGGGCCTTTCTTATTTTATTAAGCCCAAATAAAACCTAATGCTACAGAGCCTTTTTGTAATACTTTGTTATAGCATTTATAATTAACCTCTGTGTGTATGCCTTTCTCTTCTGCTAGTCTGGGAGTATCTTGAGAGTAGAGGATGTTTCTCTCTTCTTAAGACCTTCAGCTCCTATCACAGAGACTGCACATGGTATGTGTTTCATGTGTGTATGTGTATATATATATGTATACATATATATGCATATGTGTATATATACACATATACATATACACACACATACATTCATATACATATGAATGAGTGAAAAAAATGTTCCTCAACCCATTCACTAGGAACAACGCCTATTGCAATGATACATGCCAGCAGTAAGAGCACCAGTGGGGCACGCATTATGACTGGGGAAGGAAGGAAGAAGAGGTTTAACAGAGGGTAAGTTATAGAAATGAGACTTGCCTTATATCCCAGAATTCAGCTGGGAAAAGTTGGTCCTTACACACCTTCCTAATTTTAGGTGATTTCTTTGTTGAGCTAGTGACTCCAGGAAAGCTAAATTTTAGTAGTGAACACTAACTTCCTATTTGGAAATGAATGGATGGACTCCAAAATGAAGAAAAACATATGATGATTCCCCCAAACTAATGACTGCAGATTACAATAGAAGTCCCCTCTCCCCCATTAACGTGGCAGCTTAACACCCTGCAGATGTAGAGGAATCTCATTCTCTCCTTCCCCCCGCCCCGCCCCGCCATCTCTCTGAGTCAGAAGGATCTGAAACTCTTTCAGGCATCAAGAAGCATGACTTGGTTTTCTGTGAAGTCAAGGACATGTGAATTCTGGGAGAAAGTTAAGTCTGTGCCAGAGGGCTGGTCCTTTACAAAGAAAATATTCTCAAAGGTGACAGGAGAGAAGAAAGTGAAACCAAAACAAGAATAAATACCACAGAAAAGATAGAAAAAGAGCTAATTCGGGGCTGGCATTGCTACTGCTATTGAATGTAGCTGTGAAGAAAAGAAAGAGGAGAAGGAAATCCAGAATCCTTATTCTTCAAGGCCTGTTTAAAAATGTCTTTCTTTGTTTACTTCTTTCTTTTGGTTTTTCAATGGAGTTGGGCACAGATAATAAACCAGCCTGCATCATCAGATAAGGTATTAGCATATGGGCTGATTTCCTCCCAATGTTCTGCCACCCATCTTTAGTTCAAAGGAGCCTTTTCCACAGGAAGAAAAATTTAAAAAGACAACTAGAGACATCATCCATCTCATTGTCTTGGCCTTTAATAACTAAGGATCACAAAAAACCACAACCCTTCCTGTGTCCACACACTGGTCCCCTATCCTGGGAATGGGGAGAAATGCCAGGGGGCAGGAGTGATAAGATAACCCTGAAAGTGGAAACCTAAAGCCATCTCATCGAACACATGCACTGAAATCATCTTCAGAAAATATCAAGAAAAGGCATGAGAAATTACACCAATGAATTTTCTTTTTCCATGAACATCTCCCTTCACTGTATCTGGCCTAATGACCATACCACCTACATCACCAGATAACAAAAAGAAGTATCATAGCCCTGCGATCCTTCCTGCCCTTGCCATTCACCTGACCCACTGTAGACAAATTAGTCACCTCCTCTAAGACTCTGTTTAATCTTTTATAAGAATGGAATGGAATTATGTTACCTCTCTCAAGGGTCACTGAGAGAATTGAATGATCCATCCCATGCGAAAGCACATCGTGAAATCTTAATAAATATTTGTTTTGCTCATGTTCTTGTTCTAGAGCAGTACGATTTGTCCAACTGGACTCCTCAGACCTGGCCTCTTTATTCTCCATTTCTCCCACACCCACAGTAGCGTGGTCAAGGAAATTGCCTGACAGAGGTCACCCAGCCCATGCCGTGTTCTGATCCCATGTCATTTTCTAATACATCTCATAAGACCTTTGTAAGCTCCTAGCCCATCAGCTAAGTAGGCTAGAACTATAAAACCCATTGTCATCCATGAGTTTCGAATTCTCCAACTCCTAAAATTGATAATAGTAATAGTAATAATGACCTGCTACTTTGATAGCTTGAAATGTATTTGATACTAAGAATTATATTATAATTATAACTTAAATTAGTTATATTTTTGAGCACTGGTAATCAGTGTTTTACCTAATAATGATCATATAAGTAATAATAGCTAAAATTCACTGCACACTTAAAACCTGCCTACTTTTACTTTCATTTATCTCCTTTGGGCTTCCCCCTGATACAGGAATTTGGAGTTCAGAGAGGGAAGTGGCCTACTTAAGGCTTCAAAACTGGGATCCAATTCAGGTCTAACCCCAAAGGGTTTGCTTTTAAACACTATACCTACAGCTTCTGTGGGAAATCTGAGGGTTTTTGGGGGGTGGGCTTATTTGGGAGCATGGTATGTTCCCACACCTACAGAATAACTCTAGAGATAAAGGGCTGTCTCAGGTCAGACAGTACCTACTTTGGCCCACTCTATTTGGGGGCTCTGAATTCCATCTATTCAATCTGCATCCCCCCCAAAAAGCCCCTTAATGGTGAAGTGACTGCAGTCTGAAGGTTTTGTGTTCCATGATCCAACCCAAAATTAGAAGCTCTGAGCTGATTTTGGGCAAACACCCATTCCTACCTCCCAATCCCAACCAACTAACCCACTGTGGGCTCAGGTGTATGCTACAGCGGGACCCGAGTTCAGGACTGATTCAGTGATAGCAGGGACGTGGTAATTTCCAGGAACTGGAGTAGACCTCCTTTTTCCAAAATACCTCCCCACTGAGGCCTGGCACAAGCTCTTTTAAAAAGGAAGTCCTCATTCCATAAGGCATTGGTCCTGGAAAAGAAGATTTAAATTCATAGTCAGGTGGATATACCTGCAGAATTTCTATATTGGACATTTTTATATTGGGAGGGGAAAGGGATCTGCATGCCAAAAGATGGAAAAGAGAAAAGGATGCATTTCCACAGGAGGCCCGATGTGTTCTAAACAAATACTCCTGCGATAGTCCAGGGAAGGACAGAGCTTGCCCTAAATACAGTTTGTGACTACCTGCAGTGCATGGCTGAGAGCTGTTTGGATACAGGAACCTGGCCGAGGTGTGGGAGGTTTGAAAAGGAAACCAGTGAAGTGTAATGGTTAAGAACCTGGGCTCTGAAACCAGATGGGCTTTGCATCTCACTTTGCTGCTTATGGACTGTGTCTGAACATTGAGTGAGTGTTTTACCTTCACCAAGCCGGTTTCCTCCACCATAAAATGGAGGTTATGCTAATAGTTCCCTCCCTCTCAGGCTTGCTATATTGATTAAACGAAAACAAGAACAAAAACAAAAACAAAAAACCCAAACCCAAACATACAAAGCATTTTGTACAATGGCTGGCAAATCGTTGGTGCTTAATAAGTGTTATTAATAATGAAAATGTTCATTAACACCTTTAACTTTCTCGAACTTCCCAACTTTTCCCAATGTAGAATAAGTAGGAAGGGAAGTTCATCTTCATGGGTTTGGAAATCTGAAAAATGTCCTGTGAACTGAGACTATAGAGGAATGAGGGACCAGCAGGGAGGATGGGATGTGGATTCCATTAGGCATCGGGCTCTGCTGGCCATAGGGTTTTAGAGGCACATCTGAGAGCAGCCAGGACTCTATATGCCTTGTTTTCATGAAGGTTCTTAATGGAAAACACAAAGACTTTACCGTTTCCTCTGAAAAATCAGTCCATTCTGTTTCCACCTGGTGTGTAAGTATTGTCATCCCCATTTGGATGCCAGAAAGACTCTGGCAAGAGCCTGAGTGTCCACAGCCCACCACTGCCTGCTTCATCCGGGATCAGCCCCAGAGCTAGTTGCTCAGGCAAGTCAGCTGGCTGTCAGGGTAGCTCATTCTTGCTTCGTCCCCAAGTCCTGAGAAAATGATCAGATGTGTTAGAGGATGTGTTACAACTCAGTGTTTGACTCCAGTAACATATCTCTGCAAAAGTTGCTCAACCTCACAATGATCTTTTCACCAAACTCGATTTCACCAGGTTGAAGTCTTCCTGTGACACATCCCAAGCAGGCTGGAGTCAAGTGGTGTCTCCCTTACAAATTACCAGAACGCTAGGGACGATGGGTAATCCTGTGCCTGAGCCCATTAGCTCTCTTAGCCTCGGTGATGGAAACCAGGTAGCTGTCTGCTTTCAGTCACACATAGCTCTGTTCGGAGTGCACAGTGCCAGACAGCTGTGGAGAACCTTTCAGGGAAGGAAAGCAAGTGCTTTGAAGGAATGAATAGTACTGCAAGGCTGTGGAGCCTGGAATCACAGGGAGTTTTCTCGTAAAACCAAGAAATACAGCACTATCCTCCAAAGGGGGGGGAGGGCAGTGCGTGACCTACTTTATTGCTGTGCCTATGAGCCCGGTGAGTCACCATGTAACTTCAGTGGCTCTTCCAGGCTGACCTGTTGCATGTGTTGTTCATCTCCAAGCAGCTTTGCAGTTAACACAGGGAATTCATGGTGTGCACCTGGAGGAGAAGCAATATACAACTTGAGGTGCTAGTTTCTTTCTTCTTCATTCCCTCTGTTGTTCCCTCTGTTGCTTATGTACTGTCTAAGTACTCTTTCTGCATGCCACCTGCTGCTTTAGTCAGCATTACTTCCCACAAATCCTAGTAAAAAGAAAGAGGAGGCATCCAAGAGAGAACCACTTAGATCTAATCTAATGATTCACGAGGGCCGGATTGTGCTCTAACCTGCTCACCACTGTATTCAGAGCCTAGAACAGCACGAAAATCAGAATACGAGCCGAATGTAAATTTACACTCAAGTGGGGAATCTGGAGACTTGCTACCTGAAGGAACGCACTCCCAAAAGTTACTAGGACCACATCCCGACACTTGATAGACCAATACAGACACAGGTTCCCCTCTGTGGCAGTAATGCATCACTTTAGTTAACTACAAGGTAAAGAAGGTTAAAATTGCAGCAAAATAATAGGTAGTTGATATTTCACTGCTCAAATACTGTGCCTGTCTCTTGAATGTTTAAAATTACCGCTCTTCATGAACATCTTTGGAAGATAATTACCTTAAGACTAGTAGGTCTCCCCGTCCTCCCTGATTGATCACAAACAACAACAACAACAAATAACAAAAAACTGTTCCTGAGTGTGGCAAACCCCCTTCCTTCACTTGGGAATCAGAGAACTCTCCATCTCTGCTGAGCAGAAGGCAATTATGAGAAGCAGCCTTCATGTATACTCATGTATGAAAGAAAGTTTGAAATTGTTGAGTAACTCATCGAGGTTGTCCAGTGTCTTAGGTTGAGTTCCCCAGAAGCAGACCCTGAGATGAAGATTTGTGTAAATTCATGTGTTAAGGAAACTTCCTCAGGAAACCTAGTGATGAAATGAGGACCAAGTTAGGAAAGGAGAAGAAACCAAGCAATATGTGATCTCTGCCAGAAACCCACAGAGGAGGACTTTATCCTGATCTTTCCAGAGCCTTATGTCCCAGGGAGGGACTTTCGGACTTATGCTCCCAATGGTCATTGGTTAAGGTATGCCCCAGGGAGGATGTCATGAATGTGGGCAAAGCAGGCTCTAGTAGCCTAAGTGTGATGTGTGAACAAGCAGGGTAGGTGTGTGGTATGCAGAATGAGATCCACAGGGATCTGTGTGGAGCACCTATATTTTTCACAGCACCCAGCTCCTGATTGGTGGGCATGCCTCTCCTATTGTTCTGCAACACAGCTCCAAGTAAATAGCAAAGACTTCTCAAACTAAAAGTCCAGCTCTAAGGTCTTTCTTCTACACCTTCACAGAGACAAAGCTGGCATGTTTTCCCCATCTGCCTAATTTCTGTGTCCATATCTTAACCAGCCCATAATTTGAAAATGCATCCTGTTAAATGGCATGTGGGTGCCTTCGTACTCCAGGACTGTTTTTGCTGACTGCCAGAGTTGGCTAAATCATTTGTCAACCTGTTCCTCAGTAGTCCTAGGCCCCACGTAGTCACCGACAGAGGAATAGCGAGTGCCTGTGAGGCTCCTTAGTACAGAGTCCTTCCCACCTCCCCACTCAAATGCTCAAGGCACACTCAATGCTCTCACACAAATAAATATTATTCCATTCAACACCTCAAGAAACTTGTCTCCCTGAAAGATGTATGCTTTGTAAGCCTGTATATGGAATCCAGGCCACTAACTGGTGGGTGCACTTCCTTACACAGTTCTGTCCCCTCTACGAGAGGTAAATTCCTTTAGAGTGGGTCTTGGTCTACCCTTGTCTGCCATAGTATACCCAGAGGCTGGAATAGAGCCTGAATCAGAGTAAGTACTCAATAGATTTTTTAAAATGTATATTTGCTAAATGAATGAATGAAGTCACCTCAAAGTAAGCTAAATTATTTAGCCGGTCCCTATCTAAGCAGAAACTAATTTTGGATGATTTTCTCTACTTTTCAGTCAACTCAGCACTGTTCTTTAATGATTCAATCTTTTGAAAGTACCTTCTAATGGGCTTAGTTATTTTATTTATTCTGTTTTGCTCAATCACAGATAAATTTGCATTCGATTGGATCTAAATGGTTGGCAAAGACCCATCCTTGGCTAAAACTCATCTAAACCATAACAAGATAGGCTGAATTTGGGCATGTTTCCACAGAAGGAAAAATATTTCCCACATATATTCAATTATTCATTTATGGGTGGACTGTTCTGCTCAAATATTATCTACATGTTTTGATTTTCTTCTTTCTTCAGCTTTCTGGCATTTGAGCCTTCTTTTCAATAAATGATTGTAATTGTGAAGGAAAGGAAACTCATTTCAAACCACTTCATTTTGCCAAGTAGAAGTAGCTCATTTGTCCTCAGTTCCTGCCACAATCAACTCTCAATTCTGCTTTCTCCTTCTTCCATGCATGGCCCATGCTGACTAAAATGCTCTTCTCTCACTTATCTAGATGTACCCACCCTGTCCTTCCTGACCGAGTTCAAGGGCCATTTTCTTTGTGAAAACTTTCTATAGAAAGCAAGGGGCTCTCCCATCTGCTACCAAGGACACCAGATATGCAAACCTTGAATCTCTTAACACTTAGCATTTTTTGATGTAAGTTTATCATAGTGATAGAGCATAATCTGATCCAGATTCCCTGGATTCAAATTCTGGCTCTACCACTTAATGACTCTGTGATATGAGGCAAATTACTTTATCTCTCTCTGTTTCAGTTTCTCATCTGTTTTTTCTTAAGGTAATAGTAGCACCTACCTCATAGAGTTGTTAACATCCAATGACTTAATACATGAAAAAAAGAACACAGAATAATGTCTACCATGTAATCAGTGATCAATAATTATTAGTTTTTTAAAAAATTATCTTTGTTCTTTTGCATGTCTGCCTCGCCAACTAGATGGTTATCTCCCACAGGTTTGAGCTATGAGTTGGCATCTTTGTACTTCCAGGTCCTAGAGCAGTATCTGGAATATAGTTGAAATTCTATGGATGCTGAATGAAAGAGTAAAAGATAGCCATTGACTATGGTGACAAAAGTGAGATGTAGACATTATCTAAGAGTAAGTTGGCTCCCTTGGAAAGTCCTGTGAGGACTATATTCTATGTAATTATGTTGGTGGCCATGATGAAATAGCCTGCTTTAGGCTATCCTTGTAGAAAAGGCCCACAGTCAGATACAGGGACCAGGTTTCTGGGACCCATCAACTCTTACCCTCACTCAAGAGTGATGTTGAAGTGCAAAGTCACTCCGTGTTAGGAGTGACTTTGTCATGTGGCCTAACATGGTTGACATGGTGTTCACTGCACTCACCAAGACAGCTAATGTATACATGGTCCCAGCTGGTGTTCAGAGAGCTCGGGGTGGGGAGGGGGGGCTTGCTTCTACCTATACTAGTGCTGACCTTGTAAGTAAGTAGAAGAGTTGATTGCTAGAAAACCGTATTGCATAGGTTATTTCCACCTTCCCTGTGGCAGATCTCCATTCTCTGCTTCTTCATTGTTAATAGAACTATAATTTCCTTTTCAAGTCAGTGAGCTGTTCAACCTAAGACATGGGATGGTGCCAAGTCATATGGGTGGAAATGCCAGTTGGTCTGTCCTTACTCCTAAGAGCAGTGCTTTCTTTCTCTTGTCTCTTTTGTACTCAGTCCATCTCCATGTGGAGAAATACCCTCCTGGCCCCTGAATAGTGAGAGGTACATAGAACAGACTAGAAACCTACTTAAGACAAGCTGAGATGAATACAACCCAGTCAACTCCCTGATCCATACCAGCGCCCAGACTTGGAGCCCAGCCAGGCTCAGCCAAGTATCAGCTCAAACCTAGAACCACTGCCTGAATCAGGGCCACCCAAAATGACTGCAGATGAGTGAGTGAGGAATAAACACTTCTTGTTGTGGCTGCTGAGATGCTGTGGTTGTTTTATACGAGACTAGTAGACCGATACAGGAGTCAGGAAGGAAGAGTGAGAGAAGCTGTGAACAGGTGAATTTTACCTTCTTTCTACTTTTGTGATGGCTGCCCCGTTGATAGGCCAGAAAGTTCTGTGGCCTATGGCTCATAGGAAAATGTAGCTGTCGCCTGTCTGTATTTGCATTTGTGACACATCTGAGACTTGGAGAAAACATGTAAATTCTTCATGGTCTTTTCCTGCAGAAGTGAGAAGTAAAGTTGGGAGAATTCCTTCTTGATAAGTGGCATTTATGATGTCTTCACCAAATACTGTCTATGGAAGTTGGAAGTGACACGCTTGGGGTGGAGTGTTGAAGGGGGATTGGTCACTTCAAGCATTGTGAGGAAAGCCCCAGTTTTCCCCAGAGGCGATGTGGTAGAATGGAAGGTATAAATCTGAAGGACTGGAATCAGTAAGATTTGGTTGAAATCCTGTTTCTAACCACCACCAAATTATGTAACTTAATAGAGACTCAATTCCCTCACCAGCAAATTAGGTGACCTTACACAGTTTGAGGAGTAAATGAGTTAATGCATGCAGATTCCCTGGTCCATGATAGATGGCCAATAATAAAAAGTAGTGATTTGGGGTCTCCTGGGTGAATCAGTGGGTTAAGCCTCTGCCTTCGGCTCAGGTCATGATCTCAGGATCCTGGGATCGAGCCCCGCATTAGGCTCTCTGCTCAGTAGGAAGCCTACTTTCTCCTCTCTCTCTGCCTGCCTCTCTGCCTACTTGTGATCTCTCTCTGTCAAATAAATAAATAAAATCTTTTTTTAAAAAAGTAGTGATTTGTATTATTTTTCACCCAGTTTCTTATCTTCCCCTTTCTACATCAAAAGAGTATAATTGATCTAATGCCCTAGGAACATGTACATGTTATAATTCAATGATTTCTGTTTAAAACTTAGAGGTAATCATGGTAGGATACATCCAGTCTTCCCAACAGTGGACTGACCCTACTCCATTTAGATGAGTTTAGCTGGAAAGTGTGAGTGATGCTTCTTCCTTCTTCACTTTGAGTAGCACGGTGGGAGGGGAGGAGCTTGGGGAGGCTGGCAGCTGAGTCCTAAGCTTCCCAAGCACACAGAGGATTTTGCCAAGGCAAAGCACACTATTATTAAGATTAACAGTTTTCAGATGGAGTCAGCCTTTTCAACTAACTGACTGACTGGTAATGATGTTCATGAGATGCTATTTCCTGCCAAACAGTAAGATGTGGAATTTGTTAAATTAAGCCATGTGATGGGTCTGAAATGTATTAACTTAATCCATAATGAATGTCATTCCATTCCTTTTAACATGCTTCCCCAATTAAGTTATTTAGGCCTCAGATATCTAAAGAAATTGAGCTGTCCCACTTGTTGCCAATTGGTTAATTCCTTGATGATGGATAAAAGCTACTAACTGCTTTTGTTTTTAAATCTGTTTTCTTCAGTAATAGCAACCTTTTAATCAGTGGTTACAAAGAAAATGCTTAATACTCCATAAGAAAATGCCCAAGGAAGACAAAAAATTAGGAAGACAAACACAAAGAGGGTTTATTCAGCCTGCCCAAGCACCTCCAACAGGACCCAGCAGAGCTGCCATTACAGCCAACATGCCACGTGAAGGACCTTGGTGGTCATTTTTGTTTTTTTGCCCCTTGTTGGACATACAGTAGATGTTCAGTGTTTATCAGGCTGAACTGAGCTAAATTCTGGAAGACTCAAAGTTTCTGGCAAGTGTCTCTTCACAAAACAAGCATTTCTAGATTTCAGAATACCCTTCTCATTCCTAGGAGGATGTGATAGAAATTCTCAGTAGGAGTAGTATGCCTCTACTCTACCCACATCTACAGGGAGTGAGGACAATCCTTATGTAGGCAAGCAATGACCACATGTCACAAGCGATTTTGCCACCTGAGGCTGCCCCTGCCTCAACTGCCAAGGTAGGTACAATGCTCAAAGAATTTCCTGGACAGTCAGTGTGTAATTTGCCCACAAATGCCTGATGCAGACTTGCACAGTTTGGTCAACTGACAGATAATCAGATGTAAAATTTCAGTTTGTCAACTTTACCTTAAATGCTAAAACATACCAATTTGAAAGAAGCTTGTAGACAAAAAGCTGTCCAGGGTAAAATCAGTTCCCATGATAGGGAACAAACGTTTGTTTGGTTCTGTTATCTCAGGGCCCACTCAATGTTATGAGACATGATCTATCACCAAATCCTCTTATTTTTTAAAGAACTATTGATTTATTTATCTGACAGAGAGATAGAGCACAAGTAGGCAGAGTGGCAGGCAGAGGGAGAGAGAGGGAGAAGCAGGCTCTCCAAAGAGCAGGGAGCCAAATGCGGGGCTCGATCCCAGGACCCTGGAATCATGAGCTGAGCTGAAGGCAGCTGTTTAACTGACTGAGCCACCCATGAGCCCCCCAATCCTCTTATTATAGGAGAAAGAGACTGGTGGGGAGCCATGGTGGTTTATACCAGGGGTTGGCAAACTACAGCCTGTGGGACAGACTCAACCCACTGCCTGTTTTTGTAAAGTGTATTGTAAAGTTTTATTCATACCCATTTGTTTATGTATTGCCTGTGGCTGCTTTTGAGTTACAACGGCAGAGGTAAGCAGCAATGACAGAGACCATGTATTTCACAAAACCTAAAATATTTACCATCTAACCCTTAACAGAAAAAGTTTTGATTTTTCAAATATATTCACTCTCTCTTTGGTAAGACTATAATTTCCCCCACTGATGCTGGCTTGCTGTATTATAGTGAACAGAATGTATATCCATGCCCCTTGATTTGGGGTCTGCAGTAGACAAAATTCAAGATTTATGTCCATTGGCTGTTCAGTTAAATAAATCTGAGCACAGCTGTGAAGGGACTTTATAGATGGAATTAAGATTACAGATCTGAAATCAAGAAGAGTCTTCTAGATAATTCAGATGGGCCCAATTTAATCAAAAGAACCCTTAAAAATGAGATATTTGTCTAGATGAAGTCATAGAGGAGTGGCAGATGAGATGTAGCTCCAGGGGGTGTTGGAGAGACAAGAAGCATGAGAAAGACAGGATGTTCCATTGTTAGCTTTGAAGATGGACGGGGAAGTAGAAGAAGAAATAGAAGAAATGTGGGCAGGATCTAGGAGTAAAGGTGAATCTCTGCCTAACAGCCAAAGGGAAACAGGGACTTCAGTCCTGCAACCACAGGGAACAGAATTTGGTCAATAGCCTAAATGAACTTCGAAAAGAGATCTCTCCCCAGTGTTTCTCTCTAGTAATGAGTACAGCCCTGCTGGCATCTTGATTTCAGCCCTTTGAGACTCGTGTCAGACTTCTGACTTATAGAACTGTGAGATAATAAATTCGTGTAGTTTTAAGCCACTAAGTTTGTGGTAATTTGTCACGGCAGTGGTTGAAAGCTAACATAGGGTCTAATATCTTTCTTGCTTTGGCCAAAGCAATGTTTGAACCCACAGGATTTAAGTAAAGACTGTAAATGTGCCAGGGCTTCTACCATCACCAAAAGAAATGTATTTGAGGTCTTCCATACCCATAAGAAGTATATGACATGGCTAACCTGCTGATCAGAAGAAAAGAGAGACACCTTGAGCAGACCTAGACCCAACTTGCAGCTTGGAGTTGAGCTCATCTGAGCCCAGCCTGGATCAGCCAGCCCCCAGGCAACCCATGGATGCATAAACATTAACATATGATTGTTTTTAAAAGCCATTAAATTTTGAGATGGCTTGTCATGGAACATCATGGTGGATAAATGTAAATGCAAAAAGAATTGCTTTGGAAGCAGGTTACTCTCATAACAAAAACCTAAAATATGTGGCAGTAGCTGGGAATGAGACAGTGACTGATACAGAAATAGTGCATCTAGAATAAAGTGGCAAAAAAAAAAAATCAGCCTGATAGAAAAGTTGGAAAACTGAGAACCCACGGGACATAATGGCAAACACTGGTAAAGTGTTGCCTGCAATAATCTGGAAGGTACCTGGTGCAGCTAGTGAACTTGCAAATTTGAGGGAACAGGTCTGTGGCAATATGTTGAAAGCTAAGCCATAGCTACTAGCAGCATTGGAAAAGCTATGAGAAAGAGAACTTGGAAACAAACTGGCTATTTTTTGCAAGCAGGATTTGAGGGAATATAGAAAGTCCAGAAATTTCAATGTTGGAAATAAAACTGAACTCACTAAATGAATAGTGTGAGTGGTATGATAAACTCTGTAAAAAAAAAAAACAAATGACAACAATCAAACCCATGTGCCGACAGAAAGATATATCTTTAATATAAAGACCAAATCAGAGGGACGACTATAACACCCTTTGTCTGACTGACAACAGAAAACACAGGGTTTGATATATTATCTCGACTGAACAAAGTGTCTTGTAGAAAGATTAGGGCATAGTCCCATGGAAGCCTGATGAAGCTGAAGTACCCATGTTGAGCTCATATTTGGAGAGGCCCATGTTGGAAATAATTGAATGTTTTGGTACATAGGGTTGACAGAATCAAATACATAGAAAACCCACATGTCTTTTGAGAGATCTGTATCATCAAAAACATTGTTCAGCGTGTAAGAAGACTGAGATTTTTTGAGCTATAAACAGTCCTCTGGGCTACCCAGTTCTCTAGAGATAGGAAGCAGTGTGAGAAAGCTGCCCAGACTTTCAGACAAATATATTCCCTCTTGGCTTCATTGGAAGTGGTCAAAGAGGATGTTGGAAAAGGAAAAAGATTCCAGAGGATGGAGTCAAGAGTGGTGAGCAATGGATAAAAGAGAGATGCGTAGAGAGGAGAATTGGGGCCAAATTGAGGAACATTTCTTACCTCTAGGGAAATTTACCCACGCCATTTCCTTGCAGAATTTCAGACTTGCTATGATCAGTGGCAGCTATATGCTCTGCATTCTTTCCTTTTCAAAGAAAAGTAGTCCTATTCCTGTTCCACTGTTTGGTGTTAGGTATGGAAGGAGCGTAACAATTGTTTTTTCACTTCTTTGGTCTTTAAATCAAAAGAAGCTAAACCCAACCTTGACATGGACTATGAAATCATGGGCTTTGAGCCTGATGCCATAATTGGATAACACTTTTGAGTGGCTCGGGTAGGTTCCTTCCACTGACTACATGAATGTTGGGTTTGACCTTGCAATTTGAGTGACAGCAGTGACACAAATAGCGATGTGATTGTCCTTATGTAGTTAATCTTATTATCTTACTTTTGTATGTTTCTGTCACTGCCATGATAAGAGAATGCCCTGATTATCCCACTGGTCCAAGGAAGATGAAGGACACATAGAGACCTGAATCCAAACTGAAGTCTGATGCTAAGCCCAACTGAGATCAGCCTAGATCAGACCAACTGATCCAGATACCTGAAGGTTGTTTTAATCCACTGGGTTTTGAGGGGATTGCTTAGCATTACTATAGGAAAAACTAATGACACGGGGATTTCCCTTTTTTTCTCTCTTCTCCCAAGAATTTCATCATTATGAACACCAGTAGCGAGTCCTGTATTTCTGTTCTTTGTAATATGCTTCTCAATTCATCATGTAAATGACAGACCTTAACCTTGGGAGCCAGAAAACCTAGTTTCTAAACACCAGCTCTGCCATATACTGGGTATGTGATCTTGAGCCTGAAAGTTAATACTCTCGAGGTCTTAGTTACCTCATCTATGAAATAATGAAAATCACCCTAACTTCATAGGGTTTTATAAGGATGAAATGAGGTAACAGATTTGAGGAAACACTGTGCTTCCTGACATAAAGCAGGGTCTTAATATCAGTTGAGCCTAAATAATTGGAAGGGGTTAATGGATGATTTCTGAGTTTCTTTCTATGCTAACAATAGCTTGGTGCTGGAGATTCTTGATCTCCAACACAATACCTACTCTGTGATGCTTGTTTAATGATGACAAACACTTTTATCTCACTCTTTGAGACAATCCTCACTTTGGGAACATCCCTGAAAGAGTTAACACGTTGATTTCAATTTTTATTCATTTGTGAATGACTAATATCAGAGCACAATTTAATAGAGATCCATGGGAAAGACACAGAAAGTATTTGTATTTATGATTGGGTTCCTGGTACCTATAAGGTCAATATGTGGAAATGACAGAGAATACATCCATTAAGTTAGCAAGCCAAGCAACATTTGTGTATTGCCATAGTCCTGGAGTAAAACGCTCCAAGTGTATGTATATACTACAGAAAGGGCACCATAACTACTTTCAAGTAAACAGTGTACTGTTGGTGCAGCCAGTGTGGAAAACTGTATGGAGGTGCCTCCAAAAATTAAAAATAGAACTACCATATGATCCAGTATTTCCACAACTGGTATTTTCCCCCCCAAATATGAAAACACTAATTTGAAAAGATATATGCACCCCTGTATTTATTGCAACATTATTTACAACAGCCAAATTGTGGAAGCAGTGCAAGCATTCATCAATAGATGAATGAATAAAGAGGTGGTATATATATATATATTTTTTATTCAGCCATAAAAAAGAATGAAATTTTGCCATTTGCAACGACATGGATGGAACTAGAGAGTGTAACGCTAAGTGAAATAGGTCAGTCAGAGAAATACAAAGGTCATACAATTTCACTCACATACAGAGTTTAAGAAACACAGCAAACAAACAAAGAGAAACAGAGACAAACCGAAAAACAGACTCTTAACCAGAGAGAACAAACCGACAGTTACCAGAGGGAGGTGGGTGGGGGAATGGGTGAAATAGGTGAAGGAGATCAAGAGTGCACTTATCATGATGAGCACTGAGTGATGTATAGAACTGTTGAGTCATTGTATTCTACACCTGAACCTAATAAAACACTGTGTATTAACAATACTGGAATAAAAACTAAAAATGTAAATAAATAAACAAACAAATAGAGCTCCCCTCAAAAAAAAAACAAAGATGAAAACAGTGCAGTCTATAGCACCCATCCAAAAAAATGAACAAAAATTGACCTGGCAACTTATTTAAATTCATTTTTGAAATGCAGTGTGTACTTCTAAGTGCAGTGAAAATCTTTCCATACTGAAACCAGAGCTTGAGATTTAGAACTTAAAGAATCTTATTTTTTTAATCTTCTCTTTTACTCTTTATTGTTGAACAGGGTGTGTACATACGACACGCAAATTTGCTCTCTTCTTGTGGGAAGTGAAAATCGGTAAGCTTATTTTTAATTTTACTTGAGAATTCTGGGTGCTCCCCGGCCCCTGGGTCACCATTGTAAATAGGAAATCTTACGATGTCTCAACACTGAAGCCCTAGCAGGTAGCAGAGGTCGAAATAAATGTCTACTCATTACATTAAATACTGTGAAAATGAAGTTTTCGATTAAGCCCCCAACAGCACCTTATTTTGCTATGACTCTTTCCCCCAAAGTGTAACACAAGCAGAAACAAACAGTAATAAATAAACATGGTTCAGGTTATTTGAGGATTCGTTCAATTGGGTCTCAGTTAATTGCAGTTTTGCTGCTTTTCCTCACAACACCCTTTCCCTTACCATAACTCTGTAGATTACCAGAGTGGACTGTTTCATGCACAATTTATTACAGAGACAGGCAGTATTTATCAGTTCCTTCATGGCGAAGAAGAATCATCTGCTTGAAGGCCATCACTCACACCGTTGTAAGCGGAGTGGGGAAGAGCTGAATAATAAAAGAAAAGAAAAGATCCCCCACAAACACTGGATCTGTGATAACTTCATTAATTTGAGAATTAGGAGACTTTTCAAAATGGGGGCTGGTGAAATACCCAACCTTTTAGCAGAACATCCTGGATAAGATAGAGTCCAAGCCTTGGCTCATCCATCATTGTTTAGAATTAGCTTTCATGCACTTGACCTTAACCATCACTCTTTTTGTCAAGCCTGGGTGTCAACACAAAAGAAATTGGTTCATGGATGAGAGTGCTGAGTGTGCATCTGATCACACTCCTTTCAGGCACTTACCTTCTCACAGTAAGGGATCAATTAAAACCAAATGGAGCAGATTTCTCTGGATATCTGGGTCGTCGATGTGGAATGCTATGGTTTGGGCAAAGAAGCATTTAACTAGAGAAGAGAGAAAGAAGCTCCTGGCCCGAGCACAAACAGGCCAGGCATGTATGTCATAAGCTGCGGGATGTAAACACATTCAGCACTGGACACAAAAGGACAAGGACACAAGAGACCGTCTGTCATGTCATTACCTGACTATCTAGCTGTATTATTTATAAACCAACTTGCGGCAGATGTTGTCTTTTTTCACACAAATCCTCCTTCCAGGGCATTATGCATGAGGCCTAATTGTAAATGCCTATATTGTTTCTTTCCCCCACTGATTTATTGTTCTATAGACATCTACATGGGAACGCAGTGTGGAACTGTGCTGTTTTCTCTATTAATTATTTTCACTCTTTGATTACTAATTTCAGAAGACAAACTTTTCACTGTTGACCTCCTCGGGAGTGGATTGTTTTACAACGAGACTATATTAGGGAAATGAGTCCCCAGTGAAAGCAGAAGGGCATGAAAACCTTGTGTCTTATTTACATTAACCCAAACACAAGTTTCCCAGTCATTTCCCTCTTAAATCTTTATCCACTCGTACGAGCAAAAATCAGAGGTCTGTGAACAATGATTCCACTGGAGTTATTGCACAATACTGATGCTATTACATTAAAATCAGTCTTCCCGCCTCCCACCTTCTAGTCCCCTCACCCCCCAAAAAATCACCACTGTTAGACACTAAGGCAGTTACCCAAATCTCGGCACCGAAGATTCAAAACCACAAGCCACCACACAGGGCACAGAGTAGGTGCTCAGAGATCATGAGTGTCCTTCAAATTTAGAATTTGACATGATTTCCAAAGTATGCTTTCAAGAGAGAATGAGTTACAATTTGGAGGAAAGGTGGGAATTCTTTTCCTGAGAAAATTTTAAAAGCTTTTGTTATGCTGTGGGTTCCTTTGCCCAGATGCTGATCTCTGTGTGTGATTTCCCACCCGCCTGCTCTTGCTGCCTCTGGGAAAGAATCAGAATTCTTGGGGAGCACTCAGGGAAACTGGCCCTGCTTCTCACTCCTCTCACCTCTGCTCAGTAAGAGGGTGCACACCCTATAAAAGAAGGCTGACCCACAGAAGCCAGCCGTGGCTGGCACAGTTGTCCTGAGCCCTACTGGGGAAGTAGGAATGGACGTGATGGGGAAACATTTGTTGCTTTGCCTGCTAGGCTCTGCCTGGGCCCCACACGTTCCTCAGGAGTCCCTGCTGAACTTGGCAGAAGCACGTGAACTTGGACTTGGGTAGGTCAGGACAGACCGTCTGCCTCAAGTCTCTATCTTGTGCAACAAATCCTTCTACCCCAGGTCACTTAAATGACCATCTGGCTTCTTTGGGGATGCCCCCAGAATGGCAAACACATTCCTTCTTGAATTAGCTGCTCATTCTGTTTTATGAGAGATGGAATAGATAGGGAGTCCTTAGTTGTACCAAGGCTCTATCCAGAGGAGGCTTTGTAACTTTCACCATTCTATCCCTATTGGCTTTCCAGAGCCACACTGAGGAAGCTTAACCACTTTTCCATGTGTCAGAGCTCTAGAACTATTTGATGACAGCATACTGGGCTATAGGGCCAGATTTCATTCTGGAACACAGGAGAGACAGTCAGTTCGTGCCCGCCATGCCTTGTTCCTCTCCACTTTGCCAAGGGTGGTCAGATGTCCTCCCATTTTGGGGGAGATTGAGCAGCTGAGCCTGGTTGAGGCAGGCAGGGCTGTCTACCCTCTGGAGAGAGGAGGAAGGAGCAGGTAGGAAGTATGGAACTCAAGTTCCTTAAATAGCTCAAGTGCTGCATCATCTCGATGCTTGGTTTTCCCCAAACTGATGTTCTTTATTTTACTCCAATGAAGTAATTTCATTTCAGAAACAATGAACTGGCCTTGTAGACCTGCTTTGGTTCTCAGGGACAGCCACGTGCTTATGAAGGGTCAAAGGCTTTTTGTGTGGAGAAGATCTGGTGGCCTCACTCCCATCACGTCAAACTTCCTACCTGCCCTTTGGAGTGGGACTACAGAATGGAAAAATACTGTCTCTTGGGGCCACAACACTGAAAGACAGCCTTTGTCATTATAATCATGGCTGATATAACATTAAAAGGCCTATTTTATGATCAAATGTACCCATTGCCCTACATGTTTTGGGTTCCACATTCCGAACCTTGGAGCCATTTTGTGGTAAGAGTAAAGGAGTGTGATTCCCCTGCCATCCAGCTGGGGTGATGGGGTCTTCCTTCCTTCTCATCTTCCTGCAATCATCCATCCAGCATCTCTTCTCTGTCATTTGTGTGAAGTCATGCTGAAAACATATCCTCAGCACCTGCCACCTTAGTGTAACCTCAATGAAATGTTTATTGAGAAAATCTTGGTTGTTACTGTCTTACCAAAGAGTGAATAGGCTCTCTAAGGAGGCCCTGAATTTCAAACTACTTTTCTGGGAATACAATGTTTGCTTCTTCTCACCACACAATACTTAAAACTGCTTCTTTAGAAGTAATTATCAATTCACAGGAAGTTGTAATGAGGATACAGAAAGGTCCTACGGACCCTTCCCCAAGTTTCCCCCTTCGGTTAACACCTTCCATGACTATTGTCTAATATCAAAAGCCAGAAACTGACATTTGTAGAACCCACAGACCTTATTTAAAATCTCACCAGCTTTGCATGTACTCAATTGTGTCACCACACAATTTCTGAGTGCCTGGCAGAAGACTACTATCCGGCATCTAAGAAGAGCTTACTTAAAACATAGAGCTGAGCACCTTTCTCCCAAGGGCCCATTCACAGGAGCTTCCTAAATGGGCTAGCTTCCTCCAGTTCTCAGAGTCACTGTGTTCTCTCTCACCCTGCCATCTCTTGGGCTCACCTCTAAGAACTGGACAAACTATGCACTGATTGATGTGGGGCAGTGATGACAAGAGGCAAGAGGATCAAGGAATTGCTACTGATGATTAACACCTGTGATTGGATCCAGTGGAAGGGGTGGGCATGGGGGGAGGGGGTCATGCAAAACAGTAGACTTCAAGCTAGAGGATGAGGAGAACCTGGGTCCCTAACCAGAAGAGCAAGACAGGAGCATGAGGGTAGATGAGAGCTGATCTGTGACTAACACATGCTCAGTATTTCTCAGCAAGGTGCCAGCTGCTGGGAGCTGGAGCAGAGACCTGCCTCCCACAAACACAGGCAACCCCCACCTCACTTCCCAGCACTTCGAGTTTGAGCTCTCTGCTTGCCAAGTTCCCGGGATCAGGAGGACCTCATGAAGATCCAGGCACTGGGGAGGAAAGGCGGAGAGATGGGAGTCTTCCCAGCCAAAACCTACTTCCATTGATCAGCCGGTCTCTGAATAGCAGCTTTTGACATCTCAGTGGGTTGTGAGGGAGGTGTGGTCATCACAAATGAAACAGACCACAGGGTGTGGAGGAGACCTCTGCAGGGCCCCTAATCAATTACTAAAAACACAGAGAGGGTCCAAGGAAAATGAGTAAAGGAGACAGATACATGCTGACACTCAGTGGTATGGCTGGGCACCAAAGGAGAAGTTGGGGGATTTTTAACTTCACAGAGGAAGAGGTGATTGTTTTCTTTCATCAGACGTTGCCCTCAGAAAACAAAACAGAAACCAGAAGAGAAACATTGCCTATGGAAAAAAAAAATACATATAGAGGCTGAAAAGGATGAAATAGGAGGAATGGAATTCTGCTTTTATGAAATAATTTAAATAGTCTTGAATGCCCAGAGGGCCCAGGCACTATATTATGTGTTACAGAGAGGTTGGCATCTCCCAAAGGGGATATGAAATGGGAGATGAATATTATTAATCATCCCTATTTGCTACATGTTAGGAAACCAAGGTAAAGTGAAAATGAGTGATTTTACCTCCTGACTCACACGCTGTGGCAGCCGCAGAGCTGGGATTGACAGACAAAAGCTGGATGCCCTGCAAAGCAGACTGGTGGAGTGCTTGCTGCTGCATATAGCAATGGCCGGGACCCCGACGTGCCCCATGGCGGACGCTTGCCATATTCTACCCCAGGAACCCTGCGGCTGTGGCCAGGGACTCCCTCTGGGGTCACATCCACAGGCAGTTTACCTGCTTGGCCCAGGCTTCTTCCAGTTCACTCGCAGTGACCCCAAATGATTGAGCTGGTATTGAAACCTGATCGGTCAAACCGAGCTTGCAAAGAATAGACCAGAACAGCAGACTCGTTTGGACAGGAATTGTCTGTTCAGGTCACTTCCATATCCCTGGGACCCAGAGCAGTGCCTGGGGCAAAATCCACATTTGTGGGATCATACCGACTGCTTCCTCAGTGCTGGGCAGTGACAGGCACCCCAGAACAGAGATGCCTAAGGCAGCCCTTCCCAAAGTGGTCCCGTGAGGTCTGAGTAGGTGTTCTGAAGGGTGAGGAGTCGGAAGTCCTCAGACCAAATAAATATGGGAACCGGTAGGTTTAGCTTTATGTTGGAAAGATTTTGCATGGCCTTTAACAAGTGAATATGGTTTGTGAATTTCCAAGAGGGGGATAAGTTTGCATCATTTCTCAGGTATAATTGATGGTGAAAACTCCATCCCCTTCCTGCACACACCTGCACAGTATATATTGCTACAGGCATTTGTTCCTTGGAAAAACGGTCTTCAAACAGTTTATAATCTTTTGTCCAAGCTCTTCAAAGCGAAAACTCAGGCTCCCATGCTCATTGATCTTGGTGGTGATTGGGATCCTGAAAACTATGGCTGCCAGTTATTGTACCCGGATGCATTTTGGCCACCCTGGAGCTTACTTAAGTGCCTCCCTGGTACCTCACTGGCCTCAAGCAGAAGCAAGCAGTTGTCGGATCCCTCCACGGGGCACCCTGGGACATACTGGCAGAAGTCTCATCTCCGACATGGAGTCAGTTCTAACTTACAGCATAAGCTTATGACCTGATATCTAAATCGAGGAGGGTCAGAAACCTTAAAGCCAGTTCTGTTCAGTAATTCTGACCCAGGAACAGAGTCTAAATCCTTCCTCTACCATAGATGCGGAGATGAATAACAAAGAAAACTGCTGTCTCAAGCTCCTCCCCAGAACGTGCCTTCACAAGATGGAGCCCAGAATCCTCAACGTGTGACACTCAGAGTCCTCACATGTCAGCCTCTGTGTCACACACGATGGGGCGCGCTTTGTCTCAGGCAGCGGACTCTACTCTCGCTGCAGTCCGAATAAATCACCGCTGCCCTCACGAAAGGGAGTTAATTGCATTCGGAAATACTCCAGGTACGGGGGTTTGTTTGGTCAAAGATGTGGGCAAGGGTAGGGTTACATATGCACCCACTTCCGTGAAATACACGTTAAGAATAACGGGGCCCATGTTACCTAATTTATAATGGATACCACACACACTCCTCCCTGTGTTCCCTTCCAGGCGAAGAATGTGAGAAGAGCCATGGCAGTATTTTTCTTTTAGGTATAACAGTCTGTCAGTATCAAATTCTCTCAGTCAGTGGGGAGCAAATAGTGTTGATTTACTGAAAATCTGGGATTATGTCTGCTCTGTGGTGAGTGTAGATTTAAGAGAGGAGAGGTAAGGGGTCTCCAAAAGGTGAAGAAAAACACAAATGAAAGCTAGCAAGGAAAAAAAATAGCTTGACAGTTAAGATACAGTGCAGCCACCGTCAACATCTTCTGGAAAGAAAAGCCCAGGAACGAACACACACACATACACAAGAACGCGCGTGGACGCCTGCTTCAGGCCCCATGTGCTGGAAGGTTTGCAACCTTTTCCATTAACCCCTTTCTCTTTGGGGCATTACAGATGTGTCAATGAAGGCTTAAATACTGTCATGTTTCACGCTGGAGAGAAATTGTGACAACAGATACCAAGTTTTGTTTGAGTTTTTAAGTACTGGCTTTAAAAACAGACTTGCGAGGAGTAAACTGGGAATTCTTCCCTTCAAGGGCCTTCTGACACTTGACCACTTCCCTGGACCTTTTTGTCACCAACATTTCATTATCCCCATCATGTCCCCAGTCTCCTGCTCCTTCTCCCCCTTGCCTCAAAATAACTGTCACCCTGTGTTGTTTTACCCCAGGAATACGCCTCAGCAGCGCCTCACACTTCCTGTCGCCCCTCCTTCTTGAACTCTCCTTCCTCTCAATCCCATTTGAGACGGAATACGGTAATTAAGTGGCATTAAAATGTGGAGAGGGAAAGATCCAACCCTGTGACAGCGCCTAAGAGTTTTTGAGAAGGCATTTTGGCCCTTTTCCCTTCTCTGGGCCAGAGCCGCAGGCAAAGGCGGTGAGGCGGGGGTAATGCAGCTGGTGGCGAGTGGCCAAGGTGTCGTACCCCCTTCCCTTCCTCACCCCCACCAGCCCCAGTAGGTGCTCCGGGTCTTCAGGACGGTTAGCAGGTGAGCAGTGACTGTCACCGTCATGGGTCCCAACATTGTCCCTGTGGGTCAGCAGCTCTAGAAGAATCTGATGAGGAGGCAGGGGCTAAGTCCTCTAGCCGGCAGCAGGATGGGGCTACATGGGGTATTTGTGAAGGCCCCTGAGAGCTACACAGAGGAGTGAGTAGCAGGGGATGGACTCCGGCCGTTACCCCCTCCCTGTGGCCGAGAGACATGGGCCTGCTCTGTGTGTGAGTTAGGAAAGAGACAGGGAGGAAGAAGAGAAAGAAGAGGAAAGGGGGGCAGATAATAATAAAGAGGTGCCACTAGCCCCTGGGTGGCTCAGTTGGTTAAGGGTCTGACTCTTGGTTAAGGCTCAGGTCATGATCTCAGGGTCGTGGGATCAAGTCCCACGTTGGGCTCCAGGATCAGCCCAGAGTCTGTTTGAGATGATCTCCCTCTGCCCCTCTCCCCTCACTCTCTCTCTCTCTTTCAAATAAATAAATAAATCTTTAAACAAGAAAAAAAGATGTGCCACTAGTGTTTAGTAATTCTGGAAAAGAAGGCAGAACTCTCCAGGTGTGAAAGAAATGCCAATGTGTCTCTTTATTTTCTCAACCGTATATCCTAAATCTCCAGATGGGATTCCCATGTGATTTTGCCAAGTGGACTCTCTTAGCTGAGGGTTCTCAAGACGAGGATCCGTGGTTAGGACACAGGCTGTGCAGGACGACGCGTGGACTCTGCTGCCGGGGCCCGTGAACCGGCCAGGGGGCTGGGGGCTCTATGTCCTAGCTTGCCTGGGACAGTCCTGGCTTCTGCCTCTTGGCCCTGGGGGATTATTAATAACACCTCCTTTTGCTCTTTAAAGCCCTGATCTTAACCATTAACGAGGTGGTCAGCCTACATGTATGCAAATGAAGGGCCTCTTCTAATGGGGCCATCAACCACCACCTCTGTGGGGAGCAAAAACTGCTGAAAAGGAGTTAAGAGAAAAATGAAACTCCAAGGCAAATAATTTCTCCTTCTCAGAGGCAAGAGCTGTTAGTTAGACCTCAGAAGAGGCCCCATTCATCTGTGCTGGGCTCTGTCTGAACAGTGTTTTCCTTCCTTCCTTCCTTCCTTCCTTCCTTCCTTCCTTCCTTCCTTCCTTCCTTCCTTCCTCCCTCCTCCTTCCTTCCTTCTTTCCTCCCTTCCACCCTTCCTCCTTCCCACCCCCCTTCTTCTTTTTTTCTTATTTCTGTCTGTCTGTCTGTCTCTCTTTTTTCCTTTCTTGACACATGCGTTCACGTAACCCCTGGCCCAAGATCCTGGTTGTGACCAGTGTGGTTCACAAAACAGCCCAACAGTGACAGGGCTGATCCGGAGACCCCCACCTAACACCAGGCCCAGCAGAGGGACCCACAAGGAAGAGCAGCCTGGGGGCTCAAGAAGGATCCTTTAAAAATGGAGCCTAAAGGGCATCTTTCACTTTATTATCAAAATCCAGGAAAAATCCCGAAGACCACGGGAAGAAAACAAACCGCAACTCCTCTCAGATTCTAGCTTCCTGCTCAGTGCCTGCAAAGCCTGGTTTTTTTACATTTCAAAAGAGGCTGCTTTCTCTTTAAAAAGTAGGAGCTCCCTGGTCCAATGCGGCTGCCTTTATCAACCATGAAGTTCCCAGCAAGGTGCTGTTAGTGCCTGATTAAACCTCATACCAGCCCGCGTCCCCCATGGTAACCCAGAGGACGTCCACTGAGACCCGCGCGCTGATTCGGTTTAATTGCCCCGGCTCTCTGTGATGGCCGCGCTTCTTGTCTCTCAAGGCCTGGAGTGGAAACCCATGTGATCAGATGAACTATCCGGGTGTCTTGACAGATCTGAAATATGAATATGGAGATGGCATTGTGCTCAGCAGCGACTTCTGAAACCCCAATAGTAAAATACTGATCTGCCACGGAAACGATTTCAGGACTGTGCGATTCACGTAAAACTCATTTTCTAATGGAACACTAATTATTAATAAATCAGACCAGAAAGTGGGGAAAAATACGTGCGTCTGTGTGTGTATACAAGTATGTGTAAGACATACGTGGGCTCACCCGTGTGTGAGATGTGCATATGTGGCGTGGATATGTGTATAAATATATACGTGTATGTATATATGTATAACTATATATGGCGCCTTTTGGACAATATCTCCTTATTTGTATCAGTCTTTGATTCTCACTTTTGGGGGGATTTATAGGATAACAGTAAGTTGTATTTACAAAGCATCATACTCCAAGGAATTCCAATGTTGAACATACCCGGGTTCTTCCCCCTTTTCCGCAACCACTGAAGGAATGGAGGCCGCGCAAGATTAGAACCAGCCAACTGCTGGAATCCGTACCATGTGGAGGAATGTAAGGAAGAAATCAGACAAGATGCTCACTGGATTCCTCGTACAACTCCCCTTTCTTCTGGAAAGGCCTCAAAGGCAAAGGTGCTTCCTTTGCTCAGAGAACTGAGCAGACACTCAAGGAACACTAGACAGCAATAATTCTTGACTTTCTCCTCCTCAAACTCCCTTTTAGAAATTGCTCCTCCTCCTCCTCCCACCTCAGACGATTCGCTCCAAAAATTGTAGTCTACCCAACAAAGTAATGGGCCTGGAGTAATAGCTTGAGTTTACTACCCACAAATCCCCGTGATGACAATGACACCTTTCCCATCCACATAAATTGTCCGTCCTTCACACACAGACTGGCTATATTTCTAGTCTCTAACCGAAGCAAAGATATTTTACTGATTTCTTCTGCAGCCTTATTCTGAGTAAATATGTGATTTCCATTAGGCTTTCGGAAATATGTAAAATATACAGACTCCCATTACTACCTCAGGACCTCTAGGTGTTTGGGGATCCCTTACTGGGAATCACTCTGACGCCCAAAATGAGTTTGAAGATGAAAATTATTGCTAAGGGGAAAAGAACTGTTGGTGTAACAAGATATTTAAAAGCAAAATTTTTTCCCACCTGGGTTGGTCAGGGCCAAGCAACCGAGAAAGGGATGTTTTCAAAATGAGAGTAACTGCTAAAGTAAAATGTGTAAAACTAAGACATGAAGCAAAAAAAAAAAAAAAAGGGGGAAGAGTATTAACTTATAAAAGAAGAGGATTTTATTGTAAGCTGTTTCCCCTGAAATGGTATTTCCATTTGGCTGGGCAGTTTTCTGGGCTTCCCAAACTTTGTTACGTTTTTGGCAATTACCCCAAGGAGACCCAAAGAAAGGCATAATAATTACACAACCGACATGTGTAGCGTGATAGAAATGAAAGAAGCTGCACGAAACTTTTCATTAATTAACGTATTTTTCCTCAGTGCAGTGAGGAAGGAAATGGTACATTTGTAATCAGGCAGGACTCTAAGTTTTCCAAGAATGTTGCACTCTGTCGAAACCTCAACTTAGTTCCTCCGTTATTCAAGTAGGGCTTCAGACATAGTCATAAATCCTTCTGTATTTATTATTAATTCATTTTCAGACAGCTTTCTTTATTCTAAAACTCCAGGATCTGTTTGAAAGTTGCCTGAATCTGAAGTTCATGGAGAAAGGCTGACAGGGAACCAGATTCCACTAGGGGTTTGGTAGTGGCTGACATCAGGTCATCAAACAGAACATTCTCCCATGTCTACACGGAGCACTACTGGGGGTCCATTCTGCTGGGGAGGTTTATGGACACCCTGCCCCCAACACTATAAGGACTAGTTTCTGGAAAACAGTCAGTGGCACCTAGTCACCCTGTGATACAGCCAATCACTTTGTTAACAAGCAGAAGGGAGGACAGTCAGTAGTACCTGTTTCCCATTAACTGGTTAATGCAAACAAAGACAGTGAATAGGCACAATTTTGACTTCCATGTATAGAGTTTCTCTACCCCAAATATAAATGTAAAAGCTCCTACATTGATGGCCCACTGACCGATGATCAGGAATCAGATTCGCTTTTCCCCGAAACAGAAACCACTTAAGAATAGCCATTTCTCCTGTAGGGGGTGCAGTGGACACAGGAACCCAAAACCCCCACCAGGGGAGGAGCCCTTGAGTGGCTGCATGAAAGGAAAAAAAAAAGAAATTTGACAGCTGGGTATTCGGAAAGTATTCCTTACAGTCAAGTCCATGAGGCCAGGGGGGGTGTCTCCCAAGAGGAAGTGGTAGGAACCCCATGAGTAGAGACTCTCCTTCTGGAGGCCTGGCTGGAGTTTCGGAAAATTAACCATAGGGAACAGTCGTGCCCTGGCAAGGGATGGAGGAGACAAGTTTAAGAGGTCTTTCCAGCTCTAATTTCTAAGAATCTGATTAAACTACAGAGAAAACAAGGAAATTTGAAACTGGGAGGGGGATGGGGGAGAAAGAAACAAAAACCAGAAGAGAGAATATTACAATCAAGTGAAGGCACACAGTTAAAAACACAGCAGGAAGGCCCCCACTATGAGCCCACCGCCGTCCCCGCTGGGTGCCCGGCTAGGCTGCCACCCAAGGGGGTGTCCTAAGGGAACCCAGGCAGGGAGCTGAAGACCCCAGGGGTTGAAGGAAGACCCTTCTGGACTAACTTGGAATGACATGGAGAACTTGGGGGCCCTTTGTCTGAACAAAGTGCTGAAAGAAAAGAAGCTTGTATTGGAGCAGCCGCCAAGCCTCCTTGGCTGGTGGGGTTTGGCTCTTCCTTTCGGCTCTTCACCGATGCAGTCCCATCGAGACAGTCTCTCCCCCTATGCAGGGGCGCGTGCCCTTGAGTCTGGCTCCGTTTTATTCCTAAAGGATGTCAGAGGCATCACGAGGGCACCTGATTTCCCTGATTTTCAGCTTGTGTGGTCACAGACAATCTGAATATCCAGGGTGCTAACTCCACTCCCCTGCCTTCTGAAACTTGATTTCAATCAACCCAGGTCAAATACGTCAATGGTATTCCAACATGAATCCACAAGGCCCACATATTTGTAAAGGAGTGTGGGTGTGCCAAGAACAGTAGACATTTCCAGATCATGACTTTTTTTTTTAAACTGGTCAAAAGAACTGTGACCTGAATTAAGAGTGAACCAGGTTCCAAAAAAGCAGTTTTCCTGAACATGTACAGACAAAGGAAATAGTTTCCTTACGGAAAGGAATCACTTGAAAGCTTTTAGACCAGACCCTGCTCCGGCTCAGATTTCCTTTCTTTTAGCCCTTTGATGAACAACTCATATGGAGATTCAAGTGCCTTGTGCCTGGTTTGAATTTACGCTGTTGCTGACTTTAGTGGAAAACTTTCATAAACTCAGCGCAGGCTTTATTCTTTTCCTGCACCACCATCAACCCATTTCTGATAGGTCCTTGGATATTCATCTTGGGTCATCCGTGTCAACAACATGACAGAAAATAAATTCTTCCCCGAGAGACACCATTCTGCTCCTTTCTTCTGGAGCTCAGAGTGCTGCCGTTCTCCTTCTGGCAGGTGATGGGCGGGGTGGACGCGGAGGACAACAGGTCGGGAAGACGAGATGAAACAGCACGGATGCTTGTGGACAACGGCTGGAGGTCGCAGATCTCTGTGGCAGAGTTGTTAGCAGAGCAATGCCACATAGATTCGTCCCAACACCTTAGCAAAAAATGTGTTCTCTGTGCACCAAAGCCTTTCTGGAGGAATGAGCTGAGTAGAGAGTACAGTTTGAGAGGAAAGGCTTTGCCTTCAGAACAGTACTCTTCCTTCTGGTCACTTGAGAATAACATTCTGAATGGATTTCCCCTCCTCTCTGCTGGACTCTTTGGTAAGAGCTGAGAGGCTGGGATGCCCAGAACATTCTGTTCAGGAACCTGTGCTGCCTTCAAGATTGTGTGGTGAAAAACAAGAGCCTTGGAATCCGGCCCGTCTGGATTTGGAGCCCAGCTTTACCACTTCAGTGGGTAACTCTGAGCAAGTAACTTCAGTCTTCCTAGTCCTCAGCTTATCTGTGAATATGACAGAGTATCCTTAATTTATGGGCAATCGTGAGGATTCAATGAGATTCCATTTCTAAAGTTCCCTGTCTTGGCTTTTCTTTCTCTTTGACCCCACTGCTCTTGTTGATAACTTTGCAAATTCTCCTGGTCCTACATAACTAAGACACTTTGTGTTCGCTCCAAGAATGGAGGCTCCAAGAATGTCCCTAGGGCATGTGGGCTGAGGCAAATCACACCCTATGTCCCCACTCCCAGCATGTTTACAAAGACACCATCAGAGCTAAGTGAATCTCAAGGGCAGTTTTGAATTGAAGATGAGTATATCACCAAAGAAAAAAGTCTATGGAATATGTGTGAAAGCAAGGAAAAAGTGGCATCCTGTTCAGTCTCAAGATGGCAGCATGGGGGGCTGTGACATGCCTGTCATGGATTTTCTGTAGTCATCATTGACCCCACCCCAGCAGCACTCACCCCAGGTGACTCGTGCGTGAAGTTCAGTGCTTGCTCTCTATCGCCTGACAGAGGGTCCCTTGACAGAGCACAACCACCCTGACTGGTGGAAACTTTCAGGAGTGACTTATAGAAACACTTCTCTCTTACACAACACTTTCTGAGATTCACAGACTCATTTGCCACGGGTCCTTTAAAATATTTGCTTATAAACAATCCAAGTACATTTAGGATGGAGTAAATCTGACAGATTGCTACACACACCTACTTCAGTTAAAAAATAAGTAATCCAATTTAAAAATAAAACATGGAGGATGTAAGCGCATAGTGGAGGCTCCCCTCTTGAAAGGAGGCTATTGGTGTAAAATAATGTATCAGTTTCCTACAGCTGCTACAAGAAATAGCCACAATTAGTAGTGGCTTAAAACAATTCAAATTTATTTATTCCCTTACAGTTCTGGAGGCCAGAAGTTTGAAATCATTTTCACTAGTATCAACCTTGACGTCAGGGTCGGTGCCTTCCAGAGGTTCTGGAGGGAGAATCTGTTTCTTGCCTCTTCTAGCTCCTTGTGGCCCTGGGTGTTCCTTGGCTTGTGGCTGTATCACCCCTAATACTGCCTCTGCAGTCACATTGTCTTCTCTTCTGTAGTCAAATCTCCTCTGCCTTCTTTCTGCTGAGACATTTGTGATGTCATTTAGGACCTATCCACATAATCCAGAATAATCCCTTCCTCTCAGGATTCTTATTTCAATCTCAACTGCCAAGTCCCTCTTGTCATATGAAGTAATGTTCGTAGGTTCCAGAGATTAGGATGTGGGTATCTTTGGGGGCCATTACTCAACCTACCACACATAGTAATCCCCTTTCATTAACAACTGCCAACAACTGCCTTGTTAAAATGTGTTCTTTGCCCAACTGAATAGAAAAACAACAATTCTTTGGCACCCTAATTTTAAGTCTGTAACACGGCTGCAAGACCCGTATGTCACAGGAACATGATTTCCTGCAACTGCCATTGTCTTCACTTTCTCCAGAAAGGAGCTGCGACGTGGCTTCTACAGACAGTGACGGTCTATGACTTTGCTTCCCTCTCTGCCAAATTACCATATGCGAACATCTCAGCCATTTGCCATCTTATCGGAATTGATGAAGTGCTCCAGATCTGGCAAGAAATTATATGCTTTTTCCAGACACATAGAAACCTAAATATATACCCCCTTAAGGGACAGAGAGTAGCATTTAAGCCAGGAATGGTTGCCCAGTTGAAAAACAGGAGGTCAAAAGGGTACAGCTATTTAAAAGTCAGTCTGATATGACCTGGTCCCCAAACAATTCATCTCAGGGTCACAGCCATTGTAGTTAGGTGGCATAACATTTATTACTATACTGTCCTGGGCTCCTTGGATTGGTAACAGACACTTCTATTCCTCAGAGCGTGAGCAAAGTCGATAATGTCCTCTTACCCTAGGCGAGCAGAACTTCGACTGCTAAGATACTGGTTGACATTAAAACTTTGCAACACCTATCATTGTCTGTCACCTCCTGAGATATACTCTCTTGTGATCGGGTTCTCCCGTCTCCAGTTACTGATGCCATTTTACTCAGTCTCTTTTGTAGACTTGCTCTTGGGTCCCTGACACTGCTTGGCTTGCTGAGTTTGGTCATATGCTCAAAGCTAAATTCACAGACCTCCAGACCTCATAGTGTGAGGGGATAGGAAATAATCAGAGGACCTGGACAAAATAAGACTGTCAGAGAAACTGCAAATCAGCAAAAGAATGAGAGCCCCCTTGACCCTGAGCACATCTGCCACGTATTTAATTCCATGTTCTTGCCAAGCCCTGAAAGCCCAGGCTGGAGAGACTTGGGAGCAGCATGGGGTTACACAGTCTAGGAGAACGAAGAGGTGAAAAGCCTGGCGGGTTGCCACTCCTGCAGCCCACTCTCCTGGAAGGAACCAGGTGCACGGGTAGTGGGGGAGGGGACGCTGTGAGCCACAAGGATAGTCTTGGACCCAAATGTAAGGGGCTGCGGGAATGTCTGGGTGACCAGTTGCCGTTGTACTGTATTGATTTTATTTGCTTGTTACTTTGCCAGCTGGCTTCAGACTAGAGGAAGTAAATGAAGTTTCAGCTGCTCTTTGGGGTTCTGATCTTAAGGCTACATTAAGGAGATCCTGACATTTGGGAGGAAGTGAGCCAGTGAGATCCTGGGTGCTTCACTTCTACATTCTAAGGTCAAGTTGAAAATGGGCCAGGTACAAGAAGGTTTCATTTTGGGGAATGCTGTCAGGACCTTTATGATTGAGCTCCACCTCTTTGTCCAGTCTCATTTCCACTCCTCCCCCCACCCCCAGTCCTGGCCCAAAACACACTTTGAGCTCCGGGAATTGGGAAGGTCTACTTTCAGTTTCTCTTTGCTCTTACCATCTTTTCAAATTCAAATGCCACTGTCTCTTGGATTCTTTTCTGGATTTCTTAATCTGAAATAGTTTATCCTTTCCATATCTTCTTTAGTATTCCTTATAGAGTTTATTATATGAGGTGGTAGAATGATTAACTGATTTTTCTTCCTAGACCAAAAGTGTTTGAAGGTAGTTCTGTCATTATATGCCCAGCCTGGCTCGTGGTCATAATCCCATCAATACTTAATGAGGAGATAGCATTCTTGTATCAGACGCTTGTGGTACAGACATGAGCCATGACCATTGGGCATGGTGCCAAGAGTGTATGATGGAAGCACTAGAAGGAAAATGTATGAAGCCTCAGTTGGTTTTTTTGTTGTTGTTGTTGTTGTTTGTTTTTTAAAGAAAATGGGCCTTGACTGATTTTTAAAAATTTTAGTTGCTATGGTATTTTCTCTTGGGGAGGTGAAACCAGGATACAAGAGGAGCAGCAAGATAACCACATCTGTTCTGAGCAAAGGAAACTTAGCCACCTTGGAGATGCCAATACGAATTCTGCCTACTACAAGTGCTCCATTCTGACCCCTCCATATTGATGTCTATGCCAACCCAGTTAAATCTTTCCTTGGGAAAAACAAAAGAAGTCAAACCAAGATCAGAAATTATAATGATCTGAAATATTCCCAAGGGCTTGCCCACATTTCTTATGCCTTCACTGGTTAGGTTTAGGCATCTGATTGTTCTGGTCATTGGACTGCAATTGGAAGTGATGTGTCACTTCTGGGCCAGGGCATAGAAAAATAGGTATGAGTTCTCCAAACACTCACTTCCTGGCTTTGGGGATCACAGGAGACTCATGTTGAGATGGCAGAGCAAGGGGACCAAAGCAGCCTGGATCGCTGAGTCACTGCATGCCAAGTAGCTGCCTTGGAGAGTTGCCTGAACCCACAGCAGAGTCTGTGTGAGGGAAATATAAATGTTTGTTGTCAGGAGCCACTGAACTTGAGGTGGCAAATGGCCTATCCCGACCAGAGCAGGCAAGGTGTTCTAGAACACTTTCCTGACTACTTCCGAAGTAGACCGCTACTCAGTACAAAAAACACTGAAATAACTGTGACACCCGTCTGTTGACTGTCTCTTGTCCTTCATGGGCATTTTTCTGAGAGCTCAAAGAACCTGGCAGGGTGATAGACTCAGGGTGAATTCAGTGAGTTTGTTGTAGAAAATTCAGAGAAGAAGCACTGACACATGGGCCGTAAACATGTGAGCACCTCCCTTCCACAAATTCTTGAGTTATAGCCTCACAAATCAGTCATCAGATGGCAGGAACGGAGATGATGGAGGGTAGCAGTGGGTCAGATCGTCAACACTTTTGAGTGTCCTGTCCGAGGCCCTTCAAAGTCTCCTACCTCACACACTGCTATTTGACCAGTTACATGGTTTCAACACTTAATACTTATTAAATACCTAATAATTACAAATTCTTCTTTGGTGCAAAGATGTTTCCTTGGCCATACTCCTAGATACATCTCTCCCATGTGGATGTTCGTTAGCACTCATGGGTCACTGTTTACTTATTCAAATGCCAGACCTGCAAACAGGGCAAGTGATCTCTGAATGAACAAGTTCATTGCATTCCCACCTTAGATCTTACAAACACAGGATTCACTAAGCTGAGCTGGAGAAAGCAACCACCTTTTACGTAAACAACTACCTGGTTGTCTACCTCGGGCTCCGTGAGAAATATTCTAGAATTTCTTTTCCTCCGGAAATAAGGAAGTCTCATAGAGACGTAGCAGGGAGAAGGAGTTCGATTTGCAAACAACCTTAAAATACACAGTCCTCTGTCTCTTCTCTTCCTCTCTGTAAGCACCATGAGGCATTTTCTATTAAAAATTTCAGCTCTGTTTCTTATCACCTTTGCCCTCTTCTCCGCTCTGACTTTAAATTCAGGAGATGGTTTCCCTAGGGAATATAGATCCCGGTGCCATGTGATCTGGCCTAAAGGGTACTATGACAGAGCTAAACAAAAGGGGATGCTAACCTTGCTTTCTCCCACCCCCGTACACACCTCCCCACTGGCTGCCAGGACTGCGCGGTGATGAAGGCTTGACAATCTCAGGCACGCCCAGCAGTTTCTATGATTAGGTCCCTGGCAAGGCTGATTTGGGGCTGGAGAAGCAATATGGAGCTTCTCAAATGTCTGACATTTGAAAGTGACTGGTGAAAAATGTATTTTTTTAAAGTGGCTTTTATAGTTTTTATCCTTTCTTAATAAAGAATTAATACTTGGTCACTGTAGAGAAAGTAAAAAAAATTCAGAAAATCGAAAAGGGAAAAATCATTTTTCATTCTAACCGTATAGATACTGCCACTAACAGGTTGGTTTGAAACCTCTCTCTCTCTTTCTGTGTGTGTGTGTGTGTGTGTGTGTGTGTGTGTACATGTGTATTCGGGTATAACTACTTACCTATAACTATATACATATATTTAATATTATTTCATAACTTAACATTAATTATTTCAAAAATTCAGAATTTCTCTTCTGGAAGCAACAGGATAAGTAAATACAATACAGTTAGGAAAATATCTTGAAATATTGTTCAAAGAGACCAGTGTGACATAAAAGCCACGGCTGACTAGAGACCCATAGACCCAACACATGCTGAACGGCGGGGACTCAGAGCCTAGAGACGGATTGTAAAAGTAGCTGATGGACAGTTGAGACATGCTAGGAAAATCTAACATTACTTTGGATTTTTCTTTTGTGTGGACCTGAAATGTAATCCTTCTTGCTATTTCCCCAAATCTCCAGTGTCTAGAGTGATGTTTTCTGGAAGACACCAAGGAAAGATGTTTGTGCCCCTTCTGGGGTGAAGCCCTGGTATATAAACCCAGAATAACTCAGAGAAGGACAAGATGACTCACTGACCTACTTCAGCAACAGCATGAGCTTAAAGCTAGAAGAAATGAAGAAAACAGTTAAGTTGCCACCCTCTCTTTTGTGAATGCCCAGATCTCAGGGGAGAGTGTCTAGAGAGAATAAGAGAAAGGGAAAATGTAGAATGGGGTTGGAGGGGATTCCAAAGGGTGCACTGGTTTGGCCTTCATCTAAATCACATGCATGTAGTTGTAAGAGGCAGTATCGTAATATGGGCTGTTACTGTGCACTCTACAGATTTTTGCAGCACACATATTTTAAGGCTGCCCATGAAAACAAATACCCATAAACATCATCATATTAACATAATGTGACGGAGATTGGCTGGCTGGTTATGCTACATATTTTTAATGTTTATCGATACCAGGTCCTCTCTCCTTCTAAATATATGGAAGACTCCACTTCTCACCTCCTGCGGGTGGGCATGGCCATGGGCCTCCCTGTGAGCAGAAGCAACAAGTGCAGCTTCTTGGCTCCAAGGAGTGAAAAGACTGGAGAGTTCTCCAGTTTCCCATGTGGACTTCTTAGCAATCATGGAAGAGGCCTTGTGTCAAGATAATGGTGCCAAAAGATGAGAGCGGTTTGAATTGCTGAGTCATCACATGGAGTACAGCTGCCAGGTAATATCCAGACTTTGGGCAGGCCAAAAACACATTTTGTTGGTTAAGCCACTTGAGATGTTTCAAGTTGTCCCTGTAGCATTAGTCAGCCCACCCTGACTAATACATTGGTCACAGAATCCGTTTCCTCCTTTTCCTGGTTACTCAGCTAGATTACCTTTCCTGGCCTTCCTGGCCTTTGTGGCTGAGTTTTAGCTAATGGATTATGAGCAGAAGCAATGCGTGTTACCTTTGGAATGAGAGAAGTAAGAAGTGGGTGTACCTCCTCTCCTCTTTTTGTCTTTCTGTTGATGATCAAGAAGTCTAGGAGGGAAAGGAGCCCCAGGTTTTGAAGGCTGATGGATCCTTTGAGATACTGTTTGGTGGAGCAATGCTCACCATTCGGAAACACTTGTATCAGATTTTAAGTTGGTGAGAATAAGTTTCTATCATGTTTGATCTGTTACACACATTTTATGTTGCTTACCACAGCAGCTAGCATTACCTTAACTTTTAAAGAAATTGGTGCTTTGAAGTGGAGTGCTTCTGTGACCAAAACCTAAAATACATGTTATCTGGCTTAGCGGTGGAATGGAAAATGGCAAAGAAAGTAGCAGTCCCGAAGACTGAATCTTCCATCATGCATTGGTCAGACCTTTGGTAAAATTGTTGTCCTCAATAACTTGGGAGGCTGACCGTGTCCACACCGAGGCTGTTGACTCAGGGAAATTGTTGGAAAGGATCAACATGAGTGATGGCCACTGTTATCTGATTTTAACAAGGTTTTATGAGGAAAAGATAGGCTGATGCAAGAACTGGCTGGTTTCTGAGCAGAGATGAAAGAGAAAGGAAAGAGTTTATTTCAGATTTAATGTGAGAGCGAATTAAACTCCTATCATGTAGACATTTGGGGTTTTGATTTTTCCAACAGCTATCATTACTTTAATATGGCTATATAGTATTTTATGTATGAAGATATCACAATTTGTTAAACAGAACCCTGTTGATGAACATTTGGGATGTTCCAGTTGTTTTGAATGTCCTGGCACTATAGTTTTATCTATTTGATTATTTTCTTAGAATGTATTCATGTAATTGGAAGTGTAGGGTTAAAGAATATGGACATTTAAAATTTCATATACTTTGCCCAAGCCTCCAAAACTAAAGTGACCCATTTTGCAATCCCACAAGGATAGTCTCATCAGAAACTTTATCAGTATTTTTATCTTTAAAACAGAGGAACCAAAAATATGATGTCGCATTGTTGCTTTAATTATATTTCCTTTTCTATTAGTGAGGTCTGACACAATTTCATGTTTACTGCCACTTGTGTTTAGTCATTTCTGCACCTTTCTCTCGAGATTTTTGTCTTATTTACAAGGACTCAATTTAGTCTGAGACGGTTCTACTTTCTGCCTCTTCTTCTGATATGAATATAAAGAGCACCCCTTTTGCTCCCAAACTATCTGGGTTTGGACAATAAATTGTATGTTCCCCCTAGCTATAAACCCCTAGTGAGACAATATGTTGCCATTTCTACCCCCAGATTGTCATTAGTTTTAAGTTCATTTAAATTTTTATGTTTTAAAATTTGTCCATTTTTTTTCTTTCTGCTTTCCAGCTTCAGTGCTTTGAAAAATTTTTCCCACCCCAAGGTTATAGAAAGAGCCACCTAAGTTTTCTTGTATTCGTTCTATGACTTCATTATTAAATGGCAGTGCAATATCTCTCTCACCATCTTTGGGTCTTTACTCAAATGCCCCTTTTTCCATTTAGATTGTGTCCCATGCCCACCTTTTGGGGAAACACTAACTCTTGTCTTTGCTTTATTTTCCTCCACAGCCCTTGTCACCATGAAACATATCACATATTTCACTTTTCAATTGTCTTACTGTCTATTTCTCCACCATTAGAATGTAAGTTACATGGTGGTGGCAATTCTTGTCTTTTTTGTTAACTGTTATCTCCAGGAGCTAGAACAGGGCTTGGCATATAGTAAGTGTTCAACAATACATTCTTGTTGAATGAATAAAATTAAATCTTCAATTCATCTGAAATGTATTTTTTTGTAAATAATAAAGTAAGTGCTCAGTTTAGCATATACTGAATCTATATTTCAGTGCTGTGTATTCTGTTCTGTTAATCAGTCTTTATTCCTTCACCAACATCACATTATATATATATATGTATATGTTTATGTGTGTATACATGTATATAGCATTTATGTATTTATGTATAATAGCAATTTATTTCACAACGTTTTATGGGACAAATTCTTCAATAACCTTTTTTATTGTTTCGTTTTTCTTATCTTTGTTCTCAAATATTTACTGTTATAGATAAAACTTAGAAGAATTTGTCATGCTCCCTAGATAGCCTATTGGGAACTATGATTGGGATAGTTTTCAAATTATACATTGATATAAAGAAATTTTACATCTCTATAATGTTGGGATCTCTTGCCTATGAGAAGGTATGAATCTCCAATTTTCAAGTTTCTTTATATTAGTAATGCTAACACTAGCTGCAGATGACATCTAAAGGCAGTGGCTTAACACAAAAAGTCCAATTAGGAGTTCACAGGGCTATATTCTATTTGCAGGGTAGTTCAGGGATGAAAGCTCCTTTTTTTTTTTTTTTTAAAGATTTTATTTATTTATTTCACAGAGGGAGGGAGATCACAAGGNCATTCTATTTGCAGGGTAGTTCAGGGATGAAAGCTTCTTTTTTTTTTTTTTTAAAGATTTTATTTATTTATTTCACAGAGGGAGGGAGATCACAAGGAGGCAGAGAGACAGGCAGAGAGAGAGAGGGGGAAGCAGGCTCCTTGCTGAGCAGGGAGCCCGATGCGGGCCTCGATCCCAGGACTCTGAGATCATGACCTGAGCCGAAAGCAGAGGCTTTAACCCACTGAGCCACCCAGGCGCCCTGAAAGCTTCTTTTTAACATTTTTGTCCTGTCTTTCCCCTCTCATTCCAAAGTCCTTTGCCAGCAGAGGGGGAAAAACAAAGGACATACCTGCTTCTTAACCACTTTGGCCCAAAACAGTGTATTATTTCTACATTAGGTCCTTACTAATATTCGAAAGAAGTTAAAGGGGGAAAAAAATCAAAGGAGTAAGAACTGGAAAAGAAAAAACAAAACATATATTATTTGTATGTAATAGGATCTTCTATTAAAAAAAAAAGAATCCATAGACTTAACAAGTATATGTTGCCTGATTTGAGATCAACTTATAAGATAGCATTTTTTCTATACCATTAATAACCAAATATAAAATATAGCAAAAAATAATCTTTCATAGTAACAACAACTATTGCAGACATTCTAGAAAACTACCTGCTAACACTTAATCAAATATGTATATGTATATCCTATGAGCCAGCAGTCTCACTGCTGGGATATAAAGAACTTCTCAGTTTTACTTTTCTTGTTCTTGCCTTACTGTAATGGCTAGGATCTCAACAAAATGTTAACTAGAAGTGGTGAGAACAGATATTTTGCTGTGTTCCTAATATTAGTGGAAAATATTTTATCTTCTTCATTAAATATATTGCCTGTAGGTGTTCATAGTTGCTCATGATCAGGTTTAGAATTTCCCTTCTATTTTCAATTTGCCACAGTTTCTATCATGAATAGGCATTGAATTTTGTCAAAAATTTTTTTGCATTTATTGAAAAGGGCAGACACCTATTTTTTTATTCATTTGAGATGGTGATTAATTTTCAAATATTAAACCATCTTTGCATTCCTAGGATAAATGTTATTTTGTTGACAATCTTTGAGTGTACCACTGGATTCAACTTGATTCTATTTTGTCGTGGACTTTTACCCATATACTTATGAGGAAAAATTGCTTGTAAATTTTTTATTATTGTAATTTCTTTGTTTAGTGTTTATATTGAAGTGATACTGATATAAAAATGAGTCAGATAATGAAACAAGATGGGAGGGGGAAGGAGACAAACCATAAGAGACTTCTAATCTCATAAAACAAACTGAGGGTTACTGGGGGGTGGGAGGGTAGGGATAGGGTGGATGGGTTATGGACATTGGGGAGGGTTTGTGCTTTGGTGAATGCTGTGAAAGGTGTAAGCCTGATGATTCACAGACCTGTACCCCTTGGGCAAATAATAAAAATAAAATTAAAAAAAAAAATGAGTCAGAAATTTTTTTTTATAAAATTGGTACTTACTTCTTAAATGTTCAGTAAAATTCCCCAATGAAGTTATCTGGGCCTGGAGTTTTCCTTTGAGGAAGACTTTTAATTAAAGATTCAAATTCCTCAATAAGTAGAGGCTATTCAAATTTTCTATTTCTTCTTACATTGGTTTTGGTACAATACCTATCTTTTAGAGATTGTTAAATTTATCTAAGTTGCCTAATTTGTTGGCATAAAATTGTCCATAACATTCCTTTATTATTATTTTCATGTCTATAGGATCTGTGGTAATATCCCTTTCACATTACTGATATTGATCCTTTGTGTTTTCTTCTTTTTTTTTCTTGATCAGTTAGCTAGAAGTTAATCAATGTTATTGATATTGTCAACAAAGTAGCTTTTTGATTCATTGATTTTTTTTTATTGTTTGTCCTCTTCTATTTCATTGCTTTCTGCTTTTTATCATCTTCTTCCTTGTACTTACCTTGGAATTAATTTCCTCTTCTTTTCCTAGATTCTTATGATGAAAGCCTAGGTCAATGATTTCAAATATTCCTTCTTTTCTAATATAAAATTTTTAACTCTAAATTTCTTCCTCTGTAAGCCCTGTTTATCTATATTGCCTAAATTATAATGTGCTTTGTCACCATTCTGTTAAAAATATTTTCTAGGGCGCCTGAGTGGCTCAGTGGGTTAAGCCTCTGCCTTAGGCTCAGGTCATGATCTCAGGGTCCTGGGATCGAGTGCCGCATTGGGTTCTCTGCTTGGCAGGGAGCCTGCTTCCTCCTCTCTCTCTCTGCCTGCCTCTCTGCCTACTTGTGATCTCTCTCTCTCTGTCAAATAAATAAATAAAATCTTTTAAAAAATATATTTTCTAAATTCCCTTGTGATTTCTACCTTGATTAGAAATTCTTTAGAAATGTGTTATTTAATTTCCAAATATTTGAGTAGTTTCTAGCTATCTTTTTCTTATTTTCTCTACTTTAATTCCATTGTAGTCAGAGAATATAATATGTATGAGTTCGATCCTCATATTTGTTAGAACTTGTTAATTTCTCAGAATATGATCTGCCTTAATGAATGTTCTATGTACATTTAGAAGAAATATATATTCTGTTGTTGGGTGCAGTGTTTTATAAATATTAATTACATCAGGCTGGTTGATAACATTTTTTAGGTCTTTTTAATCTTACTGATTTTGTGTCTATTCTATCAAGAACTGAAATTGTTGATGCAATCAAATATAACTATAAATTTATTTTTGCCTTTCATTTCTATCAGTTTTTACTTTATGTATTTTGAAGCTTGGCTATTTAGTACATACACATTTACAATTGTTATATCTTCTTGTTGAATTGACTCTTTTATCACTATGAGATATCCCTCTCTCTTTCTTATAACATTCATTTTTATGAAGTCTACTTTGTCAGATATTAGTATAGCCAGTCCAGCATTCTCCTAATTGGTGTTTCATTGTATGTCATTTTCCAACCCTTTACTTTCATATTTTTCATGGTTTTATATTTAAGATCTGTTTTTTAGACAACTTACAGTTTGGACGTCCCTTTTTACTCAAATGATATATTGACTTTTAATGGGAGTGTTTAGCTCATTTACATTTATGAAATACTCAGTACATTGTTTTCTATTTGGTCATTGGTTCATTGTCCCTTTCCTTTCCTAATTTCCCTGCCTTCTTTGGACTAATTAATTTTTCATTTTTTCATGTTTGATCTAGGCTTTCCAATATGCATCTTTAAGTTCTCATACTCTATCTTTAAATAACATTTTATTTTCTGATGGTTGAGTAATATGCCATTGTACATATGTACCACATCTTCTTTAACCATTCATCTGTTGGAGGGCATCTCGGCTCCTTCTATTGCTTGGCTATTGTGGACATTGTTGCTATGAACATTGGAGTGCATGGGCCCCTTCTTTTTACTGCATCTGTATCTTTGGGGTAAATACCTAATAGTGCAATCGTTGGGTCACAGGGTAGCTCTGTTTTTAACGTCTTGATGAACCTCCATACTATATGTTGGCCAACAGAACATAATAAAAATAAAGAAATATTATTATTATTATTATTATTATTAATGTTATTATTATTATATTTTCAGGTTTACTTTTATTTTCTTCTTCCCCTCCTTTTGCCATTTTTTCATATACTTTACTTCCCTATATGTTATAAACTTTACAATTCATTGGGATTATTTTTTTTATTTGAGAAGTCAGTTATCTCTTGAAGAAAGTTAAAAAAAGAAAAAATATTCTATATTTCCCACTCAGAGATTATCTCTTCATTTCTTTATTCCCTAGTGTAGATCCAAATTTCTATTTGGTGTCTTATTTCAGCATAAAGAAATGTCTTTGGCATTTCTCATAGCATAGAGCAGAGCTCCAATTAATAATTCTCTCAGTTTGTGATTCTCTCAGTTTGTATACAATAGTACAGCTTGTGATCTGAAAATGTATTTATTTCAACTTCATTTTCAAAGAATAGTTGTGTTAGATAAAGAATTCAAGGTTGATAAAATGTTTCTTAAGCCCTTAAAATATGTCATTTCACTGTCACCTATATGCATTATTTTTAACCAAAAGTTTGTGGTGTTTCTTTTTTTTTTTTTAAGATTTTATTTATTTATTTGACCCAGAGAGGGAGAGAGATCACAAGTAGGCAGAGAGGCAGGCAGAGACAGAGGAGGAAGCAGGCTCCCCGCTGAGCAGGGAGCTGATGTGGGCTCAATCCCAGGACCCTGAGATCATGACCTGAGCCAAAGGCAAAGGCTTTAACCCACTGAGACACCCAGGCGCCCCTGTGGTGTTTCTTATGTGTGTTCCTGTCTATGTATGTATTTTTTTTCTTTTGTATATTTTCAAATATTTTGAAACTTTTTTATTTTTCAAATATTTTGAAACTTTTCTTTTTGTTACTGCATGTTCAGAAATTTGTTTGTGGTGTGTCTTTATGTAGTCTTTTACTAGTATATTATGTCACTTAATAACGTCCCACAGGTCACTGAGGCTCTATTTAAGTCTTTCAGTCTTTTTTCTCTGTATTTCATTTTTCATAGTTTCCTTTGCTATGCTTTCAAGTTCACCAATCTGTGATGACATAGTGTCTATAAATTTTATCCAGTGAAATTTTCCTTTCACATGTGGTATTTTTAATATCTAGAATTTTTATTTTTTTCCATATGTCCCATTTCTTTTTTCTTTATATAATGCTTTTAAAAAAAAGTCCTCCAACATATTTAAGATTGTGGTTTTAAAATCTGTTCTTGATAATTCCATCACTCTGCTATTTCTAGATTCATTCCTATAATTGACTTTTTTCTCCTTCTTATAGGTCACAATTTCCTGCTTCATGTCATATCTTGTAATTGTAAGACACATCATTAATATTGCTGAGTTGTTGAGAATTTGTTTTATTTTAAAGAAGGTTTGAATTTTGTAGGAGAGTCGGTTAAATTATCATTTTGAGATTCATTTCTAAGTTTTATAAGAGCAAGTCTACAATAGTTTTTATGATTTATTTTTTCTTCTTTAGCTTTTACTATGTATTTTGTTTATTCTTCTCTTTATTCATGGTTTTATTGTGAAAAATTTTAAATGCATAAGAAAGTTGGGAGAATAGTACAGTGAGTGACCACATAGTCATGACTCAATACGCCAATTATTAAAATGTTGCCATGTTTGAGTAATCTACCTGTAATAGTCTATATCTAACTTGTTATCTTTATTTAGTATGTGGCTATTTTGCATTCGATTTTTTAATTGTTACTTTTAGGTCTTACTACACTTGTTCAAACCTATCAAAATATACCATATCTTTTCATCTACTTCCTGAGAAAAATGAAAAAAAAAATGCATATATTTACACACTTATGCATTTTTCTGCTACCACTCATCTCCTTCACTTACTGATGTCTGTGCATGCATGTGTGTATGTGTTTTGCTTGCTGTGAAGTTTTTGCTCATATCTATTATATTTAAATTATCATTTTATGCCACATATAGATATCTCTACATAAATATAGATATTCCATCACAAACTTAACTTTGTTTTATTTTTTAATCATAAAAATCACATTTACTGAAACTTAGACTGATTTTTAATCTTTTTGAAAAGATTTATTTGAGAGAGAGAGGAAATGAGAAAGGGAGAGAGAGAATCTTAAGCAGACTCCCCACTGAGTATGGAGCTCCGCACAGGGCTTGATCTCATGACCCTGAGATCATGACCTGAGCTGAAATCAAGAGTCAGATGCTTAGCCAACTGGGCCACCCAGGCACCCCAAACTTAGAATGATTTTTAAAACAAGGTCTGTCATCTATGGATTCCAAAGGAGGCCATGGGTTAATTCCCATAGATTTCTGAATAACCTAAAATACTACTTGTATTTCTACATATATGTAGTATGCACATGATGGGGGGGTCCCTTGGCTTTCTCTTTGTTCATCTACTACAGTGTGAGTAGGAACTCTGACTCTCTGATACCTGACACCCAGGCATCTCATTTGGTCTGTCATATATTTTCTCAACTCATTAATTGTTGTTTGTTGCTACTGATCTAGGGTTGAGATGTTGTTTCATAGGAGATTATCTCAAATCTTTCATCTGTAATAACCTCGCCTCCAGATTATTCTCTCAAGCTTGAGAAAACAACGCGGAGCCTGTGAACACTGAGGCATTCTGCCAGCTCGGAGCACACTGCTCATCCTCAGGAAGGGAGTGGACTCCTGGTAATGTGGCCCCACTTTCTCTGCAGCCCACTCACACCTCTATTCCCACCCCTCTAAGTTGAGAAACATTATCAGGAGCTGACAGAATTGTCTCAACCCACATCCCTTAATTCTCTGCCGTTCTCACAGGTACAGGAATTATATGTCAACTCCTGGAATCCTCTTTTAATTTGGAATGAAATTTTCCTTTAAATTGTAGTATATCTGGCAAGTATCTCTTAAATCTTAGCAAATACTTACATTTTAGAAGCAAATGGATGTGATTAGGAGGGATTAATCAGAAAGACTGGAGAGTGAGATCAGAGAAAACAAGCAAAGCAAGTATTTTAAGAAGGATAGTGTGGTTATTAATATTAAGTGCTGCAGAGGCAGCATATGGAATGAGAGCTAAGAGGAGTCCATAGGGTTTACACAACAGGGAGGCCATTGATGTAGGTGGAAGAGAGGAGCCAGTTTCAGTGAAATGTCTGGGGCAGGGAAGAGAAGGCAGGAGGTTATTAAATATACAAAAAACGTGACATAAATGTGAGCATAGAATGTGACAGGAGAGGTGGCCAGTGATCTCTCTGGTCATCAAATCCTTTTCCCATAAAAGAAGTTAGACTAGAATCTCCAAGATGCCTTCTGGTGTGAGGAAATGCCAAGCTGAAGTAAGGGCTCACTTTTCTTGACACAAACTACCCAGGAACTTACCGATCAAATCTTTGGAAAGAACACCAACTATGAAGTATTTATTCTTTTTTTAATTTTAATTTTAATGTTTTTATTATGTTCAGTTAGCCAGCATATGGTACACATAAGTTTTTGTTGTAGTGTTCAACGATTCATTCGTTGCATGTAACACCCAGTGCTCATCACAACACGTGAAGTATTTTTTCAAAAACAAATCAAAATGGACTCTAATCAATCCTTTATTTATTTATTTATAAAGATTTATGTATTTATTTGAGAGAAAGAGAGAGAATGGGAGCATGCATGCAGTGGGGAAGGGCAGAGGGAGAGGAGGAAGCAGGCTCCCCACTGAGCAGGGAGCCCAATGTGGGCCTCAATCCCAGGACGCCGAGATCATGACCTGAGCCGAAGGCAGAGGCTTAACCAACTGAGCCACCCAGGCACCTCTCTAATCAAGTTTTAGGTTTTACTTCCAGTGCACAGGAAATATGGGGGAGAGAGGAACAAGTTTAAGATGCCAACAAGGAAATAATAGGTCAAGCCCAGAATGTGGGACATTTTACAGGGCAGGAAGTCAATAGCACTAAAAGAAATAATAGAAACTAAAATTAAAATCTAAAAGAAGGATAGAAAGAAAGAATGGAAGGAAGGAAGGAAGGAAAGGAGGGAGGGAGGAAGGGAGGGAGGAAGGACGGGAGGAAGGAAAGAAGGCAGGGAGGGAGGGAGGAAAAGAAGGAGAGAAAGAAGAGGGGAGATGCAGCTGACTCTCACCCCACCCCATCCGAGTTCCCAGCAGCCACAGCGGACCAGTCCCGTTCTTGTTGGCAGCGTCCACCTGGTATCCCAGGAGCTCACACAGCCCATGAGCAGGGCCCCACAGAAGTGACCAATGAGGAGTGAGGTCAGGGGATAAAGGCCCCACTTTCTCCACCTTGTGGTGGGACAACTCTGCGAGGCATGACCCACAGCTCCTCAGACTATCCCCTCCAGAAGTAAGCCCCACTTGCCCACTCTGATAATCTGCCCATCGATGCATCTTTTCTTGGCCTTTCCTGTCTCGCTTTTCTTGTTCTTTCATTTTCGTTTCTTCGAATTACTTCTCAAATACAGTAACTCCACTCAAGTCCTTATCCCAAAGTCTGCTTTAGGAGAAACCCCGACAAAGACAAGGGGACTCCTTGAAAATAAAGAGACTTAGCATAGAAAACACCCAAATGCATCACTTGGGCATCAGTTAGATCCAGGTTTGAACAAACTGACTATAAAATGATGTGTTTGAGGTAATCCAGAAGATTTGAACGCAGACTTCGTGTTTGACGATACTAAGGAATTTGTGTTAATTTTGTTGGTTGCAATAATGCTATTACATTTATAAGAAAATAGCTTTATTTGGAGATGCATAATGGTAAAATCTCTTGTGCTTAAGGATCATAAATCATTTTACATAATATTAGAATTTTTAAGTACTTTAAGGAAACAAAAAAAGGAAAGAGAAAATAGAATAAATGAAGGAAAGGTGCCAAAATGTTGATTATTGAAGCTGAGTGATAAATACGTGAGGGTTCACCATGCTATTCTAGTATATTCCTTATTTTGTGGATTTCCAAAATCTTTCATAATCATCAGTTTAGTCCCTTTTTGGAAGAGAAAAATTTAAATTCTCAGAAAATACTGACTTCCACAGGAGGCAAAATTCCTCAAGGACAGATGAGTTTCTGAGATCTAAGTACGGAGAAGACTTTCATATAACTCCTTCGCACAAGACAAAAAACAAAGAACCCTCCTATCTCTCCGCAAAATGACATCCACTAATTACTCAACTTCCGTATTCCCTGCCTGTGGCCTTGCCAAGTGCCACATGGTTCTCTCTGAAGTATCAGAAACCAAACAAACTCTCCTGAAATCAGCATATTCCGTGCAAGAGGCCAGCCACTGAGCTCTCACATGACCAGTGGTCTGAGCACCAGAGCGGGTTTTCAAATATTCTGGCCAAGAACAGTTCCAAGGGCAGAGCCCAGGCACACCATGCAGCTCACGTAAAGAAAATTCCATACATTTTCCACGGGCTGATTCAAGATACCCACAGACATAGACCCAGGCATTGCTGAATCAATTCTCAAGACAGGAAGGAACCTTCTAAAAAGAAAGGGCGTTCGGTTTCCCACAAGGTAAAACGTGTGCCTCCGATCCACGAATGGAGGAGTATCTCACACATATGGTTAATGACTCATCCCAAATGGAAAAACAGAGTTTGTTATATTTTATGGAGCTTTTACATGTTGAAGGTACATCTGTTGCTATTTATGCTGACATGTATGTAGAGATTGGCAGACCCAGTTCTCTGTAGGGATGAGCGAAATCCAAACCAAACCACAGAACTTTTCTAACTTTGAGGCTGGCTCCTGGGATGGAAAACGGTTTCCTGATCCCTTGAAACGCTGCCCGGCTGAGCAGGGTGACTTGGAGAGGCCCACATCACAGGACTGCAGAGTTGGATGAAACAACAAAAATTCCTGCTTTGTGCAGGGCCTCCAGAGAGAACAGAACAAAGACAGGAAGCACGAGGTGTGGGAGAGCTCGGGGCACAGGCGAACAGCCCTGTCATTACTGAGCGCCTTGTATGGGTGACTGTTTCGGGCCAAACAGCATCAGAGCATATCTCTTCTGACACAAACACACTACCCAGAATCGGACGAAGCTGGCCCCCTTTGTATCCATTAATAATATGCTTTGGATCCATTAATAATATCCAATAATAATATCCATTAATAATATGGATCCCCTTTGGATCCAATAATAAGATGGTCTCCCTGTGCTCTGGCCGACATCTTTTCTCCAGGTGCATAGGTCTGATAAGTTTGAGGACTTTTCCTCCTTTGCATGCGTTTCTGCAATCTCTTGTCTTATAGCTCACTGGTCCTTATTTTTGTTCAGTTGCGTGATTGTTTAACCTCTGGATAGTGTGTTGCGCTTCTTTGATCTAACCCGTCTTCCTCCCTCTTTCTCTTCTCCCCTCCCTTCTGCGTTGCTTGTTGTCTAAGAAAGGAGACACAAGAGGCAAAGCAGCAACCCTCCTACAAGGCCGAAGGAGAGAAGCTCTACGGAAGCCCCCGTGGTGTACCCATCCTGCGATTCAGGTGTCGACGTCCTAACCTCTACTATTTCAGAATGGGGCTGTATTTGGAGAGAGGGTTTTTAAAGAAGTAGTTGGCTTAAAGTGAGGTCATTAGGATGGGCCCTGATCCAATATGACTGGGGCCCCCAAATAAGGAGAAATTTGGGACGCAGAAGGGAAGACCAGGTGAGGACGTAGGGAGGAGGCAGCCAGCCACAGGCCATGGAGAGAGGCCTCAGAAGAAACCAACCGTGCCGACACCTTATCTCAGGCTTAAAACCTCCAAAACTGTGAGGAAGTAGCAGATAAAGGGCCATAAGCGTCCAGGGAAGACTGAGTTTCGTGGGATCAAAAGTATCATCAGAAGAGGTGGAACCATGAGATGATTGAATTAGCTCAGGCAGTAATGGCAAGGCTGGAAGACAGAATGGAAAACTTAACTTGCCTACACAGACCTGCCCAAGGCCCCTACCCATCCCAGGAGGGTCCCTGGCCTCATCCACGGAGAGGCCGTTTCCACCTCTTGTGACCCGGGAGCGTCCACAGCAGTCCACACTGCCCTGGCTTGTCTGATCCTTTTCAGCAGGCAACTCTACCTTTGATGTAGGTCAATATATATGAAAATTAAAGTGCTTGTTAACCCCTTGCTTTCCTGTGCACTGTTACCACTTAACACAGCTGAGAGCCAACAGGGGGCCAAGCACCAGTTCACCCACCCACAGTGAGTGTCCCAAAAGAAATAAACTAAAAGGCAGAGCAGCAGAAACGTAGTAGACCATACTACATTTCCAGGGAGACCACCTGAGTGAATGCACTCACTATTTGTTTCCAATCATCCTTGGGACAATGGCAGCTGCTGCGTATTCTGCTACTCATGTACTAAATTAAACTCAGGTCACTTTTAATATTGTCTAAAATATTCTCAACTAAATCCACTCCTTTAAGGTCTGCATTGTGAAAGTCCAAGGATGTATTACTGACAGTCATGGAAAATGTATTTAACATTCTTATAAATATTGTAACTCCCTTTTTGGCAGAGGGCAAAATTGCTCCTGCTGTGTTGATTTAAGTGAGGTCTGGCTTCTTCTCAGCGAAGCTCGGGGAGTGGGGCTGAGAAGGTTCCACAGCAGCAGAGGGCACATTCAGTCTCGAACCTCTCCTCTTCTTTTAAACCCTTGACTTTAGGCAGAAGATCATAGATGCCACCCAGTCACAGAGTCCTACTAAAGGGCAGGGGCTGTTTCTGAACTTTAGAGGAACTGCAGCAGAAAGAGACCCTTTGGGTCATTAATGAAAAACATGAGCAAGCATCGCCCGATAAATATGGGTAGGAACACTTATGTATTTGCTCTAATGAAGGCCAAAGGCCCAGCCATCCCCATTTAAAGACCTCAAAACTTTGCTTTAATTGTACTTACAAACTTTTTGTGTAAGGTCCACCTTCTTCCCACTTTCAGTCATCATGACTTCTATGTGCCCTCATTCTTGATGAAAAGGGACACTGGGAGAGCGCCAGCAACACTGGCCATGAGATTCTGTCGGAAAGAATCAAACAATATTGGAAAGGGGAAAGATTCCCTTCTGGGGAAGTCAACAGATCTCATTTCTACCTATCTCTCTGTGTGTTGAGATCTCATTTCTACCAGCATGTGTGTGTGTGTGTGTGTGTGTGTGTGTGTGTGTGTGTGTGTGTGCTGGAAAAGTGGGGGCAGGGAGTATCATCCAGGGATTAAGGGCTTTGGAATTAGACCTGGGTTTGTGTTTGTCTCTGTTCAGCAGGGAGCATAATGCCCATGCTCCCATCCCGCCACTCCCCACCCAAAGACAGACACGTCCTAAAATCTAGAACCTGTGAGTATATTACCCTTACATGGTAGAAAGACATTTGCTGTTATGCTTAAAGTCAAAATCTCAAGATGAAGAGATTATTCTGAATTATCCGAGTGGGCCCTATCTAAAGACAAGGGTCCTTATAAGGGACAGAAGGGGCAGGAAAACTAGTCAGAGAAGATGTGATGACAGAGACAGAAGTCAGAGAGAGGTGAGAGATTTGCAGATGCTATGCTGCTGGCTTTGAAGACGGAGGACAGCACCACGAGCCAAGGAATGTGGGCAGCCTCTAGAAGTTGGAAAAGTCAAGGAAATAAATTCTCCCCTACAGCCTCTGAAAGGAACCAGCTGGGCCAACCCACTTTAGACTTCTGACCTTCCTGGACTGTAATACAATGTATTTGTGTTGTACTAAGCTGTGAAGATCATGGTAATGTTACAGCAGCACTAGGAAACCTGTACACCCTGCTTTAGCATTTGATGGATAGTGACCTGCTCTTGGGCAAGTCACTGAATGAGACTGAGCCTCAGCCAGTATAATGACCCCTGCCTTATAGGGTTGTGCAGTGAGAACTGAATGAGGCCGGGCAATATAAAGCATCCAGCCAGTGTCTGTTGGGATTAGTACCATCTCTGCCTCTGACACTGTGTTGGCCCCATCCTCAACACCTCTCTATTTCCACATCCACAACTGTCAAATGTGACTTTTGGCTTGTCTAAGCTCAGGCTACTGTAGCAAAATACAACAGACTGGGTGGCTTAACCAACAGATACTTCTCACATTTCCAGAGGCTGGAGCTAGGGTGCCAGCATGGGGGGCTCTGGCTAGGGCTGTCCTCTTGGTTTGCAGCTGGCTGTGTCCCTACATGACAGAGAAGGAGCTCTAGTGCCTTCCTCTTCTTACAAGGACACTTAGGACACTTCCATCACTGGGACTCTACTCTCACAACCCCATCTAAACTTCATTACCTCCCAAAGGTCCCACCTCCCACTACCATCCCATTGGGGTTGGGGTTCCAACATATGGATTTGGGGGAATACAAACATGCAGTCACAAGTCTACTTATTTTTCAGAATGCAGATCAAATGAACAATTAATATAAACCGGAATATTTAAGGTGAGAGTCAGTTAAGTAAGAATAATTCTTCTAGCTTTCGTTTGGATCATACCCAATATTCCCTCTCACTTATGGACAAAGCCTTGCGTCCCTTCCCACCCCTGTTTGGATGGCATTTACCCAACCTCTACCAGAATCATGAGCTTGTGAGTCTTCCTCTGTCACGGTCCATGAGCCCCTCAGGGCAGAGCCCTGTCTAATTCGTGTTTGCACCTCCAGAATCCCCATTGTAGGTGTTTGCAAGTTATAGAAGCGGTGTGAAACTTCCTGTTCTTTGCCACACTCTGTTCCAGACTCCTTTTTGCTACTGCTATATGGCTGAAACTATTTTGCTGTAAACCAGTAGTGTTCAACCCTGGTACACATTAAGATCACCTGGGGAGCTTTTAAAAAATTACTGGTGCCCAAGCTCCACCCTGGACCAATTAAATGAGTTCTCTGGGGGTGGGGCCTGGACATCAGTAATTTTTTAAAAGCTCCCCAGGTGCTTCCAACACACAGGCAGGGTCGAGGAGCAACCCAGTGCTCAGCCAGTCACATCAAACCACTAACTGAACTCAAGTTCAACACCAGAAGTGAGAGGTCATTTATCTATTCTTCTCACCAAATCCGAACACTCCTCATTCTTGAAGACAGATTCCAGCTCTCTTTGAGACAAAGGTGAATGTTGGAAACTGTGTAAACAAGACCAGTGGATGTTCTGTAATTGGGGAAAAGGAATGATGGTCCCTGTTTCTTCCTGTTGTTTAAAATGGGGGTCTGCCACTGTGTCTGCCTCGAAGATCAGAGAACCGTAAGCACATGCTTGAACAAAGCATTTCAGACAGTGGTGAGAATGTCATCCAACCTATGCTTTCATTTTATTTAAAGAACTATTCATCTCTGTTTCTGACTATGACAATGGTAGGCCCTGTCTAATCAGCTAATCAGTGAGCCCAGGGTGGTCTTAGCACCACAACAGTCGGAGGCTGAGATCATGGGGCCCTGAGAAGTTCCAGAGCCTAGGCGAGGGGACACAGGACACCCAAGAAGTTGCCCTGGGCCCAGCACAGAGTTCCTCCTTACCACTCCCAGGCTGAACTGAAGCAAACCAAATCACACCCTGCTTTGCTTTTAACATGCAATTTCATTCAAAAGCAACTTTTGGTAATTCTGTTAGGCAGAGCGAATCTCTGGGACCCAGTGACACAGCTATTGGACCACAAGCTGGCTGACAATTGTCAATATTGGAACCGAAACTTGTCTACGAATTCCAAGAAACGTGAGCACAACTATTGTAGGAAAAGCTGTGACATGGGAGTTGAATGGGTTCATAATTCTTCCCATTTTTTATTTTCAATTCCATTACAATTTGGCCAGTTTTCTAGAAAAAAAAATGTATTATTAAAAGCTCAAAAGCTAACTATAGTTTATGGAATAAACTTCATCATAGATCGGCATTTGCTATGCTTACAACTTTTTTTGTAGGAGCTTTAAAAAATCCATTAAGACAATGTGTTTTTATATGCTACTATACATGACTTTAAAAGAAGTTTAAAATAAAATTCTAATAACCTCCAAAAAATGCTCAGCCTTTAATACCAAGTCATTGAATGATAGCCCCAAGATTGTCATCTCTTCTGATATATGGTCCTTTCCTAGCTGGCAGAGGGATATTTATGATTCCCTTTAAACATATATGAGTAAATGATACAGATGGCTTGAATGCCAATTAATACATATGAAAATAACCAATAATATATCTTCTTTTCATAAATGACTACAATTTGACATTCTTAAAATAATTTCATCTAGTTCCTCAAATTATGCTAATTACGCTTCCCCTCTTTGCTTCTTTTATTTATCCGTGTTGCTCGGTTCACACATACACACATGGATGTGACCTCATGTACAAAGGCAATTACTATCACTTAAATTTCTATGGAAACAAAGTCAGCTAGAGATGTAGATAGGTAAAAAACTCAAATGTGTTCTCTCTCATTATGACAGTCCCCCATTTTCTTTAGCTATTAAGGTAAATATTTAAGAACAAGTAAATTTTTTTTCTGTTGTCTTTCATTTCTGTAATAAAACTTTCTTCCCACAAGTTTGATCATAGGAAGAAAAGCATTCTGAATTTGGACTTCCAAATCATATAATAGGAAACATTGGAAATGTTTTGGATAGATTTCATTTTAAAAATTACCTTTGTGCTTTTGTTCTGTAATCAATTTGTACCTTTTGCATCTTTCTCCTTATGCTTTAAAGGTCTAATTTATACACATAAAATGCACATGCAGTTAATGTACCATTTTCTGAATTTTGATGATTGCATACAGCTTTGTAACAAATATCACAGCTAAGATACAGTATATTTCTATCACCCATGAAGCTTCCTCATGCTCCTGTATTAATCTTCCTGCCCCAGACTGTAGAAACAAATTCTGCTCTGATTTCTATCACTATAACGTTTTTTTCCTCTCCTGTAACTTCACATACATGGCATCAAGTAGTATGCACTCTTTTTATCTGTTTTCTTTTGTTTTGCATAATGTTATATCAGTTTAAGATTCATATGTATTGGGGTGCCTGAATGGTCAGTCATTAAGCAGTTGCCTTTGGCTCAGGTCATGATCCCAGAGTCCTGGGATCCAGCCCTGTGTTGGGCTCCCTACTCGTGGGGCTCCCTGCTCATGGGGCTCCATGCTTCTCCCTCTCCCACTCCCCTTGCTTGTGTTCCTGCTCTCACTATTTCTCTGCCAAATAAATAAAATCTTTTAAAAATAAATAAACAAAAATAAAATAAAATAAAAAGATTCATCCGTATTCTTCACTCCTATTTATTCCTGTGTGTTACTCTAGTCCATAAACTTGCTGATAGACATTGTTTCTCTGGTAGTTTAGGGTCATTGCAGATACAACCACGCAGAAAATTCTTGTATAAATCTTTTGTAAGATAAATGAAAATATATAAGGATTATATATCTAAAGTAACATATTTTATATGGAGAAATCAAGAAATTTATGTCACCCTCTTGCAAACTCTGATGCATACCAGGATCTAAGGGAGATAGATAAACACATTAGTATGTGGTAGGATGCTGACCAAATAACGTCCTAGGGTCTCCCAGAACTTCCTATAGTTCTTCCTTAGCACCTTAGTGTGAGCAGAGTTGACTCAGTTTTCCTACTGCCTAATATAGTGCTTGGTACTTAAAAAAAAAACTCAATGAATTCTTACTGAATTTTTAAAATGTATGCATAATTGACTTAAATAGATGGACAAAATGAATGAATGAGTGAATGATTCCTGAAGTTCCACATTCCTGAGGACAACATCCAAGAGGATCGTTGCCACTAAGATGAAATCTGGAATGAAGTGTTTCTTTCTCTCACCCAGAAAAACATGTTTCTGTTCTCCAAAAGTCATAAAAGAATAATATCATTGAATATATCACAAGAAATAAAAATTCAAGAGTAATACTGGGGTTAGTTGGTCGAATGCCTTCTCCTGATGCTGTTTTTAAATCCCAGGATTGGGGATCATGGGTAGCCCAGTTGATTAAGCATCTATTTGCCTTTGGTTCAGGTCATGATACCAGGATCCCAGGATTGAGCCCCACGTTGAGCTCCTTGCTCAGTGGGGGTCTGCTTCTCCCTCTACCCCTCATTCTGCTCGTGTGTATGCTCTCTCTTTCAAATAAATGAAATCTTCAAAATAAATAAATAAATAAAGTCCCAGGATAGGTAGTTTACCAAAGCCGACCTAGCAAAATTCCTTGGAACCAGGCTTTTAGGACCCCCTGATGAAGGTGGTTAACAATTAGGCATCATTGCCTCCTCTGGAGAAGGTATACACATCAGAGGTCTTCCTGAAATACTTAGTTACCCTCCAGAACCATCTGATGTTAGGAGGGAATGCATCTTTCCCATCATTAAGGTTTCCTTCCACACGGAGGGCAAAATAATACTCCTGGCCTCTTTCAACCCTGTCCTCCACTCCTCTCCTGGGACAAGGGTAATATCAGTGATCTGGAAATGAGTTGGGAAGAAGAAATTAAGCGTGTTTTTCAGACCTTTCCTCTCTCCTGGCTCTTGAGAGAGAATAGTTCATAGGAAGCCCACAAGTTGTCCTACTTCTTCGTGCCCCAAGTTTTAGGAGGCAGGCTTCCATGTCTGGGGGCTAGTGGTGATCAAGCCAAAGGAATCCATTCAGAAAGTCTGGCTCCTCCTGGGGTTCTGTATTACAAAGCTTTCTTGCCTAAAGGTATATCCCCGCGTTCTCCAATATCAGAATAGAAAAGTGGTCTCCTTTCTATATTTTGATCTCCTGTCTGTCTGTCATAGTTTTTATCTTATTTCTCAAGTAGTTCAGAACTCAGCTGAGAAAGAGTGTGTTATGTTTTGGCCTCTTCAATACCCCACTGAATCTTGAACCCATTTCTTGCCCCCATCCCTATATGACCTCAGAAACCTATCTGCTACATTTTTTTATTCCCAAAGGAGTCATACTGAATTACTCCAAAAGCATTATTTAGCCTAAATATATAAAGTAGTAGTTGCATTGCATGGTAGAAAAGATGAAAATTAAAAAGTCACAAGGATTCATGGCCTAGATTAGATATTGTTCCTATGGTCATCCCACACACGGAACAGAGGGCCTGAGTGTAATCTGTTTATTAAAGATTAAAAAGTCAAAGACACGGGGATGATTATCCAATGAGTCTCCGGCAGAAGGGAGCTCATGGTGATAGCTGCATCCTCACAAATGTATTTATACAAGGACTCTTGGTAGAGAAGCAACCTAAAGGAGCATTTACTTCCTCCCAAAGAAATCTTGAAATTAGCCAGGGTTTTCTAGATCTGCAAGGTCAGCAGAGTCTGGCCAGAGGCCGAAACTTACAAATTGTTTTCGTGCTCATTTAAAGAGCAAGATAGTGAAAGGGCTGGTCTATTTAGGGGTTTCTTATAGAATGTTTTCAGCGAATTACGATGTTGCTAAGTGACATGGATGAAAGGGATAGAGGGAGGGCTGTGCTCCCTTCTTTCCATGTGGTCATCTACACGTGCTAATGTCCACTTTTTACATCTGTGGCATCGCCACGTCGAACACTCTCTTCAGAACGTTAGCTCTGGAAAGATACCACTGCCCAAGACCAGGTCTTTGAAATCATTAGGGTGAAGGACTGGCTTTGGTCGGCAGTCACTTTTTTGTCATAGTCTGGCACAACCTCGGGTTTGTAAAATCTCTCAACGCTGGGCACCCACTCACGCTTCACTGTGATGCCGGGGAGACGTGCCCCGAATCTCTACGATGTCTCTCCAAATACCGAGGGGAGCTCGGAGGTGAGTCACAGTGCCCAGTGTTGCCACCCTATTAATCCCGGCGTCAATCTCTCTCTCCCCAATTCTCCACACTCCCACCGTCCTTTTAATTCTCCTCACCAAAAGGAGCACATTTTAGAATTCCCTCTTTTCAGTGAACTTGATCTCCGCATTCGCGGCCGAGCATTCCCGTCACTTTCTTGGACACTCTAAATAACACAAATCCAAGCAGAGAGGGAAGAAACCACTTTGACGTGAAAAACACGGGACCAACCAGCCATGTTGGTTTTGATCTGTGACTGAAGTGAGGCGGAGCGGAGATGCGGTTTTCCCTCTCCCTTTCCTTCACACTCCATCACGAGAGCTGCCCACCCCACTCGGGCAAACATGTTTGGTCACCTCCGATCCTTTCTCATTTCCACCTAACAAGCTCTGCTTTGTGACTGCAGTTCTCTGCCTGTGCACAAATTTACTCCTTTGGACTCGCTCCGGAAGAGTAGCCCATGTGCGTTAAAACCACAAAATGGGGCTCATAATGATTTTGCTGCCGCCTTATCCATACCTCTAGCTGCAGGCAAGGCATTGAAAACCAATGAAATCAGGCAGCTTTCCTCAACACAGAAATTAAGATTTCGGAATGTTAACAGAAACCCACAGATGGGAAAACAACACTTGGTCGTTGTTGGAAAGAGAACACTGCCTTTATGCGTCTTTGATAGGCAAAAACCGCACATCTGTCAGGTGGCGATGGCCTAGGACATAGTGAGTGCCCCATCAAGCCTAATCCACCAGCAAATTCTTTAACCCAGAGCCTGCAAGGAAATCTTCAGTTTTCCCCTTTTATCATGTTCCCAGACTCTTTAGCACTGACCGCCCTTTTGCCTTTCTGGTGCTGTTTACAAGCTGAAGACATTTCTAGAAGCCAAAACCCCAACTTTCAAGTAAGGTGTGAAATGCTGTTTTTAGCTTGAGGCTTTTTTTTCAACTGCCTTTCTCTTCGAGGAATAATAATGACTCCGTTCAAGAAGGCTCTGGCAGAGAGGGTGATGAAGAGAAGTAGATCCTTCTCCCTCACAGAGGAAATTGAAATTAGCCTAATTAGATTTTCTGAGCACTTAGATACCACAGTGATAGACGCCATCTAAATACATAGACAGATAGGAGGAGAGCACAGATGTTGTGTGAGACCACTGATTTAGTTCCAAGTCAATACTCTTAATTAACTGCAAACTGTTTAAATATATCACATTCCCAACATGCAGTCAGTAACACCTATAGAAAACTCTTCACGTGAGTACCTTAAAGAAGAAAGCAAAATAACAACTACATCCAAAAGTACAAAACTGTAATAATAATTACTGATATTTAATGTACATACACTGCTTCTAATTGCAGGCTCCCTAATGGTATGACACACTTGGTAGATAATCGTCTCTTGTCCAAAATGGGAATACAGCCATGGATGAGGAGCAAAACAACCAGCTGCAATCTCAAAGATACCAACTCTCTTGTCTAGAGGGAGGTTTGGGGTTTTGTTTTTGGTTGTTGTCAGTTTGTTTAATGAGCCCCTGACCTAAGTTAAATGCATCTGATTCCTAAGTGTCTTGGGGCCTCCATCTTGTGGTGTTGGTTGCTAGCCGATCTCCTTGTCTAAAGTAGAGAATGGAGAGGAGGTGAGAGGAGGCTTACTCCTCACTCAAGGAAGGGACAGTGTGCAGAGGCTGACACAGGGCAAACTGTAAGAGAGAAGCAAAAAGTGCTGTGGTTGTGGAGCTCCATACACACATGTCCTAGAGCCCCTTGCCTCTGAGACTCTCCAGGGCCACTGGAAATACCCACAGGTGGTATATATATATATATATTTTTTTCTAGAAGTTGAAACAACTTGATTTCCTTACAGTTTGTTCTTTTATTGGTCATACAAGAAAACTCCACTTAATAAACATGGTCCTCTCAATGGCAGAAAGCCTTTTTCAAATAAAAACCAAAACCAGAGGACTAGTTCCTCAAAAGACAGAGCTTGTGATTAGGACTATGAAAAGTTAAATAAAAGCAGCAGCAAATATCTGTGAATGCCCCACTGAGGGACCAATTGTACTGCAGTAGCAGTCAATTTTTATTTATCATGTAATGAATGTTTATTAAGTATTTTATTCTGTGTTAAATCTTGGGTATACAGCAAAAACAAAGGATTTACCTGCCCTCATAGAGTTTACATACTGTAAAGAAGGGAAAGATTAAAGACACAAACACAAACATTTCTAGTAATGACAGTGAAGTGGCTTCATGATCCCTCCCACAGATGATAGTTATAAAGTTTGTACGAAAAATTTTTTTAAATTATTTATAGGAATAGGAAAACATCCAAAAGCCGACAGAAGCCAGAGGAGAGTTTACTTTTAAAAAACTGCAACTAGAAGAAGTAAGAATTGGGAATTTGTAGTTCTCTTGCCTGAAGATGTCCCCAACTCCCCTGGCTCAGGCAAAAGAAAGTATTAGTCACCTTAAAGGCTCAAGGTTCCAGAGAACAGAGTTCAGGGGGACTTTAAGAGGGAAATCTGTGAGCAAAAGAATGGCAAAAGAATTGAAGCCCAAAAACTTGAGTATATATTTTTTTGAGTATATATTTTGCCAAATCACTGGTTGACCACTAAATTATGCATCTGTGTGGGGAGAATCATGTCCATCTTGACAAAGACATCAAAAACACAGGCAACGGTCAGAAAGGAATTTAGTCTTTAAAGATAGAGCTGCGTCAGAGTTCTCTGAATGTATCAAGGGTAAATCTAAATATTCAGCAGCCAGAAGCCATAAGAACTGAATGGAGATATCAAGAACTACACACCATCAGGGAGATAGAATTTCCAGTCTGATTCCAAGCAAATTAACTGCTTGATAAAACAACAACAATATTGTAACAAAATTACTCAGAATAATATGACAGAATTCAGAGTTGCTACATTGTATTTTCTACAATGTCCACTTTTCAAGCAAAAATTACTAAACATGCAAAGAAAGAGAAAACTGTGAACTGTACTCAGAAAAGAACAAAAAAAGTCAATAAAAACTGACTCTAATTGGGCCCAGATGTTGGCCCCATTAGACTTCCAGCTAGCTATTATAAAATGGCCTAAGAATTTTTTTTAAATGGTCTTAATAAATGAACAGTTAGGAAATCTCAACAGAGAAACATGTATAAAAAATAGAAATTCTAGAGCTCAAAAGCACAATAACTGAAATGAAAAACTCACTGGTTGGATTTAAAGGCAGAGTGCGGTGTCAGGAGAAAGAATCAATGAATTAAAAGAGATTAATAGGAATCACCCAATCTGAAGAACAAAAAAAAAAAAAAAAAAGAGCTGACAAATAATGAACAGGGCACCAGAGATTTATAGGACACTATCAAGAGATACAAAATAGATATAATTGAAATGATAGGAGAATAGAAAGGAGCAGGACAATTTTTTAAAGAAAAAAACGTCTTAAATTTTGTGGAAAATGTTAACTTACAACTCTAGGAAATTGATCAAACCCCAGAAAGGATAAACCATCAAAGTCAAAGGGCTGAAAGTAAAAATAGAGAGAAAATCTTCAAAGCAGCCAGAGAAAGATGACATGTTACATGTAGGAGAATAATGACATGACTAATGGCTGACTTCACATCAAAATAATGGAAGCCAAAAAACACTAGGGTGGCATATTTCAACTGCTGGAGAGAGAGAGAAAAAATCTGGCAACCAAAAAATTATGTATCCAAAGAATTTATCATTCATAAATGAAAAAGAAATTAAAGTAATGTCAGATAAACAAAACTATGATAATTTATTGCTAGAAGAACTATGCTATTAGAAATACTAAAGGCAGGGTGCCTGGCTGGCTCAGTCAGAAGAGCATGCAACTCTTAACCTCAGGGTCATGTGTTTGAGCTTCATGTTGGGTATAGAGATTACTGTAAATAAATAAAACTTTAAAAAAAATACCGAAGGAAGATATTGAGGCTGAAGGAAAATTGCATCATATGGCTACTCAGATTTATGGGAAGAAATGGTGAGCACCAGAAATTGGAAATGTGTGGAAAAATAACAAGAACTAAATACATACACACATGCCCACACACACCTTTTCTTTTCATCTCTTAATTTCACTGAAAGACACATCGCAATTTAAGCAAAATTGATAAAACAATACTGTTTTTTTTTAAGATTTTATTTATTTATTTGAGAAAGGGAGAGAGGGTGGGGAAGTGCAGGGTGGGGGAGGGGCAGAGGGAGAGGGAGAAGCAGGCTCCCCACTGAGCAGAGAGCCAACATGGGGCTCATCCCAGGACCCTGAGATCATGACCTGAGCCAAAGGCAGACCCTTAACCGACTGAGCCACCCAGGCGCCCCAATAAAACTATACTGTTGAGTTGATAACATATGTTGATGTCATATTTGTATGACAAAAATAACACTAAAAATGGTGGGGGGGGGAGCAGGGAAATTAAAATATACTCGTATAAGGTTATAGTGAGTATATTACTTACTAAAGCATAGTGATACTTTAGTTAAAGTAACTCAAATATGAACTCTAAATAAATGGTGATAAGTTAAAGATTTATGTTGTAACCTCTAGAACAACTACTATAAAAAATGCAAGAATTAATTGATAGCTAGAAAGCCAGCCATGAGAGGAATTTAAACAAAATAATAAAAAATATTTGATTAACACAGAAAAAAGTAGGCAAGGAGGAACAAACATATGAGATGAGAAAAAATAAATAGCAAAGTGGCAGACCTAAAGTGAACTAACTCAATTACTGCACCACATTTAAAATGATTAAATATTCCAACCAGAAGATATGATTATCAGGTTGAATAAGAAAGCAAAAACCAGGGGCACCTGGGAGGCTCAGTGGTTAAGTGTCTGCCTTTGGCTCAGGTCATGATCCCAGAGTCCTGGGTGTAGAGCCCTGTATCAGACTCCCTGTTCGGCAGGAAGCCAGCTTTTTCCCTCTCCCACTCCCCCTGCTTGTGTTCCCTCTTTCTCTGTCTCTCTCTCTGTGAAATAAATAAAATCTTTAAAAAAGAAAAAAAAGAAAGAAAAAACCATTGTATGCTGTCTATAAGAGATACTCTTTAAATATATAGGAACAAACAGGTTAACAGTAAATGGATTGAAAAAGATATCACATGTAACAGCAAGCACAAGAAAATGGGAGTGGCTAAGTTCATAGCAGACAAAATAGACTTCAGTAAGGTATAGTTCTTAGAAATAAAGAGGCAAATTTCATAATGGCAAAATATCAAGAAAATAGAACAATTTATCAATCTAGTAACAGGGCCTCAATATAGTGAAGTAAAAATTGACAGAGAAATAGACATATCCATAATCACAAGTTAGAGACTTTAACATACTTCTTGGTGATTGATAGACTAGCTAGACAAAATTCAAAAAAAAAAAAAAAAAAACAAAACCTTTGAGGATCTGGAAGAACTAAATGAAACTATCAACCATTTTTCCCCAATTATGATTTACAGAATTCTATACCCAACAAATACAGAATATACATTCTTTTAAGTTAATATAGCATGCATTCACAAAGGTAGAGTATATGCTGACTAAAATAAATCTTAATATATTTCAAAAGATTGCTATCTTACAGTGTTTTTTCTGATCACAGTGAGTTATAACAATGAAATTTCAAGAAAACTCCAAAATTTTGAAATTAAGTAATTCACTTGTAAATAACCCATGGGGAAGAGTAGAAATCATGAGGAAATTTAAAAAATGTTTCTCACTAAATAATAATGAAGCACAATGTATCAACATTTGCAGAATGCAGCAAAAACACTGCTTTGAGGAAAGTTTATAGCTTTAAATGCCTATAGTAGAAAAGATGAAAAGTGTAAAACTAACACTAAAGTTTCCAGTTTAGGACACTGGGAAAGGAAGAGCAAATTACATACAAAGTAAGTAGAAGGAGGAAATAATGAAGGCCAGAGTGAAAAAAAATATATCAAATGGCGATAAACAACAGAAAAAAACTAACAAAACAAAAACCAGTTCATTGAAATACTTAATAAAGTAATAGTATTTTTTTTAAAAATGAGGGAACACAAATGACCAATATCAGTAGTGAAAGAGGAGATAGCACTACGGGTCTTAAAACATGAAAATGATAATGAGGAAATATCATGAAGAATTTTATGCCAGTAATTACAACCATGTAGCTGAAATGGATAAATTCCTTTAAAGACACAAAATTCCAGAACAGAGACAAGAAGAAGTCAAAAATCTGAATAGCCTTACGTCGAAAAAAATTTTTTTTGTTTTAATTAATTATAAAAACCTTCCCACAAGGAAAACTTCCAGGTCTAAATGAGTGACTCACCAGGTCAGTTGTGAGTTACAGAAAGAAATAACACATATTTTTCACAAACTCTTTCAAAATATACTTTCCAAAAAAATTTTTTTGCCAATATCACTCTGGTTCTGGAACAAGACTGAAAATCTTTACAAGAAAAAGAAACTACAAATCAATATTCTTCAAGACCATGCACACAAAAATTCCTTAATAAAATATACCAAGTTAAATGCAACAAAATGGAAAAAGAAAGTATGTCTTGAGCAAATTGGATTTACAGCCTGGTTAAACATTCGATAGTCAGTCAATGTCATTCATATATTTAAAAAATAATAAAAATTAAAAAATGATTTTCTCAATAAATGCAGAGAAAGCATTTGACAAATTCCAAAATCTATCCATAATATAAACTAGTAAATTAATAATAGCAGAAAGCTTCTTCACACTGATTTTTTTTAATCTATTAAAAAAACCCACAAATAACATCATCATCATCATACTACATGATAAAAAACTGAATGCTTTCCACTGAGATCAGAAACGAGCAGGGAGGTCCACTCTCACCACTTCAGCATAGTACTTGAGCTCTAAGACATTGCTATATGGAATGAAAAGATATAAAAGTGTTTGCAACATTTCCTATTCCCACCAACAGCATATGAGAATTTCCATTATTCCATACCATCACCAACATTTGCTACTGTCATTTTTTTTTAATTTTAGCCATTCTAAAGGTTGTGTAGTGGCATCTCATTATGATAAATGGTGATTTTGAACATCTTTTCATGTACTCATTAGCCATTCATACACATACATTATTGGAAAGGAGGAAATATGTCTTCATTTGATGATTCTATGATCATACATATAGAAGATCCTAAAAAATGTTCCTAGGTCTAATAAGTAAATTTATCAAGGTCGAAGGATTCAAGGTCATTATACAAAACCAATTGCATCTGTATATGCTAGCAGTGAATAACCAGAAAATGAAATAAAAATTACAATTCACTTTACCATAGCATCCCAAACATGAAACACTTGGAGATAAACGTAACAAGATACATGCAGAGCTCTCATATCTTTTTATTTCTGGAACTCCCGTAAGCTTTTCACACATTAGTTCTAGTACTTTGTTATAGTGAGTTGTTTTTTGTAAAAATTCTGGGGCAAAAACCCTATGTTGTCATTATTTGATCATCAGTACCTAGCATGGAGGCCAACTAAATACATTAATAAATATCTTTTCATTTATTATCCTAAAATCACAACATACATAAGTGAGAAAAAGCTCTGGAAATGGAAAAATGTAGAGAGTACATCATCCGTCACCCCTTCGCTGTCAATATTTCGGATTGTCTCCTTTCCATCTTTCCTTTCTCTATACGTAGTGTTTTAGACTTCCTAACATGATATTCATATACACTTGTATAATAATGGTCAAATTTTTACCTTATTCATGTTGAAGCTTCCTCTAGTTACAATTTGATTTACTGAAACAAAATAAAATGTAGTTAGCTACCAGAAACTCAAAGGCAGCTGTCCCCATCATAAAAGTAGTGAGTCAGTGTTTTAACACAATCACTGCTCTGGTTTGTCCGCATCAACCCTTGACCCCGCACTGATATGTGTTGTATTAACTATGACGGAATTTGTCCCAGGTGTTCTTTTGTAAGCCTATAGCATAACTGCTTTTTTAAACACACTCATCCAAGGGCATGTTAAAACCAGAAAGCAGGAGATGAATTGGACGCCCGTTATAGGAAAATTTGGGCCATGATCTGAATATCTCCAATATACCATATTGAGACCGCCTTTAGAAAACAATACTGTACAAAAGAAGTACCTAAACACTAAGTAAAATGAATTCCCGTCCCAATTCCTTGCACTTCAAGAGGCAATTTAGGTCACAGCAGAAGCATGAGGTTCAAAAACAATAAACCCTGGACGCTGGGAAAAATAAGATTCAAACAGGGAAGTACTTTTCCGGATAGACCAATACAAGTATTTGTTAGCCACCATAAAAACACTCAGATAGCAGTATCAAACATCCAAGAAATGTCCAACAGCAGTAACAACAGAAATAAAACTGGTCATTAGACACAACAGACCAATGGGATCACTGTCTTAGAGCCAAAAACCAGACTAAAACCTACATTGATGGAAATTTCCTATATAAACTCCAAGCTACACTGGCTTTCCAAAGTGATGCCACAGACAAATAGTCATTAGCTGTTGTGAGGAGCAATCCTCCATAAGCTCTTTCCTTGAAAATTAGATATAGTTCCGAACTCTGTGCCTTCACTTCTAACAGAGTAGAGGTACGCCTGGGGAAAACAAAAGGCAGCAGGGTAAGAGATAATCACAGAATCGCCAACAACTCTTCGCCAAACTCAATCATCCAGACTCCTGAGAGCAGTGGGCTGGCTGGGCAGAAATCACTTCTAGATGACATTTTGTGTGTCTTCCCTGGATGTGAGGAGAAATCAGACAGGAAAGGGAAAGAAAGACTAATTGAATGAAAAGGACCAGCCGAAATGAGAGAGGAGTGACTCTTCAGGAAACCAAGGTACTTGGCCAGCCACGCACCAGGGTCCTCCTCTCAACATGGAGCTCTTAAGGACCAGCGGCCTCAACATCCTGCAAGCTCACCACCTAAGGGCAGTCTCTCCTGGTAGCCTGGAATGTCTCCTTCATGGATATGCATGAAGAGTTCAAGTAGTTGTTCTTAGAGTTCAAGTTGTTGTTCTTCATCTCCCCACCAGATCAGAGTGATTTGTTGCAGTGAATTGCCTGTAATGATCGCAGGGAAAAGACTATACTGCTTTCACTGCCTCCCATCAGTGGACCTCCATTAGCTAGTGCAGAGCCCAGCTAAGTGAATTAACAAATACATACAAATATATTAACTGAAACTTCCTGAGAACTGTGCCTTTCATCTCTTGTTCTCTAGAGCTTTGTGAGATGCCTGGCACATAGAAATCACTCAATACCTTCTAAATGAAATCACTCTTTGAATCATGCGAAGGATGACTTTAGACATGGCAAATGACACTCCCTTGATTTTATAAAGTGGGTCATCCTCCAAATGAAAAATTGTACTGTACATCATTCCTCAGACAAGGTCACCTATCAGGAGTTTGGAAAATTAGAATATCTTTTCAGAATGAAGGCAGCTGGATTCAGTCTTGGTGATGATACTCCTTTGGACTGAGTGTGCCTATTGTCTGCAGCAAGGTCCAAAGGACCTGCTTGTGACCCCACACTCTCCCTGTTAGATACACACAAGACATCTCTCAAGTCACTCTGGAAGCAGCCACCACTAGGGGCAGACTTCAAGGAAGAGTAGGTGGCCACATGTCCTAACCATAGAAACTGTCCTTGATTTCACATTTTCTCCAACTGAAAAAGGAAAATTAAGGTTTTTCACTAGAGCTGACTCCACAGAAGAGAGACCTGTTTGAAAAACAGGAAAGAAAAGCTAGTGCCATATTTTCACAACAAGAAAGTAGGTGATCTGCCTCATGGAAATTTGGGTAAGAGAAGAATACAAAGTGCGGAAAGCCTTTGTGGGTGAAATAGACTCTTTCCCAGGAGAAAATGAAGCTGCACAAACACAGAAGCTTGAACAAATGGAGAGTAGAATTGTCAACACAAGAGTCTTGGCTGGCTGTGAAGTGCTGGTTTCTCCAGGCTCCACGGTGGCTTTGGGGTCACTCAAAGACCCAGGGAACACCCAATAGGCAATAGCTCCAGATCTCGCCTCCATCTCACTTCCTAGCTTCAGCAGACCTCTTTCGATGGCTTGTCCAACTCTTTCCTGGGGGTGAGTGTACCCACTCGACTAGGAACCCTCAGAATCATTGCCCAGCAGCTGGCTTCAACCACTACCACCACCATGAGCTCTGACCCCGTCAATGGCAGTACCACTGACAAAATGGCCCCAATTCTATTGATCTCCTATAATTCCACTGGAACCCCTACTTTTGGTGCCTCTGGTGGAAGGACGTTTTTCTCTAGACTGACATTCCATTCAACAGATCTTAAGTTCTCTGGTCCAAGGTGAACAATGCTTGTTTATCATCCTAAATCAAGTCCTTATCATCAGCTCTCCATTGTCCTCTGTTGAGGAATTTATTTCACATATTGGGCCAGGGCCTGATTGGGAATCTTGCTCCAAGTTGTATTACTGGCCTGCTTCCCAGACCTCTGCCCTCTGTTACCACCTCTCATATATGTCCTTTGATTTCCCTCTACCTTAGGATGTTCCTCTCTGCAGCGTTTTTTTTTTTTCCCTTCACATTTTGTCCTCCTTGCTTAGTCTGAAAAACCTGATACTGATACTTAGTCGGAGCTAAATTCTTCTTCCTTGTCTGTCCCAGGGGAAGAAATGGCACAGAGGGGGCGTATACTCCTGCTTCTCCTTCCTCTGGCCACGGCAGACATTGTTGTTCAATTGTGGTCTGAATGTATCTTCCCTCCCCATGAAGCCAGCCCACTCCTGCCAGGCAGAAATCTCACCACGTGGAACTGCTTTGCTGTTCCTTGCATAAGTACTCCCTATCTCAGTGGTCCTAAGATGGGTTCACAGCATAGGGTCCAACCCTTGAGCAAAGAAGCTTCCTTATCTCTTTGGTTCTTCACAAGAGATCTTCAAAGACAATGTGGAGAATAACAACGTGAGTTCATGAATCACCAACAAGGCTATCCATCTAAAATGCTTAGGCTACATGAACAGACATTTCTCCAAAGAAGATACCCAAATGGCCAACAGACACATAAGAAAGTGCTCAACATCACTCGGCATCAGGGAAATACAAATCAAAACCACAGTGAGACACCACCTCACACCAGCCAGAATGGCTAAAATTAACAAGTCAGGAAATGACAGATGTTGGCGAGGATGCAGAGAAAGGGGAACCCTCCTACACTGTTGGTGGGAATGCAAGCTGGTGCAGCCACTCTGGAAAACAGTATGGAAGTTCCTCAAAAAGTTGAAAATAGAGCTACCCTACAACCCAGCAATCACACTACTGGGTATTTACCCTAAAGATACAAAGGTAGTGATCCTCAGGGGCATGTGCACCCAAATGTTTATAGCAGTAATGTCCACAATAGCCAAACTATGGAAAGAACCTAGATGTGCATCAACAGATGAATAGATAAAGAAAATGTGGTATATATATATACAATGGAATACTATGCAGCCATTGAAAGACATGAAATTTTGCCATTTGCAACAAAGTGGATGGAACTAGAGGGTATTATGCTAAGTGAAATAAATCAATCGGAGAAAACAATTATCATATGATCTCTCTGATATGAGGAATTTGAGGGGCAGGCGGGGGGTCATGGGGTATAGGGAGGGTAAAAATGAAACAAGATGGGATCGGGAAGAAGACAAACCATAAGAGACTCTTAACCTCAAGAAACACACTGAGGGTTACTGGGGGGTGGGAGGGTAGGGATAGGGTGACTGGATTATGGACATTGGGGAAGTTTTGTGTTATGGTGAGTGCTGTGAAATGTGTAAGCCTGATGATTCACAGACCTGTACCTCTGGGGCAAATAATAATAAAAAAATAATAAAATAAATAAAATTTTTTAAATAAAAAAATTTTTTATTTATTTTTTAAAATAAAATAAAATGCTTAAGTGTGGGCCTATATTTGGGGAGAGGGGAAATTTGATTACCAAAGCCTTTTCCTTAGGAAGACACATTGCTAAAAAGCTAGAAACACCTGAAAAGTTTGTGTAAATTCATTCTGTCTGCTCTCCTCCCTCTTTTTTTTTTTTTTAATTATCTGCCTAAATGTTTCAGCCAGTCATAGGGGCAAGATAAGCCCAGCTTTGTACTTCACAGCTGTGCCTACAAAATTATGTGATTTTGAGAGTTATGAAGTGAGAAAGAGCCTTAGAGGTTATTGAGTCCAACCTTGGAAGAACCTGAAGCTCAGACAAGTGAGTGACCAGTTGTAGATATCTAAAATTAAGTACTAGCAGAGCAGGGCCTAAGCAAAGGTAACACAAACGTGTGGTCAGGGCATCCCACTGAGCTCACTTGCCTTCCTTCAAAAGGCCCCCTTCTTACATTCCTCTCCTGCCTTCTGGTGTCAGACATTTTTCAGGGAAGGGCACATTTATGTGGGGGAGGGTTTGTGGTGACAAAGGAAACCACCACCCATTGCACATTTTTGATGACGAATGGCCCTGAAAATGATTAATTGCAACATCACATGAGATGGAGTTTGTTTTCCTTGGATGGAAAGGGAATAAAATTCCAGAAGGTAGCCTTTTCAGATCAAAGAAAATAGGATATAGGAAACATAAGATCCATGAAAATAGGATACAAGAATGATTAGATTCATGAAGACCACCAATTGACGTAAGACCAAGAGATTGGGCTTCCTTCCCTCACACTTGGGCCCCTTGAGGGAAGACTGGTCATCCCAGGAGGGAAGGCCCAAGCAGAAGACAGACAACACTGTACTCCCAAGCCAATCCTACTTCTCTCTCTCCATCTGCTTCAAAGGAGCTTTCTACTTGGTTACTTTGGGGATACAATTACAGTGGGACATGTGGCTATTCTGTAACAAAAGCTTATCAACATTGTTTACATTTAAAGACTTCCTCTCACCTGTGATTTCACTTCTTGGTTGAAACCCCAACACAAACGCAAATGTTTCTTGCTAGTTCTTCCCTTCCTGGGATAGAAGAGAGATCTTGAAGAACATTACCTGAATAATTCAGCTCAAAGTAGCCCTATCTTTAGCTTTGTTTGGGGGATTCATGGTAAAGCATTTATTTTGTTCCCCTTGAAAGAGCTAGACAATTTATTGACTTTTCTAATGAAGATTTAAGTGCCAAAAGCCATCTTGTATCCCCTTTTCTGGATCACTACATCCTTCCTAAATGCCCCGGGGCCCCAGCATTTCCAGAGGTAGTTATGCTGCCCTCCACTTTAACTTTCCTCTACAATTCTGGCTCGTGCCCTATGGCATTTAGTCTTAGGAACACACACACACACACACACACACGCACACGCACACGCAGACACACATATGCATGAGCACACATGCAGATGCACATATGCACGTGCACACATACACACATGCAGGCAAACGTACACGCACGCGCACACACGGAGACGCACATATGCACACGCACACATGCACACACATGCATACACACACATACATGCAGGTGCACATATGCGCACACACATACAGAAGCACATACGCACGTGCACACGTGCACACATGCAGATGCACATACGCACCCGCACACATGCCCACAGTGTTTACATGCACGCACACCCGCATTCTTCTGCAGCTGCCGCCCCTTCGAGGTCTTTCATGATCTCCCTTAGACTATCCCCAAGGCCCTCACTGGCTTTCAAAGCTCTGGCAAGCCCCCTTTAAACACAAATTCCAGTTTCTTGGGGCTTTCAGGCATCCTGTGAGTGTAATGATATGCACTTTGTTACTGAAATAATGATAAGACTTTATACGCACAGTAGCCTTTCATCCGTGAGCGCTTTAACAGTGACATATGCTATGAGCGCGCAGAGCAAAGCCCCTTACCTCTCCCTCCTGTGACCCTGTCCTTACAAGGGAGACATCACGGGTCTCTCATTCCTCATGGCAACACCTCATAACCATTTCAGGCAGGAAGTAAGGAAATCTGTCCAGTCAAAACGGCAGAAAGGAATTAGGTAATATAACACTTTTCTTTCTCTTCTCCAGAAACTCTGAGAAATGTACTGATTCTCAGAATGATCGACCCCCAGACAGTCCCCCTGAATTGTTGCTTTTTGCCTGGGGATTACATATTTCCTGGAGCAGTGAATTTTCTTCTTTCCTTGCCTTATTTCCATCAGTACTGTATTTATTTAGAGCATAAGATAAAAATATCTATATGGCTGGGCCATCAGCCTTTCACATGATGAGTGTGACTATTCTATATTTGTTTGTCCATGATGTAAAGATATTCCTAAGAGACATATACTTCCTCCATAAAAGGCAGCATGTCCAGTAATCCAAAAACTAAAAAAGAAGGAGAAGAAGGAGAAAAACAGAAAGAGGAAAAAGAAGAGGAGGAAGAGGCAGCGAGTTTTCTCAAGAAAACAGCCTCGAGGAGGGGGGAAAGCAAAGTTGGGAGCAGACCTGATTTCAAGTCCTACCATTATGAAACTTCAATCAGACTGTGCTTTGATTTCCTCGTTAGTACATGTTGGTAAGAATTCTTACATCCTATGGTTATCATGAGGATGAAATAGTAACCAAGACATGTTTGGCACAGAGTAGGTACTCTTGTATCCTGCAAATTCTGAAAACCGAGATGCTCTGTGCTAGTGGAGAAGCTACTGGATGGTAGACACTTTGCACTGCCTCTGAGATATTTGAAACTTGCTACTGAACTTGGACTATTGCATTTAATTCTCCTTTGATTCGCTGGCTCCACCACCCCCCGCTCCCTGCTACCTAAAGCCAAGCATAGTGCTAGTGGGAAAGGGCTTCCTGACCCGGGAGCTGCAGGCTGGGGAGGTAGTGAGCAGCAAGCAGTTCATTTGTCTTGTTAACCCAAGAAAGCACTGGGTGCTATGGCACGTACGGAGGGGACACCTAGCTCTGTCTTGGGCATTTGGGAGAAGGGGGTCTAACTTCGCATTCTCTTTTCACACTCTTAAATCTGCACCCAAGGCAGTTTCTTGACATTTCCAGGTTTTAAAATTTATTATTTATAAAAGGTAGAGGGTCTAAAAGAGCATAGCAGTAGTTCAGATTTTTGCTAAAATAAAAATGGCTTGCATAAAAAATAACCAAATGGCCAATGCCAGTAGCCAATCCATCCTCCCACCATACACTGACCCTGGTGAGCCTCCCAAGAAGCTCTAGAAAGATCCAACCCAGCCATGACTCACCTGTGAGCATCATTAACTTCCGGGAGGCCAGCTGGGAGACATTGAGCTTTTAAGAGCAGGATCAGCTCCCACGTGATAGGTGTGACCATGCGGCACCTGATGTAATTACCACATGGCTGCTCCAGTCTCTTTATATCTCTGTCTGGTTCCTTCCTTGATTTTCTCCTTCTCCCCACTCTTCCTCTCTCCCTCATCTACACCTAGAGCCTGCAAATGGTACCAAGGGGTATCAACCATTCTGTTAGCCCTCATGTCCAAATAGGTTGTCGACTTCTGTCTTAAGATAGCCTCACAGCCTTTCTCCATAAAGATGACACGAAGGAGCTGTAGATGGAATGCCAGCGAATAGAACAATGAGCGCAATGCAAACCCAGGAGTATTCCTTTAATGAAAAGAAAATGCACGTGGCCTGAGAGCAGGGCCCATTGAACTTAATAGCAAGCACACTAACATTCACCATTCATTCAACAAACATCTCATTGAGCATTTGTTTGCCCAGTCTTTTCTGGGCCCTTGGGATGCAGATAAATTAAATATAGCCCCCAGTCTGGTGGGTAGAAAGACATAAAAATAAATAATTAAAATGCGATATATTGATAACTAAATCCGATCTGGCTGAATCCCAGCAGGAAATGGGAGTAGATCAGCTGGTATTCTGGAATCATTTCTTCAAAGTCACTTGCCCTGGTTTCTTAGGTGGCCCTGGATAATCCACTTAAATTTGTGCTCCTATGAGATGTGGGAAGTAATAACTCTCGTAGCTAGGTTATGGGAGTTACCACGATGATAATATGAAACTAGACTGTCAGGAGGAAAATGCCATATAAATCCAATCCAATGCCTTACGATGGCTATGATGTCAATTTGTAAAAACTAATGTATTCGTGATGTTCGGGTGTCCACATCAGCTATCTTAGGCAGGTAGCTTCTCTTTTCCATGCACTGCCCTCCGGGTCAACTACGCGAACCCTCCCATCAGGGGGTGCGAAGTGAGGGTGTCGGTGTACCCCTCCTTCTGATAGGCCCTGGGCACAAAGTAAGGAATGAGATAGATGCAGTTTTTATAAAACAACTGTCTCTTCCCAGCGATGAACTGTAGACTGCCCCGTTTGTATCTGTTGTGCTTTCTTTGGGGCTTGCGTTTTTCTTGGACAAAGTCTGTCTGGGGCTGCAGGGCAGCAGGAGAGGAAAGCCCCGGGCGCGCAGGCCTGGGACTCGCCCTCCTCTGGGGCAGAGGCCGAAAGGGACCTGAGCTGAGCCAAGCACGACGGAGAACCTGGTTTTACCTTGAGCAGTGGGTGCCCCCCCCCCGGTAGGATGCAGCGGGATGTCCCCGAAAAGAGACGGCCAGTCCCCTTGGGGAAATCTCATTCCCTGAACGTCACCTGGGGGAATGCCCGGCAAGAGCTGGTATGGGAAGCTGAGCGAGAGGGCGCGTCCCTCCCGGAGTCGGACGGGCCAGGGGAGGGCCGGGGTCACCCGCGGGCACAACGGTGCCCTGGCGAGGGTCGGCTCCTTGAGCCCTGACGGTGACCCGAGGCCGGAGGCAGCCCTCCAGCCGCACCCTGAAACAGACGGGGCGCTCTGAGCAGGGGAAGGCAAGCAGAGGCCCGCCCGTCGGGATCGAGATTACACAGACAATATCCGTCTAACAAGCTACGGTAAAAATGCTCAGCGAACCAATGTCATGTGCAAAAAAACCAAACCAAACCAACCCAACCCAAAACAACGACAGCAACAACAAACCCCCACAAACAAAGACAAACGAGATGGTGTTCTTCCGCTCCTCATGGAAGGAAGTTCCCAGCAGCAGCTGGACCTAAGGAGAAGCTGCGAGGGAAGGGAAGAGGTGGACAGGAGCTAAGGGCAGGAGCAGGAAGGGCTGGGGGCGGGAAAAGCAGAGCATTGCGGGTGGTAGGCAGGGTCCAGTCTGGAAGCTGGCCGGTGGGCTACAGAGAGGGAGGCCATGGGAAACCCAGGTTCCTGACTAGGGAGAGACGGCATTGAACGGGCAACACGGGTCAGCCTTTTAAATGGTGGGGCCTGTCCAGGTGCTCTGCGCCTTAGGCTGTCTGCTTAGGGACAGGGCAGTGCATGAAGGACTCCGTTTCCAGGGAATTTGATCCACAAAGAAAGCCAATCAGAAAAATTCAATCTCTTCGGGAACCCCACTTATTCTTTCTTAACAGGGGTTTGGGTTTGAATTATGTAGATAATTGCCTTAACTCTTCATTTTGCCTGTAGATACTCACCCTCGGAGGGATATTTTGAGGATAAATGAGACATAGGCAGAGCGCTTTGAACTCCATCCATGAAAGGTAGCATATCAATACAGGCCCCATATAATTAAGATGCTTCAAATTGCCAATACATGTATATTTATAACACCACTGTAATCACGGGATATAGCTTTTCTTTCCTTTTTTATTTCTTATAAGAAGGCAGGAAAATCTCATTTTTTTCCAACCACCCTGCTTTTGTGCGCTTAACATTAACCTTTCCTTCCAAATGTCATTAGCTGCTAATTAAGATGTTGATTTGCAGATTGTATATCTTGCAATAGAAGTGATTTGTGGCTGCTTACTAGGTGTTTATCAACCTGCACCACTCATATTGGTTTAGCAAGAGCCTGGTGCATTTTAATTTACTGAGCAGTTCCCCAATTCTCCACTTAGTTCTGCGTGTGCATAATGAGAAAAAAATGATAAGAGAGGAAAAATGGGGAATACTATAAATAGTTGCTAAAGAAAAATGCCATAGGAAAGAGTTATGGCTCTAAGTAGGTGTTAAAAGAGCGAACAGACTGAATGCATTTTCTCTCTTGAATGGGGTATTTTAAAAGAGAGAGTTTGCATATCGGTGAGATGAGCAGGTGTCCAGACGTACCTGCGTGGCTTTGTGCACATACGCCCGGGGCACAGGGAGCCGGCTAACGCAAAATGATGAGTGGACTGTCTTAATTTTCTGGACCAGGCACACTCCTATACTGAGGTCAGCCTGCTCCTTTGCCGGGTTCATGCCTTTTAGTTTCCCAAAGAACCTTCTTGCTTTGAAAACCACCCTTAAATCAAAGAAATAAGTGGTTCGGTTACTGTGAAGGATTCTGCAACATAGGGGACATTTCCACAGGACTTTTTAATATAATTTATGAATATTTGCTAGCAACATAATTGTCTTTTCTGCTGACATTTTCAAAGCAACACTGTGATTTGTTGGGTCTCTGGAGATCCAACTACAAAACTGATAATTATATTAAATATACATAGACAATAAAGAGTGTGTTTACATAACTGTGCCCATAAATATCTGATTGAACAGTCATTGTTCTCAAACCCCTTTTAGGCAGCTCTCCAAGGATTCCAGTTCTAATGACATGATGGTTTAAAAGATGTTGCTCAGTCTTGTTCCATATTTAATTAACTTTCCTTTTTTAAACTTGTGATGGCAGAGACAATAACAAAGCGCTCTGAAAAGAGGGAGCGCTCTGAAGCACGAGCAAGACCTTGTCAGGCTTTGTGCGCCCCAGACAGGAGGAGCGGGCGGCCAAGCGGGCCTGGCCTGGGACCTCTGGCCCTCCCCTGGGATTCTATTAGGAGGCTGCTCCGAGCGCTCCGGTTCCACACACCTTCCCTCGCACACTCACATCTGTGGAGCTGGCCTCGTACACATGCTCTTGCATGCAAGCAGCTGCATCTCTAATGATTTCTTCCTCTGGAAAACAAGACAAAAGCAAATTGGAAAACCAACAAAGCCTTGGGAGGCAGTGGCAGGGGTAGTGTCGTGGAAAGAACGGAGGGGTGGGGGGGGTGCTCTTGGGAGGACTGGATGCCCCGGTTCTGGCCTTGGCTCTGCCATTGTTATTTGGACCTTGGGTAAGCGTATTAGTTTCTTACTGCTGCTGTAACAAATTATAGACTCAGTGGCTTAATGCACAACAAACTTTTTTTTTTAACAACAAATTTCTTATCTTACAGTTCTGGAGGTCAGGAGTCAGAAGCTAAAATCAAGGTGTTAGCAGGGCTGGTTCCTTCTGAAGGCACTAGCAGAGAATCTGCTTCCTTGCTCTTTCCAACTTCTGGTGGCCACCCACACTCCTTGGCTCGTGGCCCCTTCCTGCATCTGCAAAGCCAGCGATGGCTAGCAGAGTCTTTCTTGGGCTGTGCCACTCTGACGCTGACTCCTGACTTCCTTTTATAAGGACCTGTGATTATATTGGACCCATGCAGAGGGTCCACGCTAATCTCCCTGTCTCCAGATTCTTTTTTTTTTCCTTAAGATTTTACTTATTTATTTGAGAGAGAATGAGAGCGCACGAATTGCGGGAGGGTCGGGGGAGAGGGAGAAGCAAACTGAGCAGTGAGCCTTATTCAGGGCTCCATCCCAGGATCCTGAGATCATAACCTGAGCAGAAGTCAGATGCTTAATCAATTGAGCCACCCTGGCACCCCTCCATCTCCAGACTCTTAACTTCATCACATCACATTGTCTTGTAAATGAACATATTCACAGGTTCCAAGGATTTGGATGTAGACTTCTTTGGGAGCCATTATTCTGAAACCATGCCCCATAGGGTTAATGAGATTAAAACCAACAGAAAGTTTAAAGCTTGTTTTTCAGTGAACTGCTTCTCCCTTATCAGCTATTGTGTCTTTTCTGACCCCACTAACAAATCTACTAGTTGTCTCTGCAGAAGCCTGGACTCAAGGTCAACTTATATGATTCCAGCCTATGAACAAGCAAGGTCCTGCATTCCTTACTAGAGATAACGAGCCCAAGACCCTGTCCAATTTATATTTGCTCTCAGAGCATACCCATAGCCCCTTCTTCTTGTCCTAAGATAACCTCCTGATATCAGGGGCTAATTTTTGCCTCATTCTGATATTAAGTCTCCACCCCAAAATGAACATGGGATGTGTGTCACATGTACATTTACTCAGTGTGTGTGCTCTGCCTTTCCCTGTGAATAGTCATAAATTCCCCTGCCTTCTTCATCAATATGTAGGTAATCTCAACCCTTATGATTATAAAAAACGTCTTCTCTCCCCCTTTGGGGAGACAGATTTGAGGCTTGCCCTCCCGTTTCCTTGTTTGGCTGCTTCTAGAATACACTCTTTCCTTGCTGCGAACCTGATGTCTCAGTGATTGGCTTTGCTGAGCATCAGGAGGACAGATATGGGTTCAGTTATAGTTGTGCCTACCACAGAAGGTCAACTAACACTGTTAATGGGAGAGCGGTATGACCTAGATTCATTCATCCAACAAATTAAGGTCCAGATAACACAATAATAAATAGCTTAGACTCGATCATCTTCTAAGAGCTTTCAGTATTGAGGGAAGATAACCATTCACCAGAAAGATAAACATTCACCAGAAAAACAGAACACCATTTTTCAGCTATGTTAAGGGCTACCAAAGGAAGTATAGAGTGTAAGGAGACTGTTTCACAAAGCGGTCCTGCCCCAGCTGGAGGGAAGGGGGTGAAGTAGTCAAAGTCAGCTTCCCTGAGGAGGTGACAGTAAGCAGAGGCCAAACAAATGACCGGGAATTACCCAGCAGCATGTGTAGGAGGGCAGGACTGGTGTCTGGATGGATATAGATTTCTTGTCAGAGGGAACAGCCAGTCTCCGTGTGTAGGCCCTGGGTTGTGGGGTGCAGGGGACTGAGAAGCAGCCCTTGGGGCTAAGAGCCTAGGACCTGCAAGGAGAGGGTTTGCTAGGCGCTAAGAAAGGTAATGAGAAGAGCACTTCCGGCTTAGCAACGGACAAGAAACTAACAAGTAAATAGTAAGTAACTGATGAGCAACTCTATTCATATGGTAGATACAATTATAATCCTCCTTTTGTAGATGATGAAACTGAAGGCCAGAGAAGCTAAATGACCTCCCCAAGGTCACCCATCTGGTAGAACGAGGACTTGCACCAGAGTCTGCTCTCATCACTACACAACGCTGCCTCTTAGGCAGCACTGTAGGACTTGATATCGAACCCTTTTGCTAAGAGCAATTGGGAGCCATAGAGGAATCTTAAGCACTTCAGAAAAATTACTCCAGGTAATCGACTGGGGGCATGGGGTCAGGGAGGAAGCAATAGCTCTGAGGCAAAATGATATCGGCTCAGTGTGGAATGAGAATGGTACGGGTGGTGAGAAATGAAGAGAGTCAGTAAATCTTGTGCAAGTAACATTGAGAAGTCCTGCTGGTTGATGTGGTGTGAACGAGAGAGGCAGGTGTCAAAGATGATGACGGTGCTTCTGGCCAGAGCTTCTGGAAGGACCCATCGGGTCTTTCCTTCTAAAATAAGGAGCTCATGTGGAGCTGAGGGCCAGAAAATAAACATATGCCAAAGCCCTAAAACCATGAAGGCCCTTCATACATTAATAAGAAAGCAAGCTAGGAATGAACAAGTTTGGATGGATTCGAAGTTCTCAGTAAAAACTCAGCAGAACTTCTCCACTGCAATCCTCCCCTTGCAAGAGACGAATCCTGCTTGCCATCACGGCTCTGATTCTGTGTTTGTGCTGAACTCCTTCTAATTGTCATCAATTATGATTCATTTACTTTTAGGTGTCTTGCCTGTCATAATATTATCATTTGTAAGTCTTTCCCTTTGCAGACTGCGAGAATCTGTTGTGACATCTCAATAAAGCAGGATTCAATCAAGGTGTGAATGAGTTGTTAATCTTGTTATAAATAGAAGGTACCATATGTCAGTATGTAAGGGATGTCTCCCTCTTTGTTGAAAACAATGTTAGTGAAACAAAACAAAAGAAGTTTCCGAAAGAGCTGGTTCAGCTCACCAAGCTTCCAATTATCTTTATAGTCAACAATTCTCTGCAGCTGATTCAGATTTCTGGGACTAGGATTCACACGTATTTATTTAGAATTATCACTTGAAAGAGAAAATGAGTGTCAAGTTTGGACACTGTCACCCCAGGTGTACCCCTTCCTCCCGACTTTGACCATGGAGCTCACCTAACAGCTCTGACTGGGTCTTCGAGGGGCACATCGTAGGAACCATTTGATCAAAACATCTTTTCCCTTCTTCTTTGCATTTTCTACATGGCATGCAGATTAAAAAAAAAATATGGCCAAATTGGCCTAGCTCCAGCTCAAACTAGTTCGTGAAAAACATACCCTGAATCTTTTCCTACACGTGCACTATCTCCGCAGTGAGGGCCCTGGCCCATCCTACCCTTGATAGCTCGTCCTAAATGTGGTGCTGAAACACCTGCGGCCGTGTGTTTTCTGAGGAAAGCCTGCGTGTGCTCAGACGTCCAGCAAACGCCAGAACCAATAAAGCTGAAATTAGCATCCCATAATCCGGAGCTATTTCCCCTGTGCTCTTCCGGAGCCCTCCCCGCCGCCGCCCCCTCCCCCATCTCCTAAGCCAATCAAAAGGCCCTGCTACCTTGTTCCATTTCTTCAGGGCCTTGCTAAGTGACTAGCTTGTTAGTTCGAAATAAAATTAATGGCTAATAATGGCTCTCCCCCAGTGCCCAGTGGCATTGCCGCAGAGAACTCATGCGGAAGAGTGAAGAGCTGGGGATTTTGGAATAAGCCACTTTTGGGTTCAAGTCCTGGTCGTTCTGTTCACTTGCTGAGTGTCCTGGGCAAGTTGTGTTTATGCTTTTTGAGATTATAGCCTCACCTGTAAAATAGAGATTCATCCATCATGAGGTTGCTGGGAGGACTGAGGACAGGAACCGACGTTCTGCAGTGAGTACAGAAAGCGGCCTAGTGACCGACAACTGGGGGGAGGCCAGAAGCAGCCCCCCGGTGCTCCCCACTAACAATCCATCCCCACTAATTATCTGGACGCCGTGATTTTCATTTCCCAACCTGTCGCCAGCCCTCCTTCCCTTCTTCCCTTCCTCCATTTTTCTCTCTTTCCCAGTGATGCGGTGAGCCCTTGCTGGGTTCAAAACCCTTTGTCTCTTTATTTTCCACTTTTTCCGACACCAGGTACAAAGGGTGGTGGCACGTGACGGGAGCCAAGTAGGTGGGGACACAGCAAGCTCAGCTGATAAAGGGCCATTTAGAACAATGACCCTCCTGCCCTGTCCCTCCAAAATTCATTGTTAGCCTGTTTCGCAATAGTCATTAGAGACACAAAGGAAGTGTTGATAAGCTGGGCGATGCATTCAAGGACCAAGGTTAATTTTTATTTATTCCCGGGTCATCACAAACAGAGGCAGATGGTGGTGGCATTTCCTTCTTGCCGGGAGCTCAGATATTATCTGGATAGATGTCAGCGGGCTTTGTCCATCGCCTCCTAGCGCGGGCAGCTTTCCTGGATAGAGCCCCAGCCACCCAAACTGCAGATGGATTTGATTTAACTCTGATGACTTGTGGTAAATAATTGAGGTCACTTGGGCCTGGCTGGAGGCAAGCCAGCATCGCCAAGGAGAAAGGTTGACATCCTTTATCCTTTAGCGGCTCTTCTTTGGAGGATTTATTTTCGGTGACCCATTTAGGTGGTAGCTTACTAAACTGTGGCTGTCCGTTTATTGAAAAGTCACTGTCTCTCAATTTTACTAGTGTCGGGTGACTTTGGGATGGCTTAAATAATGGCGGATGGAATCTACTAATGGAGCACTATAGGAATGATCACAAAGGGTCACATGGGGGCTCTCTGTCTCCCGGATGGTCTGTTTGTCAATTGGACGAAAGACGGTATCTTAGTTCTGCAATGCTAGTATCTTGCATGGCACCTGGTAAGAAAATCTGTTGGTAATTAACCACTGTTCCTCCAACTCTTGGTTGTTCCTAAGCTAAAGGAATACTGCACTAATAATGAATAGGAGCTCTATTTAGCACCAACCAGGTGGCAGACATTGTGCTGGGTGTTTTATATTGGTGTTCAATTTATTTATTTGATTTTTATTGTTTTTAAAGATTTATTTATGTATTTGTCAGAGAGAGAGAGAATGAACAGAGGGAGCAGCAGGCAGAGAGAGAAGCGGGCTTCCCGCTGAGTAGGAAGCCCGATGCGGGACTCGATCCCAGGAGTCTGGGATAATGACCTGAGCCGAAGACAGACGCTTAACCAACTGAGCCACCCAGGTATCCCTCTGTGTTCAGATTTAATCTTCATAGTAGTCTTACATGATAGGGACCATTTCCTTCATTTGAGAAATAAAGTGACTAAAGCCCAGAGAGCTTGTTCCACATCTGAAATCATGCAGCAGGACTGGAGCCCAGGACTCCACCGCATCACCTTCTAGGCACGATTCCGTCACTGACTAACTGACTAACCACCCCCCGGAATTAGCTTCCCTCAGAGCTCGCAAGGCCCTGAACTGCCTTTCTCAGAGGAAGGGTCCCCCAAAGATCTCCTCCATTGGCCATACCCATGGGGCGGCAATCCATTTAGGTGTACTTAGGAAAAGAACAACCAGGTGAATTATAAAGTGGGCGCCTATTGATAACGAAAGCATATGGTTGCTTAAACGAAGGTATTCCCTTTGGCTTATTACACTCATTACTTCCTGTCAGTTAGAGTTCACCTGCTTCAATTTTATCGGAATGTGTGAATTGCATATTTCATATACGACTTAGCAGGAGCCCACCCTGAGTCCTTGTTTTTTTTTCCCTCACAGAATGATATTGTAGGGAGGTCAAGAGGTCTTATTTAGTCTTATAAATGATTATCTTTCTCAATGGAATGCCAAATAGGATGCTAATTAATACATGTTTATAGTTATTCTGCATTTTGGACAGAACTAAGTTTGGTCTTCAGCTAATGCATAAATAGGTATCACACAAATACATACTCGTACTTTCTTTTCCTTTAGTTCTCACATGTACTCCTCGAATCTGAATCAGGGCTGTACTTGGCTCTGAGGCCCTGGGTAAGTTGCCTTATCTTTCTGAGCCTTCTTTCCTCACTTATAAAATGGGGATGTTACATTTTCCATGGTTGTATGGATTTAGGAAGACACATAGGTAGTTTTGATGTAAAATTTGTTATTTGAACCCCAGAATTTCTCACAGGGAGGGACTTCATATGACAATGCTTTGTTAAGCTTCGTGGAGAGAGACTCGGAGGTCAAACACATCTACAAAAGGCAAAACTATGCACATGGGTGTTAATACGCTGTCTGTGAGCAAATTGGGAGAACTTGCTTTTGCTCAAATGAGGGGAAGAGAAGGGGGTTGGAAAAGGTGGAGGAGAGACAAGGTGGGGGATGGTGTGAGGTGGAGTGTTCTGTGAGGAGCAGCCATGAACCTCGCAGTCTGCCTTGCTGGTTCCTCCTCAGATTCCTTGTCTTGTCTTATGTCCAGAAATCGAACTATCATCTTACGTGCAGACATCTATATGTGCAGACCTTTGGACCCTCCCTCTCCAACCCAAGTAGCTTCTCGAAGATTTCTTGCTCTAAATTGCAGCATTCTCTGGTACATTAAAATTTCCCCAACTGATTTCCTATGGAGCTCGAAAAGCTGAGTTGACTGTTGTGTCTCCAACATGCATTGGAGAGACAGTCTGCGTTCAGGTAGGACCCAGAGCCAGAGGTGGCAATGCTAGCATGAGAACACAAGGCCCCTCCTCCACCAGCTTCTTCCTACCCCTGGATTCCCTGGCTACTGAAGCAGGGAGAGAAAAATGGGGGAGGTTGGAGTGAACTTCCCATGGGCATGGACTGACCCAAGTGATCTTCCCTCCATCTCCAGAGGCCAGGAGATCTAATATGATAGGACAGCAGTATAGTCCTTGGGCCACGGTAGGTCCTCAATAAAAGTATCTCCACAATCCTAATCAAATATTACCCAAAACAACAAGAAGCCCAGACCCACTTGTGGTCAAGCTCATTTTCCAGGGGCGTCCACGCCTTGCTATCCTGAGGTCAAGGAAACCTCCTTGGAATGAGATTGATATATACAGAAAGCCTGGGGTACATTTTGTTTTTCCAAAATAACACTCACCCTCTGGTTTCTCTGAGCTAAATGGCCTGATGATTCTCAACAGAACCCTTACAATTCTCTCTGGGAAATTTGAATGGCTCTTGTAATTTGGTTAAACAGCTTTTAGGTATCACAGAGAAATTTGTTACTTGTGTTACTCGTGGATCCCCACATTTGATACCGTGGAACCTCTTCCTGTCCATCTGGGGCCCCTTGTAGCCACATGACTTGGTTTTTCACCAAACTGCAGTGAGGGGACAATTGGTATGTGAGCTCCCACACCATTCGCTGCTGCTCTGTTTACTGTGCCTTTATTTACATAACTAGAGACTCAACATCCTAACATGTTTTGCAAGCTGTCATGACATGAGAAGCTAGTAATCTGCTATATTTTGCTTGCTAACATATTTTTGACATATTTTAGCTTTTGATTATAAGATTGCATCTTTGCCTGCTACCATCTGTCTCAACTCAATGGAACTCTGGCATTTACAGAAACAGTGGGGTGTAGTATTTCTTATATACTTGAACTCTACCAGAAACATGCTATTTTCGGTTTTAACCAATATGTCATGCTTTCACATGTGAAGTCTGAAATGTTCGCTATCTTGCAAGATCTGCCAGGGATAAGGAACACATCTTCGCATCCAATTTGGCTGAGATGAGAACTATATTAATGAGGAGAAGGGAGCGGTATCCAGCTTCTATACAAAGGTGGCTTTTTATGTGGTTTATATCCTCTTAACTAGGCTTATCCCTTTATCAGCATGATTAAGATCTTCTGTGGAAATACATCTTCTTTTGGACTTTGTAACCTCCCAGTGTCTGACATTCTTGAGGCCTGTATTTCAGTGAGAAATAGTGATCCACCAACATTTGGCAATAAGACATTTTCCTACATGGTGTCCTTTTCTGATTCTTATCTTTACTCATTAGGGAAAATTACCCCAGGTTTGACCCAAAGGATTAGCTTGGTTCCTGTCTCTGCTGACAATGCTAGACTGTGCAACACAGAGAAACATGACATTGTATTCAAACAATGTGTTGGAGGAAAGGCCAAAAAGAAAAAAATGCACAGGCCTAACATGCATTTATTCAACACCAAGCTTAAATGAATTTATTATGCTCCTGGATTATACCCCATAGGCCAAGAAGCTGTCAACTATTGACATTTTCTTTTCTCTCCATGTTCTGAGTTGAGTGTAAATATATTTGTCAAGGGAATATAGTGCACACTCAGTTCAGTATATGCCCATTTCATCAGAAGGAAAGCTCTTATTATCTGTAATCGCAGTCAACACCTTCATTGCTTTAAGGAAGGAATGGGCTGGGCTCTACCTTGGATTTTCATATGGATCTGGTACTTTTCAGATTTGTTCTGAATGCTGTTTTAATCTTCATTTTGAATGTGCATAGATTAGCTGTGTCTACTGCAAGACTCCAATAATAATAAGAAACGATTTTGGTCAGTCTGGTTTGGACCCCATCTTGTTGATTTTCTGCCTCTCAGCATGCTGCCAATCGCCCAGGGGCAGCTGAGTGAGGGGATTTTGGAGCTAAAGACGTCAACTGGGATCATTGTCATTGAAGAGATCAAAGAGGAAGGTGTTTTGGATGCTGGACTCCAATGTCTTGTGGCTGTGTTATCAAGTCCAGGCTGGTCCGGATCCCCAGGTTAATGGCGATGGTGACAACTGCTTAACTAAGTAACAAGGCTGAGAGGGAGTGTCCAGGTGATTGTTACTGTGGCTTCCTGGGGAGCAAGGGTCTTGTCTTTCCCCTCATTCTTTGTGCCTGGCACCGAGTGGGCAAACAGCATGGCTGGCTATGTCACACTGAGATGAAGCGAGCACTGAAGTCAAACCATGAACTCAACCACTTGTGCTTAATTGAACTTCGATGAGGTGGCAATCACTAAGGGTTGGTTAAAAAAAAAACTGCAGAGAGCAGATTCCCCATCCTCCAAAGACTACAATCCAGCTAGGAAGACAAAGTGAGTTTTCAAGGAAGTCATTAATTGCTAAGCTAGGCTGTAAATGCAAGAGGAATTTCTAGAAAGGAAGTAATGGTATAGATTCAAGTGGGATTCATGGAAGAAGAAGGGCTTGGTTTGTGACCAGAAGACTGTTCAGGGTGGAGGTGAGTGGACAGGAAGAAGGAAGAGTGTGTGAGGGGAGGAGGGTGTACATGGAAGTGAGCAAGAAAAGAAGGGAGTCGATGTGCAAAGGAGAATGCTCTGACTTGACTGACCGAACCCGGTTCAAGCTCGTTGGCTGAGTCTGGTGGGTCGTTGGGTAAAGTGAAAACACTCTTGAAAGTCAAAGGACTATGCCTCTTTTGTGGAGGACAATAGGCCATTACTCTAGGGCTCCATAAACAGGATACATGGGAAAAGTAGTACATTTTAGAAAGACTGTAAAGGAATAGTGTGAGGGAATCAGAGGGTAAGAGGTGCAATGGAAAAAAACCGGTGAGTCTAGAATCAACATAAAAAAAAACCCTGTATTAAATAAAGATAATGTTCAAAGCAGTCTTTCTTACATAGGCCATCTAACGTATTTCAGGCATTTTTAGGCTTTGATAATGATATTGGCCAAAATCCTACAAAAACGTGTCAGTATGTTCACCCTCAAGTTAAAGAAGGAAATAAGAGTTTCAGAAAAGCAAAGTAAGTTGGTCTAGGCTACAGAGACAGCAAGTGACTGAAACAGATTCAAACTCCATGGAAACTGTGCCCTTTTTCACTCCATTACTCTGGGAGTCCTTGCTATTCGTTGACTGCGAAAATGAGGTGAAATAAGTGTTTTATAAAGATTAACATGGTGGCCATATACAAGAAGGACTAGAGAGGGGCGAGGTCAGAAGTAAGTCATCGAGAAGGTTCTCTGGAGGGTCTCGGCCCTGGAAATAGAAAGGAGAGGATAAACATGAGAAGTCTTGCCAAGCAGGAGGAACATGGGACCATGTGACCGACGGTCTAAATTATTGAAAGGCAGAGGAGAATGAGGCCTGGCTGTGGGTGGCAGAAAGAAGGCCACTGGTAACCTTGGGAACACATTTTCAGTAAAAGGTATTGATGGAAGCCAACCTGCAGGTGAGGAAGGAGTGAGTCAGTGGTCAGGAAATGGAGGATGTGGGGCAGACCACAGATTTGAGAAATTTGGAAGAAAATGAAGGAAATAAATAAAATAGTCTTGTGAGGAGCCTTCAGGGTCAAGGAAAAAAAAGATGGTGTTTTGCTTTGTTTCGTTTTTGAAGAGCACATTTGAAGACAGGAGGAAGGTATGCAGATGGTGGGGGTGGGGGGGGTAAGTATACTAAAGGAACTAGAGAAAGAAGGGCTTCTGTATGTGCGAGGGTTCAAAGGAGCTGAGAGGCACAGGCTAGAATCACAGGACTGCCTGACAGAACTTTCCACGGTGAGGAGAATGTGCCGTACCTATCCTGTTCCAAGTCAGCCACCAGCCCTGTGTGGCCAATGCTCCTAGTGAGGGTGAGGAACTGAATTTTTAATATTAATTTAAATCCAAATAGCCACTTATTTAAATAGCTAGTGGTACTGTATCGGACAGTGCATGACCCTTAGAGAACCAAAGATTTTGTCTCTGGAGGAAGGGAACTAAAATATCCCTCTGGCTCAGGAAAGGAGGGCAAGAAGGGAGACAAAGCAGGGATGTTTCATAGGCAGGGGAGGGAAAAAAATGGCTTTGCTTCTGCAAGGTGAGCTTGACTTTCATTGTCCATACCTTGGTGAGAGCCCTGTTATTAGCTCATTAGATGAGGTGAGCCCACCCAAGTTTTGAGGCAGGTGAAATTCACATCCCCATGTCTGAACTGTAGTTTGCATGGACCCGATGAAGAATTGCTTGATCTCCTGTAGAACTACCAATACTCACCCTTAGTCTGGCTGCATGTCTTGATCAAGATGCTCTCCGTTCATGTGAGACAGAGATGGAGAAGACTCTAGTAGGTTCCTTGGGCTGAGGGCCATTTTTTGAATAGGTTTTCCTGGTGTCTGAGTGACAATGAAGCCCATTTCTGATTCCCTACTGCCCTTTCTGCTTCCACATCAGTCACTTCCACACAGTCACTTTGGATCTGGATCTTTTAAAGCTGGAAAGTGGGGAGTCCCCTCAGAATGATGTCACTTAGATTTAGCAGAACTTTTCCGGAAAAGCTTCCCACTGAGAGATTGGGTTGTATGTCCAGCCCTGTATTCTGCAGGTGAACAAAGAGAGAACACCAAATCAGCATCCATCGTTGCCCTGAGACCACACAGCCTTCCTTGATCACTTCACCGGGGTGCTCGCCCCTAGATCGCGGTGTGCGCTGTTTGGGCTGCCTTTCCTAGCCTCTGCAGCTGGGAATTCAAGATGCTATACTCAGGCAGAAGTCCATGAAGGAATTAATTGATATGAGCCAGAAGTTGATTGCCATTTAAGTACTCAGCCTCCACCATTGCCAAGTTTCCCTCTTTGCAGAAAGAACCGAGCTTGCCTGCAAACTGGCTCATTCAGGATGTGAGCATAAGATGGAATTCAACCTTTAATATGCTGCAACACCTGTTTGGAAATAAAGGGGCTCTGTGTTTCTCCCCCCAAGGAGTTGACAGCTGACTTCATTACCGAGGAATCTGGCGGAGATAGTCGTGGCTACTTCTTAGCCCCCGGAGGAGCTCACCCAGGAATGTGGTACCAGCCAGACCCGAACACTGGGATCCTGCCAGAAACCCATGCTGGGTCCTTTTGCCCTAAATCATCCCTCTTCCTTGGATTCCAGAAGTTTTCCGTCCGTCTGGTAGAGCTCCCTCCACACAAGGGAGCTGGTGAGAGGCTCTGGCCTGCTGAAGCTAAGTGGAGAAGCGTTTGCAGGTGTTCTCTAGTGGGATCTGGATTTCCAAACTTCCTTTCTCCAGGGTTCTGCAATGCTGCACCCCTAAAGGCAGAGCTGCCATGCGCTATAGAGGGGAACTTGAGGGTTCACTGCAGTCCTTGTCTGTGTTCTGGAACAGACCCAGTGCGGCACCAAGGAGCCTAATAAGCCCATGGGGGATCCTGAGAGGCTGTCTCTGATGCCACTTCCTTTCACCTGGGCTGGAGCCCTGACCACGCTTATCAGCTTTCCATGTAGACTGTCAACCCATTTGCATGATTCCAAAAGCATAATAATCTGGCCTCCATTAACAACATACAATAGAGCATTATCTGACTCGCAACAGAGAACACCGACTTTCTACCATTTGTTATCCTTCATCATTTAAAAAAAAAAATCTGTTTGACATCTCGAAGTCCAGGAACAGGAGTGGACGTACAGGAGAGCACATTAATTTGGTAATTGTTGCTCAACCCGAACCAACATCACCATGGCGGCCAAAGAGAAACTTTGAAGTATGTGTGATATTAATTGAAAACAAAGCGCAACTCAAACTTTTAGATACAAAATCACACGTTTGTTTGTTTTTTTTAAACACACATTTTAAATAGTCTGGAATGAGGATAATTTGGGGGAAAAAAGAATAATCAATACCAAAGGTCAAAATCAGCAATGTGAGAGTGAGACCTGGTCTGAAAAGTGGGTCGCATCTGGCCCACACGGCAGGGGGCAGCAGAGTTTGAATACGAAATGGAGGAGATTGCCAACATTTAGGAACTGGCTCATGGCACACCCCCACCCGGATTGCTGGCTCCTCCCGAGACACCAGGCAACCCAGCCTCACAGGCTTTCCCTCCAGGCGATGGGGCGTTTGCTCCCCAGGTTGCCAGAGTACCCGCTGGGCCAGATCTCACTGAGATTTGCCATCCTGCCCCCGGTGTAAGGGTGGTGAGGTTCTGGGTCATTTCCCCCTTTTCCCTAAACTCATGATTAGTTATTATGTTACTTTCAATATGTTACACTGTGTTACATTATTCCATGCCCGGTTATAAACGGTACTGTTGAGGGAAGTGAGTCTGAGACCCACCCTACCCCTCTCCTCCTTGGAGGTTATTTTCAAACTTCTGGTCTGGAGTCCAGCACACCAGCTGGAGAATGTGAGCTGGACCCCTCTAGAATGGCCTGGGGCACTTTTGATGCCGGGCTTACATTCTAGACCAGTGAAGTCAGACTCTCTGGGAGTGGGATTCAGGCAGCAGAGTTTTTTAAAGTCCTCTAGGTGATTCCAATGTAAAAGGTCCTTGAGAAATTAGAGAAAACTTCCCATTAGAGCAGTTTTTCAACCTTGATTGACATTTCGGAGTGGATAACTCTTTGTTCTGGGCACCCGCGCTGTGGGCTGTGGCGTGTTTAGGAGTGTCTTTGGCCTCCCCCCTTAGACACAGTAGCATTCCTCCAGATGAGAACCACTCTGTTCGATCATAAAATCATGGTCAGGAAGAGTGACTGTTGTGTTGGCCTCCTGCCTGTACATCGGGGCTTTCAGAAATTTCTTTTGGAATTAAGTACTAGGGGAAAAAAAATTCTCTCTTAAAAAGCTGGTATATTCCTTCCTTTCTGTTCATTTTTTCTCCCTGTACTACTAGGAAGCTCAAAGTCAATGCTAAAACACGTTCAAAACCAACATTGCAGCACAAAAACAGGTAAGTCCTGAGTGTATTTTCTCCTCTCTGCATCACACTGATTTTCCTAACAACATTTTACTAATCTTTAAGTTGCATTCTTAGGGAATGAAGTAGGAAATAAATATAAACAAGGCAACAAGCAAAAGGAGGGGCTGGCTGTTCCACGCTCAGCTTAGTCGCTGTGAGGTGACAAACCAGTGGTTAAGGAAGGAGCTGCTACATTTGAATGACCCGATGCTCCCCAGAGGATCGAGCCTGCGGAGCACCTAAGGGTCAGCTCTTTCGACCTCCAGCTTTGCCTGGGAAGAGACCGAATTGAGTGTATCAGAGGAGCCCAGTGGCCAGCTCAGTGACGGCCTCTAGGAGAATAAACACCAGCCTCTACTGCTTCCAGAGAACCCCTGTCCGGCCGTTTACTAGAAGTCTGGGAAGTCTCTAAGAGTCAAGGCTGTGAAAGGCAACGTGGGATCCACCCCTCGGACAACACCGTCACCGGCTTTTCGTGAATGAAGAGCACCTCACTTTCAGTGAAATATAACCCACTCGTTAATACCAGCAGTTTTAAAGCCTTTTAAAAAATCATTATTAAGTGTAGCTATTTCATTTTAGATGCAAAATCCTTGCATAGACCAGAGATCTTAATTTTTTTAAATATAGCTGAGTATTTTAATTATGAATGTACTTGCGTATTCTCAGCATACTTCATTATTTATGTAGCTGGTGAAAAAGCTTTTTAATTAAATAGCATGCTGGCAATCCATTGTGAAATGTATAGATGTAGGTTTTCCTTGCATGAAAAAACTAAATACACACACAAAACACGGGCCAGCGCACATACTTTAAGCACTATGAGGTATTTGTTTCTGAAGGATCTTAAAATTTGACCAATTTCTTCATTGGTAACAAAATAAATAGTCTAATTTTCCAGCACTCTGCATGGCTATTCACATTTAATGCACTCAATTAATTTGGAGATGGAGTAGAGCGGTGGTTTTCAAAGTGGGGTCCCCATACCTGCAGCAGCAGTGTTACCTGGGAACTTCTTAGAATTGCAAAAATCTGGAGCCCCAGCCCAGGCCCACTGAATCAGTGATTCCGGGCACTGGGGGGGGGGGTACCCTCTGCTGTCATGAGCCCTCCAGGTGACCCCGATGCAGGCTAAGGATGGAGAACCATGGGGGAGCATTCTGCCTTGTGGTGCTGGCCATCTGGATTTCACACCTGGGGCCCCTGCTTCCGTCCCCCCATCCAAAAAGTGCTGTTGAGGATTCTTGCTCCTTTAAGGTTTCAAGGGCCTGCTCGAGGTCCTCAGAGTTTCTAAGAGGTTAAAAAGAGTCATCGCGAGTGAAATATTTGAAGCCCAACATGGTTGAAAGTTGCCCATCAGTACCAGGTGCCTACTCACCAGTTTTGACGAAACAGGGATCCTAGGACTCAACTCATGCATTGCCATTCTCTCCTTTCCTGCAACAAAAAGGCTCTGACCTTAGAGCTCCGGCTCATGCCTCATCGTGTCGCAGGCTGTGGTGCCATCCGTCCTCCAGGGACACCCCACGCCCCCGTGTCAAGGCCGATGACAATGGCCAGGGGAGCCAAGGTCAGGAGGCAGAGTGATTTGGAGAAGGCCACATCAGGAGTCAGCGCCCGAGTTAGCTAGCACCAACAGCCGCCCGGCTCCCTGCTCTGTGCTTTGTCTTCTCAATGAACAAAGCTGCTTCTTAAGTACACATAAGCCAAACTGCCTTTCAAATTGCAGCCATCTACTTGGAGTTCAGATTTGCACAGCAGGACATGAATTGGGCTGCAAATTATGCAGAAAACAGCCATCACATCCATCTGTGATGTCAGAATCCTCCAGTACAATGTGACCTGGTAGTATCTGGGAGAGGAGAAGTATATTGGGTCTGATTCTTTCCCTATACAGTATGATGAATATCCTCCCGGCTGCATTTGGCCCAGTGTGAAAAGGTTAAATATGATTGAGGTTATGCCTGTGATATGCGCAAGAACAGATTTCACTTCCAAGGGTGCAGGCGATTAGTTTTGTTGTTGTTGTTGTTTTGTTTCGTTTTTTTGTTTTTTTAAATGGTAGAGTAACTAGAAAAAGAAAACACACAAATACACTCATACCTAATGGTAAACTGAATTTATTTCCTCTTGGAAAACAATTCCAGTAATCTCCAGGTTCAGACCGCAGAGTAAACATTAATAACAGTAACATACAGGTTAGTTCAACTGATTCAAGAATTTGGCTGTGTGAAATCATTAAGGAAAACCTTGAACACTCAAAGCTTCAAATGTATCCAGGAAAAAAAAAATCTTTGACAGTCTACATAATAACTATTGCATATATAGTGATGCTACCTGTCACATTGCAAGGCTTACAAATATATATACGGGCCTTATCCAGCTGTGGGGTTCTGTTCGGTGAGAACATCTCTTCGTGGTCTGCGAGAATCTTCAGCAATAAAAAATAGTCTTGGATTTAACCGTTGATATACCAAAAGAGAAATTCTAGGCTTAAGTGGAAATAAAAGGAAGTCCAAACATAGTCTCATTTGTAACGGCTGTTTTAATCTGTCTTCCTGAAAATACTTTCTCTTAAGCCATTTTGCTCACATTTTCTTTTCTTTTTTTTTTTTATCTTGCCTGAATAGGGCCCAAGTCCACTTGTCTTTATAAGACCATTTTAGTATCAGACGACATAATACATGTGCAACACTTTATATACAAGGAGTCTATCCGGTGCTCAAAAGTTCAAACACATGAACATCCAACAGTTTTGATAATACAAGTTTTATGGTACAATACAATGTTTCTGAATATTATACATTAACAATGAACGTTTCGTGCAAAGAGTAAAACATGTTCCCTTTTTGTGCCACAAAAGTCATTCTCCTTGAGAGACCGTATTTGCACTAACTGCTGTGTTGGGTCATCGTATGGTTCTGTAATAAAAAAGAAAGAGGGGGAAAAAACACTTAAGTGATCTTATTGTCATCAGACCAAGGATCTATACATGCTGTTTGACTGATAAAAACGTGAACTGTGTTTCTGCCCTCCACCCCCGGAGGGGTGCTCGTGGGGACCCCCAGTGAGTACCAGGAGGGAGAGGTAGGGCCAGGGAACTGTGGGAGGTGAGATGACTGGCCTGTACCTTTCCTTTTTTCTTGGCCTCTGCCCGGGCTTCCCAGAATCCCCTCCCACCTTCCACCATCTCTTCTTATCAAAGTAAGACCTGTTTTTCAAAGACCACAGTAGCCCAATTTTAACAGTTTTCTTTATCTCTGTGTTATTTCCCTTACAAAAGCTTTTGGTCTCACTACTCTTAGATGGGAACATCTTGACGGGCAGAGGCTCTATCTGTCCCTGAATATGGCCTTTACAGGCAAGGGCTGCCTGGTCAATACCCACAGAGGGGGCAAGAAGTTTCTCTGGGGTGGCTCAGTGGGTTAAAGCCTCTGCCTTCAGCTCAGGTCATGATCTCAGGGTCCTGGGATCAAGTCCCACATCGGGCTCCCTGCTCAGCGGGGAGCCTGCTTCCTCCACTCTCATTGCCTGTCTCTCTCTGCCTACTTGTAATCTCTCTCTCTGTGTGTCAAATAAATAAATAAAATCTTAAAAAAAAAAAAGAAAAGAAAAAAGAAGAAGAAGCTGCTTCTCTGGCTCCTCTCCTGGGGGTAGGCTCCAGGCTGTCACTCCAGGTTCAGGAACACATCAGAGCAGCTGCAACCACCCCCAAGCCCAGCTGAAGCATCCTTTGTGGTACTTGGGTTGTCTCCTTTCCATCCACATAGTATGTTCCCTTTCTGAATGGACGCCCCCCTTCTCAATGATTGAGAAGCCAACTGTATATGTGGACTTGCAGCCTATGATGAGGGATGGCCCCAGACCTAGGGCATTCATTTGGAGCCTAAGTCTGAAGATGGCCTGATTTGCTTCTTCCCTCCTCTGCATTTCCCCTGAGCCAGGATCTCCCACCTGTCAGCTTACACACCGTCTCCTGCCCCGTCCCTTCTGCTCAGAACCCGGAGGTCTAGCTCAGAATACAAGCACTTCCATGTTCATCCCATCGAAAAGCGATTTATCCCTCCTCTGATTTCCTCCTGATTTATGCTGCTCAGAGTACACATCTTAGGTCTTCTGGTTATTTGCAGGCCTGGCTCTCTCCTTAACGTTAGAAATTCTGGTGTCCGTTCATTTATTCACTCCTTCACAAACATCTGTTGAACACGTGTATCACCACCTGGCATGGCCCTCAGCAATGCCCTCATCATAAAGACCTGGCCAAATGAATGACTGACTAGCTAGGCAAGGGCGATTGAAGGGCTCAGGATGGCCCCCACGTTGATGCCTTCCAAGTGTGCACAGTCCAAAGAAGAAAGTCACATGGGCACAAAATGGCAAAGCAATATGGCAGGATCAGATCTGAAATGAATGTAGAAATGCCACAACTACATCTAACCCTGCCTGGCCCTTGGAGAAGGCTTTGCAGTGGAAGTAACACGTGACATTTGAGTTGAGGCTGGAAACACGACAACGCATTGGGCACTCCAAGCCAACACATTCACATGAACAAACGCAACGAAGCAAGAATATACAAGGTAAGTTCATGGACCTGCAACTCGTTCAGGTTGGATGGAGTCTCCTAGAGTGTCCTGAACCAAGAGTATCGATGAGAAAGGAAGATGGAGGGTAGTTCAGGGTCAGATTATGAAGAGCCTTTTGTACCTTGCTAAGGAGTTCAGACTTTGTCATGGAGGTGAAGGGCAGCCATGGAAGTTTTTAAAGCAGCGTTTTTAAGCCTTAAAGATCTTAGTTATCTCTTCATCGCCCACAACTAGCAAACTGCCTGCTCTGTGTACACTTGCTGAACGACCAGACGCCTGCCCAGTCAGGGTGGAGAGCGCCAATGAGGGAGATGGGAGATTTGTGACGAGGACCCAGGCTTTCCATTCTCTGTTTCAGACTTAGCCCATTTTTGAAGCCTGGCAACAAATAATGATGAGGAACATTATGTCACTCTCTCTTATTGAAAACAAACCTATTTTTATTAATTCAGTGATTCCACAGCATCTTTTTTCCATCTTAGGAGCACTAGCTTAATCGTGCACATGGAACAATTTTTATGTCAATCCTTTTTTTCTTCATATCGATTTCTAAATACTTCTGAAAATTATTTTTCACCAACAGATAGACAGAAAGGGTAATCAAAATACTGATGAGACCAAAAAACTTTCCTACTTCCTTAAAAATAAACCCAATGGTGATCAGAGAGTTTATAAACAGTACAAAAGCTCATTTGCTCAAAATATTGTATCTGAGCTTTCTTATACCCTTTGTTATCTCAAAGAGTCAAGTCTGATCAGGTTTTCCATTGGTGACAAAAGTTACCTAAATGATAGGATACTGATGGGTGATGGGAGATTTTTTTTTAAAACCATAATCAAAGCTAAAAAAAATCAATTCGATAACATTAGTTTTAAATGTCTAAGTGCTTACAATAGACATTCTACATTCGATAGGATTCTCGAGGTTAATAAAGGAAAATATCCTGCAATCTCGCCAGTGTTTTTTGTGTGTGCCTCTATTGAGATACTGCAAAACAAGATCCTAACAGAAATCAGCCATAATAGTTGGCAACGGTTGTGTCTCAGACGTTTTCATCCTAAACCAAAGCCAGACAAGCCTCTTCAGAGGTGCAGGGAAATGAACAAACACATATGAATCACTTATTGCAATGGACCGAAGTTGCTATTATAAAGGAGTTACGCTTTGCATACTAAGAGAGAAGAAGATAAATCATTTGAGAGAAGGACAAGATTATGGCATGTGAAATTCAAGCTTACACAAAAATAAAGAGGCCTAATATAAATAATGCCTACATGGGAAATCTGGCATGAAACATGGTAAAGGCAGGAAGTGTAGAGATGCCTGCGTACCATTGAGATCAATTATTGTCATTTTTTTTCCTCTTTTTTTTTTTTTTTTTTTTGCTCCAACTCAAATGAGGGCTGAGTAAGTCCGGGTGACCCCAGGCTATCCACCCCTGGTAGTGACTGTCAAGATGGGAAAGGGGTATCCTGCTAGGTGGTCTTGCGTAATGGGCCTATTTGCCTTGAAAACAAAAGAAAACCAGTCCTCACAGGCTTTCCCTCACCACCTTTGGGGATCCCTAGGCTATGTCTGTTCCTCGCCCCACCCCCCGGTTTATTCTGAGTCACTGAAAAGAGAAATAGCTCAATTCCATTTTCTGAAGGAAGAAGGAATGCACGTATGAACTGCACAGGTTGGGCTGGCTTTCAGGGGTTGGACAGAACAGACTGAGAGAGTTTCTAAACTTTGCTGGGGATCCTCTGATAAGAGAAACAGGAAGTTGCTTCATGGGAGCCCTTTGTGTTTTGTTTTTGTTTTTGTTTTTGTTTTTTGTTTTTTGTTTTTAACTCATAGACATGATTTCTTCAGAAAGGGAGAAAAAGGAGCAAGTGGGAAAGATGAACAGTAGAAAAGAGAAGCACTGAGCACAAAGCGAGGGTAGGCCATGAGCACGGTTCCCGCTCTTTCCCCGACACGGAGCCGGCCCTGCGTCACCGCAGGCCGGACGGGGATGCCCAGGGGGGTGAAGAGGGGGCCAGGCCGGCCGCGAGCAGCCTGCTCCGCCTGAGGGTTCCACGCTCTTCACGTCCAGGGGAAAGCCCGCCGCCAGAACAAAGCTGTGGGTCATCTCACCACTTTCACGTGGCAATTCACAGTCCCCAAAGCACTTGAATGTAATGACAGCTTCTGAGGAAAAAGATCTGTTCCAGGGAAGGGAAAGTGTTTTACATAATCGAGGAGAACACCAGCGCGAGTCGACGGGGGCGGGTGAGGGGGTGACGACAGAAAAGGAAGTGGGGAGAGAAGGAAACTTCTGAAATCCCACAGAGAGCCATATTCTACTCTGCAAAAAGCCATCTCTTGGAGACCCTATGTCTAAGTAACTGAAAATTGCAAACCATTAATCCCAGTTATGAACAGTTGTTTTACACGAGGGGGGCTTATGTTAAAAAAAAAAAAAAGCCAAATCCACAGCTCACCTTAAAGCTTAAAAGAAGATCCATCTAGGTAGGGTACCTTAATAGCCAGGTTTCAAAAAAACAAAAAACAAAAAAACCCCACAAAAAACAAAAAACCACTCTCCTACTGCAAAGGGCCCCATTTGGGAGAAGTGTGTTCTTTTTTTGCCTATAAATGTGAAATTAAACTTAGAAAGCTAAAAAACAGACAAGGACTTTCAAAATTCCCTTCTAGCACTATGCATTTCTTTTAAAATACGACATGCCTTCCATTTTACAAGACTGGAATTCTCATTTTGGGCTTGGCACTCTAACAAATGATTAATTCAGCCTCCTCCTTTCTGAGAGCTGACCACATTTACTGGTCAAACGGTTTAATCCTATTTAAAATGCAATCCAAGCAAAATATTTTTGAATAAAAATAAAACCCCACGATCTCCTGAAACTGCTCACCTTGGCCAAGTTATCCCATTTTCCTGCAATCTTGATGTGAATTGGAGTATTTGCACCAATAACAATGATGAAGTGAACCTCTGGAGGAAAGCCAGGGGGAATCTACCTTCCCAGGGAGGAAAAATGAAGTCCCCGCCCTCAAAAGTTGTGCCCACAGATGGCCCTCGCTCGTCCAATATTTTGGCAGAGGCCACGTCTCGCCTGTGCTTTGTAACTCTCTGTTGGCATCGGCAAAATGTTAAGTAGCAATGGTAATAAAAATAAAAACTGCGTTTGAATGGAAGTTTTGTGCAATCTGTTGATTCAAAGATGTTAATCATTTTTACCATGACTTGTCTATTTATAGCCCTTTGTCTCGAACAAATTCTGACAAGCTTTTAAAACTAAGAAAAAGAGCCAGCATGCTATTTTAAAAAGGAATGAAAAAAAAAATAACAAGCTTTCCACTAATTCACCATGCCATTAGAATCCCGAATTTAAACTGCAGTTGTATTCAATTTAAATGAGATGTTTTCCAACCAGATGAAATAGTAGGGCAATTGTGGCTCTGGAACAATGCAAGGCGGGAAGAAATAAAAGAAATATAAAGATTAAATGTGGCTGTTTCTTTCAACAGATGGTGACAGCGCCTGGCAGCATGTTGTTTTTTCTTTAGTTGAAGAACGCAAACATCCGTAATCAATCATCACTGATTAACTAATTATATTACCCTTCCTTTTATCACGAGGGTTGGACCTTTATCTGTAAACACTATGGATAATCTGTAGGCTCGGATTTTTCCAGAGGCATATGCCAGCACACACACAGTCGGGCAGTCACAGGCTGCATGCTGAATCCCACTATTACCGTCCACCTTTAAGCCCTTACTGCTTTTTATTTTTTATTTTTTATTTTTTATTTTTTTTAAACAAAAGCAATTGGTTTCCAACAGGCTGGATAATAAGTCTTTTGACCTGCATTCTTCTTTGACCCATTAAGGTCACCCCTGTGCTTGGGCATCTAGCTGACTTAGGAAATGCCTGCAAGTCCTACATTTCATCTCCTGCCCACTCAAAATAAAGCTTTCTTTAAATGTGTCTGTACAGGTCCCTGAAGGCCAAAGAGGCATCCCTGTAGTGGGCAATGGAGGGACAGAAGCTTCTGCCTTTATTAATGAATGCAGACCATTATGAGTCTGGCTGGCTCCTTCCCTGTTCCCAGAAGCATATACTGTACGTGACTTAAAATGCTAGAATATTGACACAAAGCGAGCCGGGCACCCCTAAGGAAAATTACTCCTTGGATATAATGTAGGCTCGTAACAGCTATTAGAGTACAAAATAAAACCCTCCGGGATCAAACTGACATATACCGCATTCCACCTAGTCCTCAAACATTAGAAGAATTTCTTTGTGAAGGCATTCTCAAGGACAGCATTAAACTGACTTTTGTAGCAATCTGCAACAGCTTTTTGGCTCAGAGCTTTTAGTACTAAATCTCTGGTTTGAATCAATACAAGTACTATATCTTCTACATTAATCAATACATTTGGTTCAATACATGTTCTATTAAATTATACTTTCTAATCAAGATTTTTACATTTCCACCCTCTCTCTTTTTCACCCCCAACTTCTTTTGCTAGTGAAACAGTTTTAAAAGTGTATATAGCTAATGATGACAGGATACTGGGTTATTTCCCCCACACTCCAGAGAAAAACTATGGCAAGGGGCGGCCTTTAAGCCCCTTAATAAGGTTAACGGGATGCGAATGCAATAAATGAACATTTTCAAAGTCCCCACAACTACAAAAGTACTCTGAGTTTTAAAGTAATTAAACATGAATTGCTACAGCTCTAGAAGCATCATTAGTAACGTTCTAAAAATTATACCGAAGACGCAAATTATCCAAAATTACCAATCAGACCCCATTTTGCCACCGAAAGTTTCCCTGTCCACAATCCATACACTTATTGGTGGGAGAAATTCAGGGGAATTGTGTTTTCGTGGACCTTATCTGGTGACCAGCAGGAACACGTATGTAGGTACGTGCATTTTTGTAAGACCTATTTTAATGAGTATTCTTTAAAAGATAGATATGTCATATTTACCAAAGTGCCTTGGGACTCTAAAAAACATATTCATGGGATTTTCATAGCCAGGGAAGTTGACTCATAATTTTTACTTTGGTAGAATTTACTAAAATGGGGTTCTACTCTTTTGTTTTAACAGAGCAATGGCATTTCAGAAACTGTCATAATATGCTTTTGCCTCTCCCTTTAATGCCATGAATGTTACATTTATGATCATGTTTGCACTGACAGAATTTCTCTTTTATTTTTTTCATATGGTAATACTATCGCCATGAACTTACAGAGACTCCGATGCATTTTCTTCTGACATTTAACACTTCACATGGGCTTGGCCTGACATCTCAAAGCATTTTCCGGATGACACCAAGTTAAATTAAAGCAAAAGCTGAAATAGTGTCATCAGAGGTGACCAGAAAAATACAAGATACTAATGACAGGAAAGGGCCATTAGGTTATTTCGTTTGTCCCCTTTGCTGGAACAGAGTTGTTTTATAAAGTTTATACTCCAGGCTAATTTTCAATGATTCTGGCAATGAAGTTTCCATCATGTTTCCCACAAGAAACGATTTCACATCTCAATAAATTTCACTGAAGGACATTTCTATTACTGTTGTTCTTTGGACATTCACGCTAAATAAGCCTAGCAAAGGATGGTCGGAGATGACCTTGACACACATGGACATTGACATGTTCATGACTTTATGTTCAGAGTCTTGACCATGTATTTGCAGCATTAAGTTCTATCTCAGCCAAAGTAACCCAAAAGACAATCCAGTAAGCCATTTCTTAGTCCTTATACATAGTGTGTCACTTGGTTTCTTCATTCTAGAGAGAAGCCTACAAATTAAATAGATTCTAGAAGGCCAGTGGGACTTGCCTTTCGACAGCCACCCTGACACTATTGACATATTGGGCTGGACAATTCTTTGCCAGGCAGGGTTGGGGGGGGGTGTCCCCTGTACTACAGGATATTCAGCAGCATCTCTGGCCTCTATCAAAAACAGGCCAGCTGTGGCAACCATTAATGTCTAGACATTGCCACGCATTCCCTAGTGGGGGTGGGGGGAATCACCCCCAATTGAGGACCACTGCTTTACAGTGTTTTGGAAACCCATTGAGCCTGTTGTGCCATGCTTGAGTATGCTTAGTCTTCAGTCCAAGAGGTATCTCCTCTACCAAATTTTAAAAACAAACAAACAAAAAGGATAGCAAAAGGGACACATATACTGTGTGAAACTGTATCATATGGCATTTAAAAAATATAGTCCATGGGTGAATCTTTAAAAAAAGTGGGGGGGGGCACCTGAGTGGCTCAGTCGTTAAGCGTCTGTCTTTGGCTCAGGTCATGATCCCAGAGTCCTGGGATCAAGCCATGAATTGGGCTCCCTGCTCAGCAGGAAGCCAGCTTCTACCTCTCCCACTCCCCTTGCTCGTGTTCCCTCTCTCGCTGTGTCTCTCTCTGTCAAATAAATAAATAAAATCTTTAAAAAATAAAAATAAAATAAAATAAAATATAGTCAGTGGGTGAGAATGGGCAACTGTGGAGAAATCGGGGGATATATAATGTCCTTTTAGATATATAATAAAAGATACTGCATGTATGAACAATTGAGTGTCTCCAGAAAATGTCCACTCATTCACAACTTACCATCCATGTACCATCAGTGAATAAAGGCAGTACATTTTCACAGCAGTTAATCAATGTGCTGCTTTAGGAATATTTGCAATCTAACAAAGGATAAATATTAAACTCTGGAAATTAATTTTTAAGGTATGGATAGTTGAACTATCTACTTTGAACAAACTGCACAGACATCATCCTTAATTTGCTGGTCTAGATTTAATAGCAGGAGTCAATTATACCTGTAAGTAATGAATGCATCAGAGAACCAAAGACATGTTTTCAGAGCTGGGAGGGTCCTAGCAGCATCTGTTCCAATATCTCATTTTATAGATGAGGAAATTAAGACGCAGAGAGTGTAAGCCAACTTTCAAGGTCTTGTATCTACTCCAGTGGCTCAGCTGGCTTTGGGCATGAAGCAATTGCTGAGTTGCACTGGTTGATGTGTTCTAATCCCCGGGTTGGACCGACAGCAGAGATGGCGGATTCTACCATCATGGCACTCACCAGTTATGGGGAGGACAAGGTGCTACGGGACATAGAGAAAGGACACCTCACCTCTTATGAGAGAGAAGTCACACTTGCTTGGTGCTGGAGTGAGGAGGAGGAGGTTAGTAGGGAATGAGGGGCTCCAGAGGGAGAGTAAGCATGAGTCAGGCTGAGAGTCCACGGGTGTAGACTGTCTGGGACAGGAAGTCATCTGTGGGGCTGGAGATCGTTCAGGTTGGGCAGGGAGGTGGGAACCCATTTCAAAAAGAGCCTATTTTCATTACAGGTGTTCTTCCTCATAACATCAAACCAACCTGGCAAAGCCTATGGTGGTTACCAATGTTGCAAGAATACCTACCCAATGTGCTTAGCCTTAGTCTGTACATCTTCAGAAGCCTAACCATAGACTAATTTTTTTTTAAAGATTTTATTTATTCATTTTGACACAGAGAGAGAGATTACAAGTAGGCAGAGAGGCAGGCAGAGAGAGAGGAGAGAGAAGGAAGCAGGCTCCCTGCTGAGCAGAGAGCCCGATGCGGGCCTCGATCCCAGGACCCTGGGATCATGACCTGAGCCGAAGACAGCGGCTTTAACCCACTGAGCCACCCAGGCGCCCCATAGACTAATTTTTAAAATAATGCCATGTCCAAATTGCTAATGTAGAACAATTTCTAGAATTTTGACAATTAAACATCAAAGACAAATAAACCACTCTGGTCCACCAGTTTCAAAAGGACACTACTGCTGATGGGTCATATGTGGGAAGTATTAACATGGTCAGCATTCCATTTTTCATCGAGAGCTTAAAAATGATAGTAAAATTTCAGTTGCTAGCTCACCCTTATCTGTTTCGCATACCGGCCAGGCTAAAACATTTCCCATTTTGGAACTGACAGTAGCGTGCAATATCTACTATGTTAAGAAAAAAGGAAAAAAGTGCCGAATTGGAAATATTGGCTAAAAGGAGTACGATGGCTAGTGGGAAATATATTAAAAATCTAAGGCTTATTAAAAAAAACAAAACAAAACCAAACCTGTGAACTCCTTGCTTACATGCAAGGAGCCAAAAGAAAATGTTGATTGAACTATACAAAGCCAGCAAAAGTGAAAGAGAGACTGGAGCCCAAAGATGCTGTTCAGATTCTAGAAGTGCAGGATCCCAGCGTATTATGGGACAGAAGGCTTTGATAGGCAATACAGTCTAATAAGATATTCAGGGATTAAGTCAGTGCTTCACGGACAGATGTGTCCATGTGCCAGTTGTTGCTAAGCTTTAATTTTTCCCCCTGCAATGTTTAATTTATCACACTGGCGCTTTCTAAACTAGAACATCTGTAAACAAGGTTAAGAATGACCTCCTTCCAATTTTACATCCATGAACAGTGCCCCTTCTTCGTGCTCTAATTTTAGATACCTTAAAGATAAATAAATCTGTGGAAGGAAGAAAAAAGAAGGCTTGTCTGACACTGTAATGTGTTCATCTTGGGCGAATACAGATTTCCTCTCCGCCTGGCTCTCAATGCACACAACTGACTCTTGCTGCTCAAGCCAGAGTCAGGCATCCCCTTCCCAGTCAAACGCAATTAAACAAACTTCTGCTAAATATTTAACAGCCTCATGTAGTAATTAGCAGCAAATAATGGGAGCTTAAATTGATAATTGCTCAGCAATGTCCTCCTGCCAACATTACAAGTTTCCCACTCCTCCCTTTTCTCTTAAATTTTGAATCCCGGAAGGCTTTATGTTTTATTTTTAAAGGACTCCGTTCTTGAGATTACCCACAGTGACATTACTTGGCCCACGATGTTGCATTCAAGTTGGGCTGTTTTGCTGTCAGCTGCAAGATTCTACCCGCATTACTTATTTTACTTCTGTGTTTGAAATCCATTGCAATTTAAAGTTATGTACCTGAAAGCTGCTGGACCGGGGCATTGATTTAAAAACTGACTGGCAGGCTTAGGATTTAAACTCTGGCCCACTAGATTCAAAAGGTCATCTGATTAGAATGAGAGAGGCACAAGGCTTATAATTTATATTCAAAGGGTAACCTTTGTAGGGAGAAGGAGGGAGCAAGGACTCTGCTTTTTCCACTCCATATGGACAAGGATTCCCTTCAACCAAATTCCAATAATTATGAAAAATAGTTTATTGAACTTCGAAAAAAGCACAAGAAATGCCACTTCCTTGTAGTGTATTACTTCCTTTATTAAAAACACTGCCACACTCTCTAGGAGGTAACCTCGTATTAAGAGTAAGTCAAACATGTTATAAATCATTAAAACTAACAGAAAAAAAAGTCTTTCCCCATCATAAGCAACCAAATGCTTGTCTACCAGGGCATTCGCTTCCGTAGATATAAATAAAAAGGATAAAGCTGTGAAAGGGCGATGATTGACTTGCATCATTTACATAATGAAACCGTGTCAGTATGAGTGAGCGTGCGCATGCGCGTACATGCGTGCGCATGCGTGCACATGTGCACATCCACGCCTGAGCTAGACGTTGGCAGGAGCGTGTCCTGTGCAGAGGGGGAAAAGTTGCATATGTGTGTTGGGTCTACAGGTCAAATCTCTGCTGTTGGCCTGTGATCTTTCTGTCCCTTATTGCCCCAAGTAGCCCTTGTTTTAAATTCTAACAAAGTCCTTTTAACATGCAAATAATTCACAAACCCAATTCTATTCTCACTTAAAAAAAAATACACAATTCTGGTTTGGAGAGAGGAGGAATAATTTCACATTCAAGGTGGGTGCTTGTTTTCTTGCTTGCTTTTTCCTCTCCTTTTTCCCCTGCATGTTTTTGTGTACTGTAGAAAGGTTCCAGTCCCCTCCCTTTAATCATCCCCCACCCCCACCCCCTACAATCATCCCTGGTCCTTAGCCAGTTCACACAGGCACCAAGAGAGGAGATCAGGAGTGCTGCAGGTATCTCTTCTCCTGCACTGAACCTTGTCAGGTCTTTGGGGGTAGATCTGTGTTGTCTCTGGTCCCTCATCCACTCTTGTCTCAGGATCTTACAAAGGCAGCCTTGTCCCTGTCTTTCCATCCAGCCGAGAAGCACCTCATTTTGATTCAGAAACTCCCATATTAAACTCCCATTCTCCTCCCACTTCCTGGGCACCTTCTCTGACACTGTTTTCCAGGTCTCTGTGGGACAGTTTCCTCACCTCTCGTGGTACACAGAGCTCCTAGAAAGACAGCCCTTTAATTCTCCCGCACAAAGATGTGCTGTAACTATGGTGAGAGTAATCTATAACCCTCACATCCTTATATAATTTGCTACTCCAAGTTAATTTTAATTCATTACAATAAAGCAATATAATTAAAAAAATAACGCTTTAAAGTGAAGTATTTAACATGATCCTGGAAGAAAGGCAGCTCTGACTAACAGAGGGCCAGGCAGCAGGCATGGTGCATACTCATGCAAATTCAAAGGTGAGCCGTAAACAAGTACACACAGCCACACAGCCATGCATAAAGGGCCTGGCAACGGGAGGCCTCATTCTAATCAGTCCTCAAAGGAACCTGCCATACAGAAGTGGCACTTATTCTAATTTAAAGCCCTCATGCTTGCTTCAGTGTTGCAAAATTTATAAAAGAATAACTTCATTAAACCGCCTGGCACTTCAAACACAAATGCAAACCAGCCACAACACAGAAGGAGCTGGACAAGAGGAAGAGAAATATTCCCAGAGAGTTGTTAACTCGGATATTCAAATGAAGTCTGCATTTGGGCAATTCTCTTCCTGATGACCCGGTTTGACATGCAACTTTCCTTCACCAAGGACTTCTGCTCTTTACTTCAGTCTCGAGGCCTGTTGCTGCTTAGCAGTCTGCTTAATCACACTGGAAAATCATTCAGAGGGGTCCAGCAAGCCACGTGCCATGCAGAAATAACGTCTGGCAGTACCTAAGTGAACACAATTCAGTGTTCTTTTCCTGGTCTGCAGAGAGATTGATTCTGAATACACACTATTACCCATTTTCCGGGGTATAGATTTCAGACTTCTCTACGTTGAAAAACTCATGTAAAAAAAAAATCCCCCTTTAACTTGGGTCTTCAAGAAAGAAAGCAAGAGTAAGGGCTAAGTGGAAACCATCTGCTAGATCCATGCACAGCACTGGAGAAAAGTTAGAATCACGTCCTAAAACACACTCTTTTAAGGAAGATTCTTTTTCTCCCCTGAATCAAAGAAATGCTACAGTAAAATAACTTCAGGCTAGATTTCTAAGCGACAATGCAGTTTGTCAGAACACACATCATTTCATGCTGTCAGCATGTTTCTCCAAATCTTTTTTTTTTTTTGGATGCAATACAAAGACAAATCTAGAAGCCTTCTGAAAAACTCCAAGCCTCTGAGAAAGTGCATGTCACAAGTTGTACTATGCACTGCGATCTAGAGAGACCCTAGATGTAATGAAGGGGCCCTTTCCTCTTCTCAATACCCATGTCCAAATTTGGGCAGAGATTCTGCTTCAGAGAGAATAAAGGTAAGCATTCCAAACTCTTGAAAATGGTCATCCATGGGTGGAGAAGAGGCAATGACCTTAGGGTAAAATTGTTTAAGGTGAATCTCAGCAAAGATGCCTAACAGAAGACATTCAGCCCAGCTGTCTTTCGGAGCTGTGCAGCAGGGTCTGCTGTCACTCAGAGGAGAGACCTCCTCTAGGATACTCACACCAGCCTGATTTGAGGACAGACTGACACGAGGGATGTATGCGTTAAAGTTATCGCCCAAAACAACAACAGAAAGGCAGTGTGATGTGACTTGTATTATTCCTAGGATAAACAAATACTGAAATTAATTCATTGTATCTTTATAAATATGTTTTTATAGGGCTGAAGGCTCTTTTACTTTCACATAATGCCATAGAGCAGTGAAGGTAAGTTTCTATTATTTTTCTCCTCCATGAATAAAATAGGGCTAATCAGATGGAATGAATGAGCTAATTCAATTACAGGCAGCCTTTATTGTGCAATAAAATATGGATTATTGATCTTGTGGAGTTGGCAATGCATGATGCAAATTCAAGTGAATGAAACCTGAAGATCCGAGTTTGACTATTTTTATACATGCTTAAACCTGCTAGGACTGTTTCCACTTTGGCAAAACCAGCAAAAGAAAACAACGCTAACCAATTAAACCCCAGGCTTCAAAAGGGGACGGATGAAAGGTCACCTCAGAGGGCTGGCATGGCAGTCTGAGAAGGCCCCTTAGCAGGGGAGCCATCCCTCGGTACACTCATACAGCGGAGGGAGGGAGGGGACACGGACAGTCTCTCCGGGCTTGTCTGTTTCATGGTAAGCGACAAACTTATTTGGGAGACCGAAATTCACTTCATAGGCATCTTGCTACAAATCCAATCTGGTCCCATCATCAGAACGAATGTACTGTTGTGTCTTTGCACTTGTGAGGCGGAACTTGTTTGAAACACAGTGCCGGACTGTTCTAGCAGAATCCTTTGGTCTTTTATCTCTTTAAAAAAAAAAAAAAGCAATAATCAACCCTGGTTAGAAAGCAAGCAGCTCTGAGTATAAGGATCACGTGGAACAGAAAGCCTATGCGGCAAACACTAAAGGGAAAAAAAGAAGGTGAGCTCTGATATTCGGTGTATATTTACACACCTCAGTTCTGCCTTCGCATTTCCCCTTATAAATCTGCCCTCAGATACGGTGGCATGCTGACTGCTGTTTGTGCTCTGCGAGGAAGTGCACACCAGACTGTCTCCTGTATTCCTTAGAAACTTCTGCCTGCTCCTCCCTGCAGACCTGGCCCGTTTCCTCCTTTTGACCAGCTCCCCATCCTCACTACCTTTCCGCGGGCCACCCCCCGCCCCCAGCACAAACATACGCTCTTTCCTCCCCTGATTTTTTTCTAAGAGTCGCAGTGGGTTCTGTGTTTTGGTAGGCGTCCCTCCAAAGCGCAGGCAAGCGGACATGTGGCCTGTTTTCGGAAAAGACTCTGACGAAAGGGAGGAATCAGAGATGCTAAACAATGCTACGCAAAGTTGCAGGCTGCTCGGCTACAGTCCAGAAAATGAATCCAATTTTTCATTCTGTCATTATAAATATTTCATTGCAAATGGTACTGATTTTCTGCAACTGTGGTTAAGCAAAGGGCCTCTGTGTGAATATTTAAGAAAAAAAAAGGGGGGAGGAAGACAACGAAGAAGGAGGGGGAATGAAAGGTTAGCAACCAATTAATTTCTTACTTTAAATGTAAAAGATTCTGGGAGAAATTCAACAGTGATGTAGTGTGTGACTCAAAGAAGAAGAAGAAAAAAAACATTTACTCTGCTCTTCTTCTGACAGTTTCTCATAAAATATCTGCAGCCCATCTATCTTTTAGTACTCCAGGCTCCTCTGGAGAGCAGAAAATGGTGGTTTAAAGCTCACTTCAGTGCCAGTCTGCGGGAGATTGCTTTCCACAGGACCCCCGCTGATGGAGGCCTAGGGGAAGAGGCCCAGGAGTTATTCAATCAGCCCGAGACTCTGGGGCGGCTGGGGGTCCTTTGAGGGCTGATTATAAAGCTGCCCTCCTGTTGCCTGCCTCGGAACAGAATGAAATGAGCAGCCTCTTGCTGAGCAGATTCTGCAAGAAGGAATTTCACCTGTCATGGAGTTTGTCAGAATTTCAGGATTTATCTTGGTGCAAAATTAATAAAATACCAACCAGGATTTCAGGCTGACTACTCAGCTGTGTCATCTCAAACTGATCTTTCACCCAGGAAAACCTGGACAGTGAGGACAGCCATCCTTGCCCTACTTTCCCTTCGGAGGGTGAGCGAGGCGATGTGATACCACGCAGACATCGGGGTGAGATTCTGAACCAATTACACACAAGGCTGCATGACCTGTGGGTGCTACTGTCTTAATGTGTGACCTCTCACCCCGCCGCTGTGGTTCTGAAGCCTCTTTGGAATAAGCCCAAGTCTGAAGCATAAAAAGGCCATTTCTGCAGTTTATAACACAGTAGGTCCCCTATGGCATCACATCTGTTAAATTCATACACTGGTATTTCAGGCCTGAATTTGATTTATCTCTTTAAAAGGGGTACTCACGACAGACTGTTAAGAGCACAGATTGGGAAACATTACAAATTAATCTTGGGTCGGCCGTGGACCGGGAGGGGCAGTTTCAGTGTTTGTGTGAACACGCGTGCTCTCAGGTCTGGGCACCCCGGGGCTCCCTGCGGGGTGTGGGCGTGGGGTGTGGTGGAGGGGAGGGGCCCGGAGGGGAGGGGACGGGCAGGGGACAAACCTCTCTGCCTGCTTGGGGCTCCGGGCTGCAGGTGCCTTGGGAGTTTGGCGTCTCTGCCCACTCCGCTGCGGAAGGTGGCTGGCACCACGCAAGGCGCCACAGCCGCTGCAGGTGAGGTTCTGCGAAGCCCGGGCTTTGATCATTTTGAGCTGGGGCTTGCGGAGCCCTGGGGCAGTTAGCTCTGGTCCTCAGGGTGGACGGCATCACGTCACACATGGGGCAGTGTGCAGGGACTGGCTGGGCGCTCACGCCACCGGCTGGCCGGAGCCACTGGACAGAGGGCACAAACATTTCTCAGGTTCGACCCTGGACTCTGAACTCAGGTTCAGAACAGGCATAACTCCAATCGCAACATCCACCTTGCCTCGCATCCCTGCCCCCTCTCCCCGCCTCCCTGCCCCAGGCGCAGACCATGGGTGCCTCTTCCTAATTGGTGATTGGCAGCACATCCCCGGCTCGCAGAGTCTGCCATTGGTTTAAGGCGATCGCTGCCTCCCTGTCTGGTTTCCGATGGACGTTTTCTAAACGAGACATTAAACAACACTGTAATGTATTCCTTCCAGCTCTTCTCCTGGCTAAATGACAGTCCCGTTTCAGAGAGCCACCTTTACGAAGCAGTAGTGGCCCGACAATATGAATACCAAGAGATCCCAGGAAAGAGCGAGACAGGGAGAGGGAAAGCGCGCAAGTGAAGGCACAGATGGTGGGCGGGGACACAGGGTGCTCTCAGCAGGCTTCAGTGGAGATGCATTAACTCCGCAGAGGGATGAGGGCTGCCCACCAGTCCCATCATGAATTATAACTGAGTATGGGAGTGAGGTCTTAGTGCCTGGCTCACAGCAAATAGACTATTCTATTTTCCTGCCCAATCACCTTTCACCCTTAGAAACTCAAAGCACGGCGAAGCACACTGCTGATATTTAACGGTATCCCCATAGCCTTTTATGTGTCTAGAAGGCACACAAACTTAGCAGATGTGCCCAGTGGTGTAAGTCAGATAATTATAAAATTAAGTTTTGGCAATGTCAAAAAGGAAACCTTTTTACAGGCGATTGGGGTTTCCAGCGAGAGGTGGTCTTCTGTCAGCTGGGGGATCGAATCAAAGCAGGAGGGGCCGCAGAAGACAGATGCCCACCTCCCAGCCACGCTGGGTACCGGGGACAAGCCTCCCTTTTGCACGCTTTTCTCCTCCTCCTACGGGAAGGCAGTTCCTGCCCCGTTGGTTCGTTCTCCCACTCGCTCATTCAATGAAGTTATCAATGAAGGAGGCCTGTTATTTTAGGCAGTTTAAAATTTCACCGCTTTTAAAGGACTCGTTTACCCTGCCTTTCACTCCTGCTTAAAGCCTCGGAGTTGCTGTTCTAAATGACAGCACCGCGAGCGAGCACTGCTTTTAAGCATTATTCATCTTGCCCGCCACATCTCAGGCTTTTACAGAACACTGCTCTCTCTCCAATAAGGGGAACTCACTCTTTCATAGCTGCGGGGCAGAGCCTGTTCAGAGCTGTAGATTCGCTGCAAATATAACAATAAAGGATACAAATGTGAATTCCTCTTAAAATACACGCGTGGCTCCGAAGCTGCCTTGCCTTAGCAAACTCGATCAAGAGCAGCCTATCAATCTTTCTCCAAATGCACAGCAACAGCCCATTCCACGCGGCTATTCGATGGATCGCCCCATCGATGGATCAGAAGGCGCTGGAACGAATTCTTTGCTCATTTTGGGGGATTTATAGTTGAAGTCCATGATTACCATCTCTCTTTCTCTAATTGTCACAACAGTTGGATATGGAGGTGGTGTTTTCCAATAGTCGGGTAAAAGTTGGTAAACACAAAGGGTCTATTCTTGGCACTTTGTCTCTGCTAATGTGAGGAAGCGGATTCATGTGTGGAGCAAACGTCTAAAATAGGAACATATGTGGGAATTGAACGTGCCTCTCTGGACTGCAGAATGTTCTAGAAAATTGGGATTTCCAGACCTCTCCAAAGGATCTGAGTACAAACACGGTGAGACCGAGTTCTGTCTTTTCAGGACAATCAGGCCCTGCAGTTTCTCGTTCCCTAAAGGAGACAGATCTTCTGGCGCCGTGGCAGCAGGCTGTCTTGGCGACATGGAAGGTGGTGGGGCCAGCTAGAGCGCAGCCAAAGCAGAATGTGGCAGAGGTGATGAACATTTCCAGGGGGTGGGGAGGGAGGGGGCTGTGGAACTGGCCACAGTGCTCTTCAGTACACCCTAGCTGGATGCTCCATAAAGTCGCACTGATGGCAGTTCGGAGATGGCCATCTGTCGTCAACTCTGGGCCAGACAAAAAAATAATGTAATGGCAGATCGCTAACAACAGGGCTGTTGGAGGAGGGAATGAGTCCTAGAATGAGGAGGTGGTGCTCCATCTTTTAATAGCGAAAACCAGCCATCGATATGAACATCAAGAAATTAATGGATGGAGAATTTTTAAAAACTGAGCTGGGGTGTTGTAGAAATGACTCAGATGTAAATAGAGTGGTTTTAGCTTATTGCAGTCACCTCTGCTGCCCTTACTTCAGTCATATTAACCACTCGGTTCTTGAAAATTTGACTAGCAGGACACATGGTGAAGCAGTGAGGGCCAAATTTAGTAAAAGGTGAGCCCACGTCGTGCTTCCAAGCATGCACACACAGATTAGGCATTTATTGGTACAAAACGGGTAATTGAAAATGCATTTACTCATTTAGTCCAAATGAGTTCATTGTGACAATCATGCTTATCTATCTTTCTGGATGCTTGCTTAATTTCTCAACGCAGTCTTAGAAAAAAGCAAAATAAAGCTATTTCATCTTTAGATGCATTGTAAATGCTATAAAATTTTAAACTCCTTCTTTGCTCAAGAAAAACCTTAGCTTTGTGCTACTGCATAGATGTTAGGAAGCAGGGGAAGGGGGAGAGAGAGAGAAAGAGAATGAATGAATGAAAAACAGCCAAACTGAGGTGAGCCGTGTTCTCTTTCTTTGTCCTATATGATTAACTTTCTGTCTTCAATGGTAAGGCCAATCAATCCTGATTGAATTATCCAATATTAACAGCTGAAAGTGATCAAAAGTAATGGTGAAAACATAGCACCAATCAATAAATCAATGCAAATGATTCAGTTCCTGGAGATTCGATCAAATAAAAGAGATAGATCAATTTAACCACTGAGCAAATTAAGTGGAAGTTGGTGGAGCACCAATTTACTTCAAAAGCCCCGCAGGCCCACAAAACAAAGAAATGAGATGGTGGAGAAAGGGACCAGTTCCAGACTCACATGCTCACTTGACACAATTTATACTCCTGAGATCCCTAAGGCTATGTGATGTGTTTAGGGGCTGTGATTTCAACCCCAGGAACAAGAGATACAGAGATCCAAAGGATCGGAGGAAATGGAGAGCCCAGGTACCGGGAAACATAAACCACCCAGGAAGAGGCAGGAAGGATGTCCCCCACACCGACTGTGCTCCCAGACCATCGCTACAGAACCCAGCGACGGAACCTAGCGACGGCAGGCCCGGACACGGCGAAGGGCAGATCTTCCAATCTGGGGTTCCCAAAGGAAGACGACATGATAAGAGGCAAAGCAGGACAGGGTTTTGAGTCTTAGAGTTGGAGTGGGGATAATGAAAGAAATTTCAAACTCCATTAGAAATAAAAATAAAACAATTGAAAAATACACAAAAGTTGTGAGGAGTATCAGAGGCAAAACAGTTTAAGGGCACTTCTAGCATTTTTTTTTTTTAAGATTTTATTTATTTATTTGACAGAGAGAGAGAGATCACAAGTAGGTAGAGAGGCAGGCGTGGAGCGGGGAGCGGGGGGAAGCAGGCTCCCCGCTGAGCAGAGAGCCCGTTGCGGGGCTCGATCCCAGGACCCTGGGATCATGACCTGAGCCGAAGGCAGAGGCTTAACCCAATGAGCCACCCAGGTGCCCCCACTTCTAGCTTTTTAAAGGCACACTTTTCCATTCCTCCAGGTTGCAAAAGATCAGCCTGAAGAAATATGACAACAAACTAAAACAAACCTTTCCCCAAGTCAGATCCAGATCCCACCTTGTCTTTGATTGGGGGGGGGGGCAACATAAAACTTTTTGCTTTGGTCACATGTCCTCAATTTGGAGTGCGTAGAGAGAACGGGCAGGTTGTTTTGAAATACATTTCTGAAAGCAAATATAAATATCTTGTTTTATGGTTATAGGCTAGAAAGAAAAAAGGCCCAAGACTCTTTAATTACTTAAAAAAGATGAATGTTTAAAAGTAAGAATTTTAACCTGGATACCAATGAACAGGAAAGTATATCAAGATATGATTAATTGGGAAATTATTCCAGTAGAACTAGAGCAGAGAGCTAAGGAAAATTCTGATATGTCTGAGATAGAGATTTCATTTCTGAGGAATGATGACTCTTGATTTTGTTTACTTAGGTCACAACTAGGGAACAGGGAGAGCATCAGGGAGCCAGTGTTCACCCCATGCCCGTTTTGTTCTACACTCTGCACTGAGTGTATGAGCTACTTCACTGTGCTCTCTCACCAGGATCCTGGGAGTTAGGAAGGAGGCCTTGTTGTTTCCCACATGCCCATTTTACAGATGGTAACACTGAAGCCCACAGTCGAGAGCGTATAAGTGGCAGCAACCAAAATCAAACTCTGGTGATTCCTCTCTGCAACTGACGCCCTTTCCCTTATACTAAGCTGCCCTTAGAGAATTGAAGGCAAATTAAAACAAATGAAAAACCCATAGAAATTATTTTCTTACACTACTAGCCATTTGAGACTTTATGGGTGGCTAATCACATCCATCCTTCAGAACCGGGTTGAATGTGTCCCACATGATGTCTTTCTTGAGTCTCCCAGCTGGAGAATAAGCATCTTCTCTTGGAATACTTATAACAGTTTATTACTTATTAGCTCATATAATGGTTAATCGTATGCATATCTTATCTTTTCTAGGAGACTGTAAATATGATCTATTTCTAATTATTTTTGATATGTCATAGAGTATTGATCATGGTCAATTTAAAATGATGAAGTTATATTTTTATAAGTATTGTAATTAATAAATATATTTCCTTATTTAATAATGGCACTGGGGCAATAGAAGTAAATAGCATAGCACTCGCGGTTTTGACTATTAACAAGGACTCCTAAACGTCTCATCACATATTATTTAATAACTTGAGACACGAATTTGTATAAAACTTATTAAAAGGCTAGTTGAGGGAAGGAGCTAAGTTAGCCAGTGACCCAGTGATTGGCTCAGCAGCCACATTTCCACGCTGTAGTGTTGTCTTATAGGGCCAATCCTATGCACACTGCTTCGTTTTTCTTTTGAAAGTGCAACCATAAGACCTGAGCACCAGTTAAGCTGTGGTGAGAAAATGATGCATCAAGATCATGTGATTTGGTGGGAAAGTGATTTGAGAAGAAAAACAGCCTAAGAGACAATTGCCTATTTCAATGGAAGTGCTATCTGAAAGAAAATCATGGCGTATCCTTCCCAACATCAGATGATTACTGCATTTTGAGTGTGAAAAACACATCATTCATGAGCTAATGAAGGGAAGGGCTGCATATCACAATAACCTTTGATTCAAAAGGAATTCAAATACCAGAATCTCAGAACCTGAAGTTCACCCAGGCCAATCCCCTTGCTCCCTGCTGCTGGAATTCCCTCTATGTTCATTAAATTCATAACATGGTGCCTGATGGAACTTTCTATGGAGACACATCAGAAGAGGATGATTGGATTACTGCCTTTGAATTGTAGCTTTTCTAGAGGCAGCAATTAAATGGTAATTACTATATTGAAAGAAAGTGGCCTATTCAGCAGCATTTTTACAAACCACGACTTGCTCACACCTGTATAAACCACTTTGGATACAAATATGCATTGTGGGATATTATTCTTGGACCACACTATCCCTCTCGCAAAGCAGCTTCCTTAAGTTCGGCAGAAAAAGTTTTGAGGCCTATTAGGAAAACATGGGAAACATTCAACATATTCATTTGCTTTTAAAATAACAAAATGTTCATTTAGTTCAAATAATGCACTTTTATTCCAAAGCACATCTTCCCTACCAGCAGGCTAGGTGGATGTATATTAGAAGTCCTTGCACAAATGAGGGAAAACTCTACCAAAAGAAAAACACTATGTCTGGCCAATAATTATACATTATCTGTCTCTAAACTGGGATTTAGAACTTTTGGTCAGAAAGTTCTAGGGATCATATGAAGAACAGAGCTTCCACACTGGCAAAAATTGTGTCCTAGATTGAGTGTTCCATAGAAATAGAAGTTTTGTCTTGTTTAATTCTAAAAGGAACTGTGGTCTGTGATGTCCAAAAGATGATGTCTGAGTCCTTGGCCTCCTTTAGATGCACAATGTATAATGAGGAATTATCTGAGTTCGGACTGGCATTGTAGGCAATATCAATGAAAATAATACACACATTCCTCTGTGTGTGTGTGGGGGGGGTTATATATAATTTCATACCCAACCAAGCACTTTTAGTCACGAAAAAAAAATATGCTTTCACATTTTTAACTGGGCATAAGCAGTGAAAGAAATGTAAATTACTTATTACGGTCATGAAATCATGTATGCGCCATTAAAATATACAGCATCATTATGTAATGAGGTCATTTTAAAATGCTCATCCTAGACTTACAGTAGTATTCTCACTCTGATAGAAGAGTCAGATAAACGATACGCTCTCAGGGGTACCTCGGAGGCTTAGTCGGTTAAGTGTCTGACTTTAGCTAGGGTCATGATCTTGGGGTCCTGGGACAGAGCAGTGTGTCAGGCTCCCTGCTCAGTGGGGAGTCTGCTTCTCCCTCTCTCTCTGCCTCCCACCTCCATACCTCTGCTCATGCTCTTTCTCTCCAAAAAATAAATAAAATCTTGAAAAAAATAAAAGGCTATATGCTTTCAATTTCCAATAGGATTTCGGTTCTTGGACTTTTAGTTTTATAATCTCTTATGAAAAGTCCTCCTTTCTGAACTTCAGTGGCATAAAAAAATAGATGAGTATGAGTTCAAGTGGTATGTATGATGTGTATCAATTTTAAAATTTGCATTTATTTTCCACACCAAAGCGTGAACCAAAGTGGGCCGATAAAATGGCTTCATTTTTCTAGATTTATGATTTTGGTTACCAATCTAATTTTCCACTGTTACCTTAATTTCAGTCGATTTCCCCCCCTCATTCTAGAAATTAACGAAACTATTATGGTTTTTGTACACTTATCACACCCACTTTTTATGCAGGAAATAAAAGAAATCAATCTTTAAAAATTACATTAATTCCATCCTCTGAGCACAAGTGTAAAGGTAATTTGGGTAATGAAAGCAAATGTACAGGACTGTGAACCCCTGAGGGTAAAGCATAAAAATCTAAACACTCTCAAAACTAGAAAAAGTAAAGTTAACTCTGATCCATTTTTTTAAATGTATTGAAACCAAAAGCCACTGCTACTACTGGGATTTTGGAAAATAGACTAAATAGATAATCCAATGACTGTGGATATTAGCTTCTGTGCTCGCTTCGGCAACACCTATACTAAAATTGGATATTAGCTTTCTAAAAATTATCATATACTATAAAAACTATTCTTATCTAAGGGATGATGCATGTATTGAGCCTGAGTATTCATATCAAAACTAAAAATGTGAGGCACCTGGGTGGCTTAGTTGGTTGAGGGTCCACCTCTTGATTTTGACTCAGGTCATGATCTAAGGGTCATGAGATCAAGCCTCACATCTGGCTCTGCACTCAGCAGGGAGCCTGCTTGAGATTCTCTCTCTCCCTCTGCCTCTCTACCTGCCCCCCCAAAAGACCAAATATGTATAATTCTGAGTTATAGGATTAGAAAAAGAGGGCTCACATGTTTGGATTATAGATTGTCTTATTGTGGCCCAGATCACAATTTGAATGAATGAGTCAAGAAGGATTTGAGACATGTTTGAACTTATAAAGATCTTAGAGTCAGAAAGAGTTGTGTTTTGTATTGTATCTTATAAACCAACAGTCCTCAAAGTGTGGCTCAGGGACCTCTGGGGTCTCCTAGATCCTCTCAGGGGGTCTGTTATGTCAAGACTATTTTCATAATAGCATTAAGACATTATTTGCCCTTTACACTCTCATTATCTCATGAGTGCACAGTGGTGTTTCCTGAGACTACTTGACAAGCGATGACATCATTTCTCTGACAGCTAGTAGAATCGCATGTGTGTATATTCTTGTGTTTAAAACATCTTTCAATTCCGATTTCTAATATGGAAATATCAATAGATAATAACCCACATAAATCAAAGCCCTTTATGGTCATCAGTCATTTTAAGTGTAAAGGCGTCCTGAGATCAAAGAGTTTGAAAACCACAGGTCTATACTAATTGTAGAAAAGCATGAATACCATACATTCCATGAAACCCTAAAATACACTATAAAAGAAACCTGAAGGTTTTCACGTCTATAAAAGAGACCTGAAGGAGTCCTGAAGGATGTGTTTAATTGCTTAGTTTTTTCTGTACTACCCTGGGCTACAGGCTACTATGGCCTTAGTGTTGGGTTCTTTTGATGAGAGACATTGAAGTCTCACCAGGTTAGCTGTATTAGAAATCTACTAATACAGTATAAAAGTGCAATTTTGTTGCAAACTTTTTTCAAGAACACTAGATAGAAGTCAGTCTCTATAGATTCTCTACAACTTTTATTTTAACCTGTTATTAATTCTCCACAGTTTACATGCCAATTAAGTATCACTAGGTGTATTGGTCATATCCTTTACAGAGTCATAAGAACCCAAATGACTTACCTTTTGATACCTATTGCAATACGAATATATTTTCAAACAGAAATTTAGGTTATATTAAGAAGATACACTTTTTGATAATAGTCTAACTTGGTCAATCTTCTATATTCAGTTCCCAAAGAGATGTGACAGAGTAGAAATCTATTTAGAAGTGAGAAGAAGTAAGACGCAACTTTAATTTTGATCCACTGACGCCATTGTCACAATGAAATGGGCTCACCCATTCTTTCAAATATTTTTTATTTCACCTCCTTAATTTGTTACTGGTTTACTTATAGAATGACAACAGATGATAAACTATAAATTCCTCATTTTGACACATAATTCACACAAGTTTGGCTTCCCCAGAGCCCAAGGAGGTACAAGGCTGTCCCAGGGTCCACAGTATAAGACGAGAAACTAGGGAGTGGGTGGGGCTCTGAGTTCCTGTTTCATCCAGATCTGGCTGAAGGGATTCAAGGCAAAAAATAACTACCCCTTCCTCCCTTTTTAGGCTAATTGACTTTATTGTTAACGATAATGCTCATAATAAAATAATCTTGTGTTCGAATCTCCTCTAAGGGCTCCAACAAAATTTAACTAAAATGTGTTACTCGTATAATTTCATTAGAAAAATGAGGATAAATATTACACCCATTTTTCAGATGAAGTAACAGAAGGAAGAAATAAAACACAACAAGAGTCATTTTCCTTTCACAATTAGTAACATTTCTAGGGTAGCATCCAGGTGTCTTACCCATGTTTTAACTACTATTGTCAAGAATAATAGAACCAACCAAACATTTGTATTGTATTTTCCTGTTTGTACCTTAGATTCAGACCTATTCACTTCCTTTTTATCTAACAGCAACCCCATAAACATTACACTTGTCTGTCATTTTTTCATATCTGAGGTTCACAGACATTATGGACCCATGGAAAGTCATACATCTAGCAAGTGGACACTCAAGGCTACACCTAATGTCTTTGAGTGCCAACATTTTAACTAGGAGGCTGTTACTGAGTAATAATTATTCTAGTCTATTAAGTGGAAGAAACATACTAGACAAGAGTACAGCTTCTTTCTTCTCTTCCTTTCTCCCTTCCAATTTTGAGCCCCTCAGGACAACAATAACTTGGACATCCATCCAGCTTGGAGTCCAGTGGGAACAGAACATGAATAAAACAGGATTGGGGAGAATGGGCCATGACAGCGAGGTGAATGATCCCACAGTCCAATAAACCTGACCCCTAAGCCTATCACACTGGGTCAGAAGGTCCAATTATAGGTCTGTTCCAGTTCTTTTTATGATTGACAGCAGCCAGAGGCAAAATTACTTTGGTGTCTGTTAATCCAGCCTCTAATTTTCCCTTTGCCCCAATACACACAGAGCATCATGGTGGCCCAGTGTGAGTGATACTGTGAATCCAGATTTAAAATGCCCTTGTTTCCTATAAGAAGAGCAAGTGAGTTCAATCCCGGTTCTCCTCATGGGGACATTACCTGCAGCTCTGTTTGGAAGAAAAACTTCTGTGGACATTGTGTGCAGTCATAGATCTTGTCTTCTTGTCCATGGGCAGAGAAAATGTGCTGCTGCAACTTGTTTGCTTGAACAAACACTGAAATGATAAAAGGATGGTGAACTTTGGGTTATTTTCTCTCTGCAATGCCCTCTGTTGATGACTCCCCGTGAAGAGCCCCCAGACTGAGCAGCCTCAATGGCACACCTTCTGGGTGTGAACACTGGCAGGCACTGGGGAGGGCTGAGTCACACGTGCTCATGGCTGGGTCGCTGGCTCTTGTGAAGGTGCCCTCCACCAAGCGCCGAATTCAACCCAAACAGCTCCAAAGTAAAGGTTTATCGAGGCCCCGCTCCCTATAAATCTTTTAAAAATCAAGCTGAAAATTGTCAAATGCCCAGCACCGTCTGAACAGAAATGACTCTTATTTCTCAGCAACCCACAGGTTAAGAAATCACAGATGCCAAAACCCTGTTTATTGTATTTGCCTAAAGTTACAGCTAGCGAACAGTTCTCTATTTAAATGTGTTAATGCTAAAAATTATATCCCACAGCTACTCTGGGGCACTGTCTATAAATGTGAAACAGAACGGCAGGTAAATTCTCTTTGGATACTTTAAGATCAACTCAGCCTACACACTGAATGCAAGGGTTTCAATAATATAAACATGTTCAATTTTAATGACTACAAAACAAGGCCCTAAGACTGTGTAACAGTTTACCTAGGAGACATACTATTAATAATTAAATTGTATATGCCAGAGGCAGTGTTTGGGTTGGCAGAACTGACTTCTGATGGATGCCTGGTGCACTGTGACCTAAAAAAGTTTGCGTCTACAATATTAATCTGTATAGGCAGGGAAAGGATTTATTAAAGATGTTGGCATTTGACTTTGACTCCACTCTAATCATTAAAATTATTCTAATTGCCAGCCAACCTAAAATATTAGAATACTGTTCTTGTGAGTCATACATTTTAATCACATTTCTCATTACCTTAAAAAACTACTCAGATTTCTTCTCTCCCACCTAACACACTTTATAGTGGAAGGTGGTTTTTTTGCTGTTTTTGTTTTGTTTTGTTTTAATTGTTATTTCTAAAATTACTTCAAGATACACTGAAACAATTCAAGTCCGTCAGCACAGAAAATGCAGACTGCTCATGTTTAATGCATTTTTGTCTCTCACCTACATCAACAAAAAGAAATGGGGTTTTTATACAGATTTGCAACTGCTCTCCATATAACTTAGCACATTTTATGAGGCTTCTGGCTACAACATCAAATAACTATTTTACTAGGGGTCTTAATCATAAGGAGATCTATGACCTAGTCTTCTTGATGAAGACTTATTCTGAGCTTTTACAAAGAACTCAGACTTCTGACCCCTGGTATCTTGAGATAAATTCTATGCAATGGTAAAAATATAACAACATATATTTTTATCTTAACTACGGAGACCAAACTGCTGGTTACCAGAGGGGAGGTGGGTAGAGGGATGGGTACAATAGGGGAGGGGATGAAGGAGCACTGGGTGATGTATGGAAGTGCGGAATTGCTATATTGTCCACCTGAAACTAATAAAATACTGTATATTAGCTACCTGGAATGAAATTAAAAATTGAAAAAATTAAACAAAAGAATTTTAAAAAGCAAGTCTCTGCTACCCCACAGACCCAATATGTATTTTAAAATACAAGTTGAGGGGTGCCTGTGTGGCTCAGTCATTAAGCGTCTGCTTTCGGCTCAGGTCATGATCCCAGGATCCTGGGATGGAGCCCCGCATCAGACTCCCTGCTTGGTGGGAAGCCTGCTTCTTCTCCCACTCCCCCTGCCTGTGTTCCCTCTTTCGCTGTGTCTCTCTCTCTGTCAAATAGATTAAAAAAAAAAACTCTTAAAAAAAAAAAAACAAAGTTGAAAGAATTAAAAAAAACAGTTCCCTAAGGAGTGGCTGATGAAATTACTGAACAAGAAGGAGCCTCACAGGCAAATGATGAAGGCAGAGCCATCACCACACTCAAGTACCACTTGTGGTAACGGGGCAATGAACATGGCCCCTCTCTTATTTTGTTACAGGATTGAAATCTATAGGTTGGACGCAGTGAAGGTTAAGAATCAATGCCTGAAACCTCGCTCTGCAGACAAAGAGAAGGATATATTTTTGTTTTGTTTTGCTTTTTTTTTTTTTTTTTTTTTTTTTAAAAAAAAAA
>LNAC01000211.1:333998-401498 GCA_002007465.1 Ailurus styani
TTTTTTTTTTTTTTTTTTTTTTTTGACAAATAAGAAGGAAACATAGCCTTGAGGGGCTTGACCATCAGGTTCAAGACACATGCAAAATGATCACAAAGGATTTTCCAAAATAACTTTGTCACTGTTGGGGGGAGTACCAGAAACGTGTGTGATCATATTTCAACCCCTGTGGGGTTCAAATTATAGTTTCTGATTTACTTTTTTTTTTTTTTTGCTGCCACTGCTGAAAACACTGGTGCTACAGCATCCAATAAAAGTTTCTTCTCAAAAGCATAAATTTATACCAACTTCTACTTTAAAAATCCAATTTGATAGGAAATAAACGCCTCATCTAATCTGTTTTCTAGCTTAAAGAATTTGGGAGGGTTTTAATAGTATCTTTCGTATTTCTTATGGTGACTGTTACAAAATTCTCCATGTTTAAAAAGCAGACATGGGCTGGGCAACTTCTAGTCAGACGCCTTGAGATTCAGAAGCGGCTCCAAGCAGGCACTCTCTGCCTTGGTGACCTTTTAACACCAAGAGGAGAAAAGTGAACAGAACATGGATGTCGTTTTCCAAATGGAAAAGTGCAAAGTTCTGCAAGAACTCGAAATGCCATTTGTTCATCCTGACAGTTAACCTTCCTGCCCGTTTGAGCCTTTAAGTAGGCAGCAATCAATAATGCTAATCAGCTGAAATCAAACATCTTCTCCCCAAATTGAACTGAAGTCCTATCCATAAAAGGCCGTAGAAGTGGGGATAGGCTTTGGTAGGAAAGACATGATCTGGCCATGGAACTCTCTAGAGTTTCCTACCTGTGAAGCAGACGGGGCACTTGAAGGTACCTCCCATCCCTTCGAAGCTGTGTTCTATCAGATGGCACTGGAGTTTGGCAGGGGAGTCGAAGGTCTGGCTGCAGAGTTTGCATTCGTGGTTCAGTCCTTCATCTGTTAAGGAGAATACATGAGCAGAAAAGTTGAAACCCACCGCATCTTTAATAGACGAGTGAATTCACTGCAACGGCACACGTTAAACTATTCCCGCCACTGAGTAGAAATATATACTAGTGTATGAGGTTTTTGGTTATTCTTTCACCTTACCTATAAATTAATATCAATTTAAGACATTTCTGGAATTTAACCTCCAAAGATAATCAGAAGGCAGGGTTTGTTTTAGGGGAATGCATTTTGTTCAGCTTTTAAAGTGTAATTAGATGTCACTGATAAGGCATCTCCTTTTCACTATCATGTTTTCATGGCTGTGTATTTCCAAAGTCCTAAAATAATGGACCCATAGGAAAATGGACAGCTTCTTCCTCAGGCCTCTTCTCTGGTTTACTTAGAAGGTTCTAGAAGTTTCTATTTCTAACTGTAAGGTTTTTAGTGGTATTCCCACAAACTTTCTTTTTCTATTCCCAAGATGTTCCGGCAATTTTGAAATATTATCAATGCTTATAGCATATCCTATAAGTGCTTTATTTTTCCTGCATGGGACTCCCGGTTCCCCATATCTTCTCGGTTCAGTGCTCTCTCTACTTTATAAGACAGTTTTAATTTTACCCTGTGATCTAGACTGCCTTTCTCCAAAGGAACTTCTACAAGCTCCAAGCTCACTTTTGTCTAGTCCTGGACTTTTCTTTGATATCTTAGGGACAAGATAGTAGAAAAATATTTTGACATAATAGTAATTGCTACATAACATACAGAGTTTCTGTTGTTGATCAACACCATTATTTTTATGTTGCTTTTGTCCTCGTTAAAATGTTTCTGAAATTTAAAATTTAAGAATTATTCCAACTTATCTCAATTTGCAATGATAAGAAATGAAAACCAATAGTGCTAACGTGAACACCTCACATTTCTTTGGTGTGTTCTGCATTTCAGCTACTGTTCTAAGTGCCCGCAGATAGAAATTCATTTAACAACAATGATTAGTCCCATTTTATAGTTGAGAAAAATGAGGCCCAGAGAGTTTAAGCGATTTTTTTTTTTTTCTGAGTCACAGGGGCAATATTTGGTGGAACCAGAACTGAACTCCAGGCATCCTGGTCTCCAGGTCCAGAATCTTAGCAAATAGGCTCTGCCGTTTACCAACGACTCCCAGATGACTTCTCAGAGAGAAGAACGGCCGAGAGGCTGTGATCTAACTTAGCTTGTTATCAAGTTATACTTTTATCTTCTCCTATTTGCAGTGATTAAAAATGTTATTACAGAACATGAGTGTCAGATATTCTCGGGCTAGGAAATGAAAGGCATATTCACACTGTGGGGGCACCAATTCTATCCTCCAAATGTATCTCCTTCCGTGCAACACAACTGCACGTGGAAGTCCTTCACCAGCTGATATTACTGGCAACACAAAGGCTCAATTACAAAGTGAATTATTATTAGCTAACTAGGAGTAAAATCACTCCATTTGTATTCCTAATCTTTCTTCTCACACAAGTATGAGTCTTTAGAAGCAGAGGATTGGAATTTGTAAAAAGAGAAGCAAAGCACTAATTAAGCCACCCAGTACTGTCTACATTTCACAAGAGATAAAAACCTACTCTGTATTTGGGTGGCACAGTAAATTCCTTGATTATAATTATGTAAGAAGGAGTTGAATTGTGCATACTGACATGACAAGGGGTTATACAAAAAGCTTTAGGGATTATATAAGATCAAGGGGTTTTCATCTGTTCCTTTCTCTCTCTCTCTCTCTCTCTCTCTCTCTCTTTAATCCTAAAGTCACCAACATTTTTACAAATTTTAGATATTAAGAAATATCAAGAGCACAATTTATTGTAGGGAATTGGGTCTGTAAGTTGGTTAACAGAAATAGTTGCCAAATTTAAATGTTTTCTGTTTCCTCAATGCCGCACACCTTACTTTGGTGATAAGAAGGTAACCAAGAGTTCAACTTTCATCTTTAACTCATGTGTTCGGCACAAGAACCGGGCTCAGGATTTTGCCCATAGAGCCACAACTTGCACCTTGTCTTTTTATCTCCCTTCTTCCTAAAGGTGCCAAAAGCCTAAAAATTCAATCAAAGTAACCATTTCTGCTCTCCGGAAAGGTAGCAGCTGACAGTAATTGGATAATACAGTCTGACTCATTTATTAAAAAGAGATTCTGAGTCAATTGATTTAATAACCATTACAATATTCCATTAAGGATATAATAAGCTAGTACAGCCCTATTTTTTTTTATTGAGTTATAGATGAGATCTATGGGTGAAATTTCTAGATTTTCTTCCCTTTTTGCTTATCTATAGTCTCCAGATTTTCCACAATGAGTATAATTTGCCTTTGTAGGTGACTTTGAAAGTTAAAGACTAAAAAGCATGACCCTCTCTAGATCCTATTAACTACAACACTGAAATCCTGATGGCTAAAAGTTACATAGGAAATGGGCAATAGTATGGAGGACAGAAAAATTCCAGTTCTGAACACTAGGCTGAAGAGTATTCTAGCCAAGTACATATGAGAGCACGGATTAGCAAAAGGAAAGGGAGGAAGAACCATCAGAGTGTAGATTAGTCAACTGAAAGAGAAGAATATGGCGCTTTCATTATAAACCTGCCTATTTCCAGAACAAAGAGAAAACCCCTGATAACTGTATGCTGGTGAAGGGGAGGATGTGTGTGGCCAGCACTGTTGGTCCAAGGTCAGGAAGGGCAAGAGTGAAGCTGTAACCACTGAGAACATGTTGGAGGCCAGCAACTTTCCATCCTGGTCAGCCACTTGAAAGCACGACCAAAGATGGCGTGGCTATCATTGAGAAATAATTTCCCATGTATAGAAATTGCAGCTCAAATAATTACTTCTATTTGTTAATCTGCGTTTAAGTGTGAACATAAATGTAAACAGGAATCGAGTCTACATAGAAGACACTGATGCTAATGTAAATATTTACTCCACTATTAAATGTTTCAAAGGAAAAGAGTCTGAATACATAATTGCAATACAACCTCAATGCTTTCCCAGGGAACGTGATGATCATTTACAAGACTGTAAGACCAAATCTCTTCGTCGGAGGCCAGTTCAAAGGAGAATGATCATTTCTATCCTTCCAATTTACAAAACGTGGACCAATACAGCTATTAATCAGCCAGCTTTGTAACAGAAAAAAAGAGAGTTGCCATTTGGATGCTCAAGCACAACTCAAGTTATAAGCTCCAACATGGCAATTGTTAGCTTAACAGAAGACACTGACATTTCAATATAAGCTTTAAACAAGAGAAACACTTTAAGCAGCCTCCAGACTGTGTGTCCCATGTTTATACTCCTTTTCCTTCAATAAAAACAAAAATCTAGAGCAGCTACAAGCAAATGTTCGGTGGTTGACTTACACGCAGCTGTTATCCCGGGAATCACTGGGGGCCCCCTTCTATCGTCTGATCAACACTGCAGCCATTACGGAGGACCAATTTGTAACGGTTTCTAAGTAGAACTCCTTCTCTTCTTTACCCTTGAGACTGGCCAGAAGGGTCCTCCAGCCTCTTCCACTGCATAAATCTATAGGCTAAAGTCCAAAGATGCAAACCCCTCTCGGTGCATCATCCTGGGGCAGGGGCCATACTTCAAAGCTCTGATCTGAGTGGGAGTATATCCTGCCCTTGGAATCCAAACAGAGGAATCAAATGCCCTACAGTTGTAATTTTTCCAGTTCGAACGCCTATACCACTATATCCTTACATATATTTTTAAATCCAAGAAAACTATGCCCTAAACCAATTCCCAACCCCCAACCCTTTACTCGGCTTCTCCTCTTCCCCGAGTTAATTTCCAAGCACACATTTATAAGCTAGGGGTCTGAGGAGTAACAAAGAAAAGCCACACATGACAAAACTCACCCCTTGGCTACATTGGCTCACCCTAGAAACCAGGAGGAGAAAAATAGGCAGGCCGTACTGTAATTTGCCATGCACACAGCCATCATGTCTCTCTAGGTCCACAGCGCTCAGGCCACTATGATTTGTTGTGTTCTAGACGGCGCATACTTCACGCCCGCAACACAAACACGCAGGGGTGCTAATTTGGCGATGGAGACTATTACTTAGGACTCCAGGTCTGCCAGTAGATAGATTAGTCATCAAGCCCCCAAAGTCAGGCCGAATTTGAGAGCCCTAAATATTACGTGAACCCTTTCTTACCCTAAAGAGCTCTGCCCTGTTCCGTTGCACAATGCAACGTGAAAACAAAGACTGACACCAGCCCCTTCCTGGATTTCCTCACTGGCAGTGTGGGGACGTGGGCCGCAGTCAGGATTTCTATGCCACACAAGAGAGGAATACGAGATCCAAGCATAAGACGCACTGGAAGAGAGAAAGGGCATTGGGGATACTGGAAGTAAATGACAGCAGGTGCCTCGACTTTGACTAGCCACACGTGCCACCCTTAGGCGTCCAGAGAAAAGCAAGATGATATGCATCTTGTGTGTCTCAGCCAGAATTTTATTTCAAGGAGCCCTGTACGGTGCAAGGCTGCATTTAACTCAGTTACTCCCTGGTTTTGGCCCATGGTCTTAAAGGCTACAATGCTTTTGGACTTTAGAAGCAAAGCCACTGATCCTGACACTGTTATTTCCTGTCTTGAACTTCTCATTATCAGCAGGGCTGGAGCAGGAAATGATTCAGCTGGGGTAGGCTGCATTGTACCCAGCAGATTTTAAAGAGCCCAGGGGCTGCCTGGGGCCCCATAAACACCAGCAGCTTGGAAACTAGCAGGAGGTCCAGGTGGGCCGGGATGGGAGAGGCAGGCAGTGGGATTTTAGATGCTCTGAGATGCAGTATTGTCCAATTCCTTGGCTATTATTATCGGTCGTGGGTATTAGTTATTTGAACACGCTCATGTAGGAGAAAACACTGGAATACTGCTCAAACAATACATAATAAAACAACCCACTAAAAAGTGGCTTCCTTCCACCTGCGGGGACTCAGCAGAGGTATTTTGGCACACGTCTCAAATTAAGGATGAGCATGTAGACAAAAGATACCTTTCAAACCTGACCAGTGTGTGGGCACCTTCAGGTTGTCAGCCTTTTCCTCTCTACTTTCCTAATCGAAACATAAGCCCGCAGTTGAAGCCTCAGAGAAAACATACAGTGCCAGCAAATAGCTTTAAAGTTAAAAATCTGGGCTTCAAGTGTTTTCATTTAAGAAAAAAAAATCAGTCTTTGGTAATGCACTGATAAATTCATGTTCAGCTCCACAAGAAAAAGCATTCTTCACTAACAAAAGAAGAATGAAGCATATGTTTCTCAGTAAAAATACTATCAGCCCTGAAAAAGGCAAGGGTGTGAGAGGGTTGGGATCGAGGACTACGACCAGCTTAAGTCTGAAATACATCCCTTCAATCTGTTTCTGTAGAAAACAGAGTGGCTTTTAAAAAATTAGCTTGTGGTGTAAAGCTTTAACTTCAGTACATGCTGCTGTATTGCACCGAAAGGGATCCGGTTTACTTGAAGTCAATTTCCCACCTTCTTTCTGCTCACTTGAATACATGAAAGTAACCTTTTTTCTTTGACAAAGTTTTCACCATCAAATCTTCAGTGCTGCTCTGTTCTCTGCCTTGACAGCAAGTTTCTGAGCACCCAAGACAGTATAAAAATTTACTTCCTTTTTGCATAATAATTAGACATACAAGATGATTGGAAATAGCATGTTTCTAATTCAGTAATGCATTTCAGCTCTTGCTTTGCCTGCTAAAGAGTGGTGGATGGGGGCGCCTGGGTGGCTCAGTGGGGTTAAAGCCTCTGCCTTCGGCTCAGGTCATGATCTCAGGGTCCTGGGATCGAGGCCCGCATCGGGCTCCCTGCTCAGTGGGGAGCCTGCTTCCTCCTCTCTCTCTCTCTCTGCCTACTTGTGATCTGCTCTCTCTCTCTGCGTCAAATAAATAAATAAAAAATAAAAATTAAAAAAAAAAAAAGAGTGGTGGATGGCAGCCCAGGACATCTCTGTACAAGGGAGTGCCAAACACTGAGTCTGGGGTTATTCATCAATTTGTGTCACAAGGCAAGTTTCAGGAAGGCGAGGGCTCTTGTCTGCTTGGTGCATTAATGTATGCCAAGTACCTAAAACAGGACAGGGCTCATGGTTGGGATGCAATAAATATATATTGAATTTATGGGAAATATACACTTAGCCGGTCCAACATCTAATTTCAATCAGTACAAAACGCCCAGGCCAAGACCCAAACAATATTCATTATTTATCAATAGTTTTCTTTTAAGTGTTTATTTATTTTTTTGTCAGAGAGAGAGAGCGCACAAGCAGGGGGAGAGGTGTGTGGAATAGGCAGAGAAAGAACCAGCAGACTCCCCACTAGGCAAGGAGCCCGGTGCGGGACTCAATCCCAGGACCCTGGGATCATGAGCTGAACTGAAGGCAGACGCTTAACCAACTGAACCACCGAGGTGTCACTAGCAATTGTTTTAAACATTTGCTCCATTCCCTTGTACAGTAAGCCCCGTGTGATGACACATTTGGACTAACCAAATTTATCCTATACTGCTTGCCTTCATTACTTCCTGAAATACGATAAAAATCCTCTGGTGAATAAAACATTAGCAAAGTGTAACTGTCTTATCTGCCAGTGGATCTCTGGCAAGAAACTGATGAGCCCAAACTTAGCCCTTATTTCAAGAGGAAAGTGTTATCACGCATTTTATATCTGAAATACTGAAAAAGAACCCTGTGTAAGAAGGGATAATTACCTTTGATTTGCCCCAAGTCAACAGAGAAGCCTCAGCATCACACATCCATGACCCCACAGTTATTTTCTTAAATGATTTTTATTAATAGTTCTGTATTCGTCCATTACAAAGCTCCATTCTTTTAACTAATTGGTTCGATCAGATGTATGCGTTGATTACACTATTTGCTTAAAATTTCTCTTGTTTGATATTAAATACCTACTATTAATGCCCTCACATCTGAGACTTCTGGCACTGGTTTAGTACAGGTATATTTACCTTCGAGCACTGTACGAAAGAAAACCGCAAATTGGTAAAATCGAAAGAGGATAGCTCATGCAGCATAAACTAAGTGGAACCTGCTTTAAAGTTAAATCTATCAGGAAAACATCTTGGAGGACTGAGACAGTGCAACAGTCAATATTAATTCCGCACAGCGGTGGGCCAGCCGCGGGAGCCACACGCTGGACACAGTTCTCATCAGGTATGTGTTCGTGTTACCGTTGCTGGCTTTACGGCGAGGGTCAGAGCCTTTTCTTTTGTTTACCTTCTTCTTCTTGGCATAAAGCCACTCGTTATCTGAAGGAGAAAGTCTCCAAACGCTGAAAAGCTGTTTATCTTTGCTAGAAAGCATGGCTTGCGATTGCTGATGATTTTAAAACAAAAATAAAAACAAAACAAAACAAACAAAAGAAATGGAACAAGCTTCACCAGCTTCTGTAAATATCATGGATCTCAACAATCCTGGGGTTTTTTAGCGCCCACAGGTTCAAGACAAGAAACTAGTCAGGCATTTCCAAAGCTAATTATCTTTCTAGGAAACTTCTGTTATGGACAACTTTTTGCCAAGTCATCTAAGCTGTGGTGTTTGGCATCGGCGTTCACCACCGAAGCACAAGTGAAAGGTGCAATGGGTAGGGCGCAAAGGTAGGAAAGGGTCAAGGATCTCAGATCTCCAGGGAACCTTGTCCTGCTCTTTCTACTTGGTGGCAGGCACTACGCAGAAAATCCTCAGCAGCAGTGCAAAAATCACAATACTGCACATTATTTGCAAATGACTCACATTTTTATTGTTCTATTGGTGTGACCTTAGAAACTCGGCCTTGAAGAATAAAAAAAGGTAATGGCGCAATAAGTGCAATAAGATTTCTAAAAACAGTTTATTGGAAATGTGCTGTGAAACTTGAATTCTTCTAATCAAACGATGCCACCCCTTAGAGAAATTTTCCTGTGCATTATTAAAGTGATATACTGCAGTACTAGTTAGAGCTCCATAACCTTTAAATTGCCTGATTGTAATTAAGGCCACTAGTTTTATTTAGGAAGGTTCAAGGAGGCTCAATTTAAGTTGGCTTAACTAGTGTGAATTTAATGTCATGCTGCCAGAAGGCAGAGGAGCTCTCTGGCCTGGCTCTTCGTGGCACAGGCAGCTGTGGGGTCATGAATTCTAAATTAAGCCCAGATTTAAAGAAACTACAGCTATCAGAACATAGCTGGGTGTGTGCAAGTACACATCCCCATGATTGCATGTGTGCATCACTCAGTCATTCGTCCACTCATTCATTGCACTGGCAGTGTCCCCATTTGGGAATCTAAACACATCTGATTATTTATGGTGTGAGTAGAAGGGGTTTATAGTTACCCTTAAAGGCATAATGATCACTTTCATTGAAAGGTGGGACTTAAGACAATGTCCTATCAGCATTAATGGTTTAAAATAAAAACGTGCTTGTCACAAAGTTGTGCAGGCGGGAACGCTGCTCGCATTATAAAAGAAATCCTAGGCAGGAAAATTTAGTTAGCTAGACGAGGAGGAAATGAAAGGGACTGTTTGGACAGGGTCATGAAATGGAGTGCTGAGCATAACACATAAACTTCACCGTAAGGGCAGCAAATCAAGGACTGAAAACAAAAGATAAGAGAAAATGAAGGTACTCGATACACAGACCAGCAGAAGCGAAGAGTAGCGGCAGAAAGAAAACACTTAAGGATTTGACCCATGTTCAAAATTTTACTGGATGTGAGCTCAAAAACATTCATCTCCGGATAGAAGGCTGGCACTTTTCTGTAGCTCCGAAGGCAATAATGATAAATGAATTTCTTTACAGCCAAGCGGCTCAAGCCGCCAACTACGCTACCACTATATAATTAATAACAATAAGCAATTAAAGAGAACAGCAGGTTACAACTATAAGGTGTCAAAATATATTAGCAAAGGAGAAAGCTGCAACAACACACTTAAAAGAAAAATAAACACAGTGTGTGAACCTATAGACACCCGCTTCTTCCGCACTCCATTGTAGATAAAGCTTTTAGGCTTAAAGAAAAATTGAGGATGGCATAAAACTACTATAAGGTGATTAACGTCCCTCCAAAAGCAAATAATGCTCCCAGGGCTCAGAGAAATCTGAAAAGTGATATGGGAAACATGATTGTGAGGGCCTGGGAGAGTTGGCTGACCATGATTTGGTGTTATCCCTTTACTAAGAAATATTCTAATAAATACCTCCCTAAACTGTATTTGTTGGCCCAAGTATTTTCAAAGATCCCAGAACATTGTGCTTTCTTAATGTAAAATGAAGAAGCAATAAACTAGGAATATATGGGGGGGGAATGAAAAGGGTAAATGTTACACAATTGGCTAAATGCTCGGATGTTAGATAAAGGTTAGAAGTGGCCATGGAGATGATCTAATTAACTACAGACTTGTTTAAATGATGAGAAAACTGAGACTAGATACAGTAACTGACACGCTCAGGATGGCAAAGCATTTGGGCATGGTCAGCACCAGGATTCAGTGTTCTCAAAGCCAACACCACACCATCCCACTGAACCCTCACTTAAAAAAGTTTCCTCCTTCTTCAGTACCGTGATTTAAGTTGTTAGTTAAGCTAAGTAAGTTTACTGTCTTTCTAGATCTCTTAGTAATGTGCAATGGGTTCTTTCTATTTCCATGCCTCCTGGGCACCCCTTTGCTCCCGGGCAGGTATTCCAGTCCATTTTATCTTTATCCTTCCCTCCCCCTCCGCAACTGACTATTGTTAGAGTCTCTCCTGCCCTTGTTCACTTCAGAAGTGCAGTGATTCTGTTGGTTATAGAAAGTTAAGCTCCCTTTACCTCCAGATTCCGCAGAGGAGCTAGGACACCATTCTTGGTAAAGTGCTTTGGTCTAAGCTGTCAATGTGAAAAAAAACACTCGTGACTATACGACCCATGACGTAGAAGGCATCCATGGCGAACGTTGATGTTTTCTCTCAGCGGCCAATAACCTATTGGTTTGGCTAAACTGTCACCTGAAACCCTGTAGAGACGGGGCTGGAGCTTTCCTTAATGGAATTATAATTATTCAGAAACAAAGACTGATGTCTTAATTCTATTCTGCCTATAGCTAATGATACTTCTTTAAGTTCCTGAATCATTCCCTGATATGGTACTAAATTGACTATTTGAGAAGAAATTGGAACTGCACGCATATTCCTAAGTGTGTGGCTTACTAAAAAGGTAATGCCATAGTTATGTATGGAAAATAGGTTAGCTCAATATGTTCCTAACCTACTTTTCTCTCTTGGGCATCATTCTCGATATACCAACACATCACATCTAGGCACTATATGCTAAAGGCAAGATGTTATTGGCATACAAATGAATCATACTCATTTCTATTTCCTTCTGTCTGCTTCCTGTTAGTCAAGAGCAATGTAAGGGAGAGACTATTATCTGTTGAGATGGGAAAAGAGAAGGAAGAGAGGGAGACGCAGAGAGAGAGGAAGGGAGGGAAGGAGGAAGGGAGAAGGGAGAGAGGAAGGAAGGGGGAAGGAAGGGAGGAAGGGAGGGAAGGAGGAAAGGAGGGAGGGAGGAAGGGGGAAGGGAGGCAGGCAGGAAGAAAAAGAATGAACGAATGAACTGAGGGAAGGGGGAAGGGGGAAGGAGCGAAGGAAGGAAGGAAGGGGGGTCGGTCAAAAGATTTACGGTGTAACAAAGATTTCTGTCTTATTTCTACTTAGCTAGGAAGTATAGTGAAGAAGTAGGAATTCCTAGGTGTTTTGTTAAGTCAAAAAACAAAGCTAAAGACTATGAAATGGGCCTAACAAAACCACACATTAGTTAATAAGTATATCTGTTATGTGAAAAATGAGACATAATAACTAAGGATTGCTCTTTCTTAGATAGCAATTCCTTACATTACCTTCTGCAAAGCTATTAAATATTTCTAAGACTATAATGCCAAATTATAAAGATGCTTTGGGCACAATAAATTTTTAATCCCCTATCTTTATGACAATTTTTCTAAAACCTGAACCAGCTCATTCAAGATCTGTTCTAAAAATTTAAATATTGTATACTGTGTCACTATAAAGAAAGGCTGATAATTTTCTGACCCAAAAGGAAATCTATTGAAAAAAATCACTAAAATATCTATCAATGGCTCTAAACATTTTATATATTTAAAAGGTCTGCTTGGTCCCTACGTGATGTGATGCAATCAGCATAGAATTCCAATGCTGTCTTAAACAATTTAAATAGAAATCTGATACTCAATTATAACGTTTATGTCCTTTCTGAAAATAAATCATATTTAGCTCACTTATCAGTTTCGTTCTTAGTAAAGAAAAATATAAAAGTTCAGGATAAAAGGTAACCTATGGTGATGTCTTGGCCTTCTACTCCTCCTTTGCTTTGGAAGAGCAGAAGCAATGTTTGGTTTCTTAAAGACAGAGATTAGCATGAGAGTTTTTATACCTGACAATCTCAAGAAAAGTAAATACTTTGTATAATACTGTAGGATAGTAACTGTTGGTTGAGATAGGAGGCGAACAGTCTGACATGAACCAGAAGTGAAACTTCTTCCCCTTTTCTGAATATTGGAGGAAAGACAGTTCAGAAATTAAAATGAGAGTAAGAAAATACAGATTAGCATCGTATGAATGTGCAAAAAGGAACAAAGGGCAGTAAAGATTTTTAGCATATTTTCAACCAATCACAATAACTGACCATGCAAAGATATTTAGGTGCGAAGAATGCCCAGTAAAATAAAACTGTATTCCTTGGACTGGGAAGAGAAGTTTCCTTAATTAAATTAATATTGGTCCGGCTACTTCAAAGAAATAAAAATAAAATAAAACTCCAGAGAATTAGACATACCTAAGACTGTCACAATACCCTTATGTGCAAACACATGATCAGCGGGCATCCTGACCTGACTAGTTCATTCTGAGCCTCCTTATTCTACCTGTTGGCACCCACGATACAGGTGGACACCCTCTCAAAAGGGAACAGCCTGAGAAATAAGAACAATGCAATCGAGTGATACCCAGGGAACCTCGAGGCTGGGCATCTGTCTTTTGAAATGAATATTAGAAATTTTGTCTTAAAGTGATAACAGCAGGGAAATTCCAAATCAAAGTAGTCACTGTGGCCTTAACTCACCCGATTAGGTCTACATATTACCTCATCTACTGCAAAAGATCATACTTTGTGCTCAGGCCAACATGACTTCCAAGCATAAGAAGTTGAATGGAGTGTCTACACAGTGCCAAGTCTGTCCCCACCCCCTTCTCAGAGTCCCTTAGGAAAGAGGCTCTTATCAGCGCGGGGTCAATTACAATGGTACATTTTACTATCATTACCTCTACCCAAGGATGAGTGTAAGTCACCTCCATATATCTACATAGCATTTGGTAATTTTTAAAATGTGTGGTATGGGTGTACACAGACCAATTCCCAGTTCATCTGCTTATAAATAGATTGGTCTAGGGAACCCAAATCCTAAGAAGAGCCTAACCAGTTTGCTCAAAGTCACATGGGTAGTTCCTGTGAGGAGTGGGCTCCAATCTGGGTCTAGGGTCCAGATTATGGGGAAGAAAAATAATTAAATTTCAACATGTCACCAAGTTTTTAGTTAAATCATCTATGATAATTAGTTTACTAGGTCCCTGTGCTCAGGAAGGCAGGAGAACGCCCAGCAGCCGTGCTGATAATATGTGTTTAGTTAAGACAATGAATCACAGTAGGGAGAAAAAATTAGAAAAATGTACCTTCAGCAGAGACATTTCTGATTATCTTACTGATTTATCTTAGTGCCCCTTTAAGGTTTGAGGCCAAACGTATGATGCTCTTTTCCTTTTAGGTTATTTTCAAATTCATCAAGATTGAATTCAAAACTTGGCATTCAAAAATCTGACGAATTCTTGAAGAAATAACATATTTCAGTTTTGCTGGTATGGGTTAGAAACCCGATATGATTCATTTTATTAAGTAAATCTGTTGCTGAAAACCAAAAAAAGTCATTATTGTCAAACTGTGTGAAGCAAGGCAGAGTCATTTGTTTCTCAACAAATGGTACCAGTTACAAAAGCTGTTTTCTCTTCCTCATGTGGAGATTTTCACATAGACTGTTAAATATAACCGACTGAGTTGATTTGGAAAATACCAAGAAAACCATATACTGTGCAGCTCAAATGATTGGTGCTAACAAAAACAAACAAACTCTCCCTGGCCCCTAGAAATGTAAATAAAAAGTTAGATTTCCCTGTACTACATTTGATTGCATTAATTGATGTTTTAAAAAAATCTGTTGAAAATAAAGCCCAGCAGTAGCATTTTTCTTTCCTAAATCACAATAGCAGCACATTACAAACATTACCAAAAGGTCCCCTGGTACGATTCTAAAGTTCCACTCTGGCAGTAAACGCATGTACTGTGAGTTCTCCGCTTTCATCTCTACCCTCCCAAATACATAAGAAAGCAGGTCACAAATGCAATCGAGCCTCTTTGCACGCTGATTAAGTATTAATTTCCGACGAATACTCAGAGACGGGACAGTCAGCCACTAAATCCTGTTTCATTTATAAAAAAACCAAAATCTTCTTGTAAAATAGGGTTCGAGCTCTGATAGCAGGCGGCTCGCTAAGACTGAATCCGGTTTGTAATCCGTCCTTGTTCCACTGTCATGGAAGTTGCCGCCACAGTGAAAGGACAATCCCTGAGCCTTGTGGCAGGCACTTGGTAGGCCTGGCATCCTAGCTAAGGCAGACCTCCACCGAGGGCTTCCGCTGACCTCCGCTGCCCGAGACGAGGTCGTCTTTATAAAAGTCACCACAGACACTGTCTGCAAAGCCTCTCTTCCCATGCTCCGTGGTGGAGGGATTTTAGAAACGCAGGCTTTGGAATCCTTTGCTAGGGAGTGAGCTGCCCCGCCCTGCAACTGATAAGCTATTTAATCTCACCCATGTTGTCTCATCTTGCCTTCGCCCAACCGTGGATCCAAAGGGGCCACCAAGTCCCTACCTCATGGGGCCGGATGTGGGGTGGCAGGGGGGAGGGGGAAGACAACCGAGATGTGGCACAACGCCTGGCCTCTAGAACGTACTCTGCAAACAGCAGTTATTTCCGCTACTAGGCCTCCAAATGTTTGCTCGCTTTGTTGAAATATCTCATATCAAGTGCTTTAACTCCTTAGGCTTTGTTAATTGCTTTTGTTCCCGTGTATTTCTCCTCCACTCCGACACCGAGGAAAAAGAGAGGGGGAAGACGGAGAAGAAGCAAGAGGGTGTCGGGCTGAGAGGAGCCCGGTTTCAGTGTGTTTAGACAGAGAGAGTGGAGCTTGCTTTCTCCTCTTCGGTCAGTTCTGTTAGCTGCCCCAGAGCAGTTCTGCGTTTTGTAGGACTTGAGAGGTAGACGGGGCAGAAGGCTCGGCAGAGGGCTGTCGGTGGGACTGGGAAAGTCAGCATGGCCTTCGGAACCATGGGGCTTGCCTTCTGGGCCTTCCCGGCTCCCGGACGTTGGCCAGGGCTGTCAAGAGCCTGGGTAGCCTTGGTCAGGCTCCTGGACATGTGGGATTCTTTGGGCAGATCCAGCAGAGAACTTCTGTTAGTTTTTTAACGTAACCCGGACACGTCTGAGGAAATCTCAGCATATGGTAATGATAAACTTTAAAACAATACCCAGAAGATGTTAATGCTCTTAAATTCTCCACTTTTTGAAAAACTCTTCCTCTCAAGGCATTGCTATAACAATACTGGCTATTGTTTTTCTCCTTCATCCTTCTCACCTTCTCAATCCAACTGGGCATGTTGTATGTGTGGGGGGGGGAGTGTAATGATTTAGATAATCTCTCAGCATATTTGTTGGGATGACAGAAAATTAGGAATGAGGAAGAATAGCACAGCTTATGTGGAAAAAACTCACACCATTTGCTGTTCCTCAGGCCTTAGTCCCTAGCCAAGTCTTTTCCTCTCTTCCTCAGAATTCATTTCTCCTATAAAGTCCTACCCTACTTTGTAGAATTCTTAGGACATTTACCACATTCTCCCCCATAGCATAAAGACATACCTTATTCTCCCTAAAATACATTCCTTCTTGATTATCCTCCTTATCACTTACCAGGTTTCTTCTCAAGACAACTGTTTTCTCACTGTTGTTGAATGATGAATGGAAGGAAGGAGACGAGAAAGGAAGGGAGAGATTAAGGCAGGCAGTAAGGAGACAGATGTGGGAAAATGCTGTGCTGTGAGGGATTTTGAGTCCACCTCTGGCTTGGGTAGTAGATGGTTGGCTCTTCTTTGTATCCCAAATAATTGAACACACAGTGAAGGACATCTTTTCAAATTCCTACCAGTCTTCGGCCAGTGACATGCCCCTCGCCTAGCTTTCACACTTTTTTTTTTAAGATTTTATTTATTTATTTATTTATTTATTTGACAGAGAGAGAGAGAGAGCACAAGTAGGCAGAGTGGCAGGCAGAGTCAGAGGCAGAAGCAGGCTCTCCACCGAGCAGGGAGCCCGATTCGGGACTCGATCCCAGGACCCTGGAATCATGACCTGAGCCGAAGGCAGCCGCTTAACCGACTGAGCCGCCCAGGCGCCCTAGCTTTCATACTTTTGATCAGCCCAAAAGTTACAAAATAAAAGCAACTGTGTGTTGAACCCTCTCCTCTATACTTATTTCTACCTAAAACATAATGATGTTTTCCCCTTTTCTAGCGGCACCTACTGATTGCCTGCTAGTGTTCTGGTCAACTTCATTTTCTCTTGACAAGCAGAAAAATGACGGTCGGGGGCTCCCCTCCACATTCTAAGGCTGCTACTGTTTTCCAGGTATGGACCTCTGCTGCGTCCGCCCTACACATTTTTCTTTCTTTTACATTTTTAAGTTTCCAGTAGAAAGAATGGAATAAAAAGAATGATCATAACGAGTACTTTCAATGCTACTGCATTGCACACCCCGTCCCTACTAATCCGTGGGCAATCTGGCTTTCTTTCTTTAGAATGCTACCTCACTGTAACGTCTCGAAATCAGAATATATCAGAAGTCACCGAGTTTAAAAAAATTCTGAAGACCAGTCTAATTTTAAAAATGGAATCAATTGCTTCTAGGGAAAATACACTTCAAAACTTGAGGGCGAAATTTCTGCATTGGGCGTGGGCCCTAATCTAGCTCCTCAAGACCTTCGCCCTTCTACCCAAGTGACATAAGACCTGACCAGCTGTGCTCAGGAAAAGGGACACCCGTGGTCCGTCGGTGAACAGAGAGTGGACAAGAAGCAGGTGCCCAGCACCCTGTGTGCCAACGCGACGCCTTCCCCGGTCTTAAGGGACTAACCTCCCCATCCATTAGCCTTTCCAACTTCCACTTTTCCAGGCACAGGCTTTAGTCTTCTCATTAGCAATGAATTCCCCGCCTCTGCGAGAAGCACAGATGTCAGGCGAGTCTGACCCAATATCTGGCTGATCAGATGCTGTTTACTTTCCTAAGCCCGAGGTTTTACTGCATCTTGAGACGAGGCGGGGGGATTCTTCTCTGGCCGTCCTAGTTGGGGGGAAGCAATGGAATGCACAAAAGGCCCACGGATGGACAGAGCGCCTCCCCCACCCCCTGCCACAAATCTGTGTTAGGCAGGGGCTGCTGCTTTCCTTGGGAAGCCTCCCTGAAGGACAAAGGGTCCAGACTGCTTCTCCGCAAACAGAATCTGCAGGAGGCTCTGTCCCCTGAAGCAACCAGGCCTGCGTTGGCACATCCAGCCCAGGGCAAATGGCCCACTCTCCTGTCCTCTTCAGCAACCGTCCTTTGTATGGAATTAAATAAGTAAGTGCGTGCATGCCTATGTATGTGCATACATACATACAAATATGAAATGAATCTCTTTAATAATTTGAAGAAATCATCTCAGCTCATATATGAGGCAGTCATTAGGGACCCGTGACAAAGAGGCCTTTGGGTTTTCTCTTTACCTTTGATCTACATTATAAAATGTTAATGCCCGCCCCAGCACAGCCCCTTCCAGAAACACCCCCTTTCTCGAAAGGCTTACCCCTGCCCGCTGCAACTTCCACTCAGGCTCCCCATTCCTGGTTAAGCGCTGACTTTGAGCTCATGCCCAGAAGCGCTGATGCTTTTAAATGGGGCTAAGCTCAACTGCTAAATAGAATTTATTGATGATAAAGAGCACAGCGGAGATTAAATTGTGGCAGTTTAATAATAAACACACTCTTATCCTCTGGATCTTGATATCATGCATATACTTAGCGTGTGAAACTTAACTCCGAGGGTTTTGTCTCTAGCAGGTAGCGTGGGGTGGGGGGAGTGTCCATGGAATCTCTAATTTCGTGTTGATTAGGCAGGAAACAAGCACAAGCACATATTTTGATATCTCTATTAACAGCCTGTTCATGTCTAACTGCAAAACTTGGTTGTACCTCTTTCACCATCTTTGCCCAAGACAGACCAGTAAACACAATTCCTCTCTCTATAATTAGCCTTTTCTCTGAGGGCCCTGAAGTAAGTCTGCATGCCGTAGATTTAATATCTAGCACTATATCCATATGTGCTGCCCTTGCCTGGTCCCAGAGCATATAAACTCCCCTATTAGCAGCCTTGACTGCTTAATTATGCAGATTTTTTTTGTACCCGCCTGCCTGTAAAATTACTGTGTCTAACCTTTTTTTTTTTTTCCTCTTTGCACCATGCTGGCCATTCTAATGAAATCGGCATAGGGGAAAGGGCCTGATTTGCAGTTATGGAAGCTGGATCGCACTGGCAATCTGTCCTTAGTGGGAGTTACAAAAGAAGTCAAATGCCTTCATCTGGTTCTACCCTATCATCCCCAAGGTGATTGAGTTCACTTCCCGATGCTTCCCAAGTTTTCCTCGGGCTGTCCAATCAGCACGTCCACCAGGGAGCCCAGTCTAGCTTGCAACAGTCTCTGTATCTAGTTACAGCCCCACCAGGGACAGTCAACCATCCACCCCCAAGCCTTCAGATGAAAACCTTTTCTAACAAGGCCGCCCAGTGCCAATGAAATAACACACATCTGCATATCCACTGGGTCTCATGTTTCTTGTGCTCATGGATTATGTATCTTGCAGCCTCTAATAAAGAAATGCAGTTCTTTGTTTAATGTTTATCTTGTGCTTGTTAAGCAAATGCTAATGTTGTATCAGAATGCTTTAGTGCTATTTGGGTTTTTGGTGATTTACTACAAGACAATCTGCTGTGAAGTAAATTTAGAGAGAGGGAGGAAAGGGGAAAAATCATTCCAGTTGAAAGGGAGAAAAAGAGAAAGCCTTGACAGAAGAATCAAGGAAAAAGGAATGAGACAGTGTAGGGAGAAGGAGGAAGTGAGAGCATACTCAAGAGACCGAGCAAAGCCCGCGACAGAGAGACAGACAGGTGGCAGAGGGACAGACAGACAGACACACACACACACAGACATATCCGTCGGGGTCCAGCAGGTGGGGGCAGAGCAGGGCCTTCTAGAAATCCCCTAGCCCCGGGCTGACATACCCACTTTATCACTGGACAGTCTCAGACTCGAAGCTAGAGAATAAACCGAGTACAATTTCCAAAAGGGATGAGTTGATAACTTCCCCTTCGGTGATAGGTAAACAGTGTCCTGAAGGGTAAACAAAAAATAAAAAAGCCTTTTTTTGTTGTCTGCCTTTGTGCCCTGATGGTGAGCACTGTGCACTGTTATTCACAGACCACAGGGAAGCCCTAAATTTAATTGTTCATGCCTAGCTCTGCTAGAAATAGGCAAAAATAATCAGAACCTCCCTCCTCCCAATTTCAGGGAGAGGTGGGGGTTGGGGGAAAAGAAAAGAGGGTGGCAGCTTGAAAGCTGATGAATGAATGCCCTTTATTTATCCTTTGGCAAGATGGGATATGGATATCCACAACGCAAACCTTTCCCGCCTGCTTTCCAATGCTTGCAATCCTGTTAGGAAAGAGGATGTCATTTTTATACTGAGAGATCACACATTTCCGCTCTCTTCGCATTTTTGATAGGAGAGATCAAAGAGCAATTTACAAAAAGTGAAACTGCAAGTCCTATGTATTTTAGAATTACAGTGATTATAATTTCTTGAGAAATGGTGAGGTTAATGAGGTCTTAGATGTCTGTGTCTTAGAATATACAAAGTCTAATTGATAACAGATAATTATCTTGCAATATATACAAATATGGAATCATTGCATTGCACACCTGAAACTAATATAATGTTTATATATCAAGTACATTTCAATGAAAAAAAAAACAGGGTAATGATGGAGCAAACAGAAAGGTGGGTAAGATAAATGCTTTGCTCAGGAGGTATACTTGTCACAAATCACGGCCTTTTCCTTTCTCTTCTCTCTGCATTTCACAAAATAAATCAATACATTTCCAAAAGGATGAAAGACTCTAAGTGGATAAATGAAAAGCAAATACCTACCACACGAATACACACTCTGTCAAGTGAAAATTACATCCGCGCAGAAGCATGCCATGTTAGCTTTCTTCCTGGGTAAACATCTCTATCCTTAACACACTACAGAAGCTGAGGATAAATTTAGTCTTCGTGATTAATACAATTAATTATAAGTACACTGGTTCTTCAGAAATAACCTCAGCGATGGCTCAGAAGTTTCCATACAAAGTGTTAGTTACTGCCTCAGAAAATGTATGTGCACCATACCTTACTCTTTTCTTTGTTGAAAACATTTTTTTTAAAGGCTTGTTGTATTTTCCCTCTGAACATTATTCTCCTTGATGACTTTGCTGCTTTCTAATGATGCTCTACTGATTCAGAAAGGCTGAACTCAAAGCCCTTGGTAGGCCAATGGAAGAGAGTAGAACAGACAGTGAAAGCATCCATTTACTACGTGAATAACTGGGAATCCAAAGTCTGGGATGCTCAAAAGTACTACCGCTTAAGTCATGGAGGGCTCTCTGTAGAGCGTGAAGAGTTATTACTACCAGTGAGCATGATTTGGGAATGTAACACTTGTGCTCTGGGGTCTGACCAGAAGGAATCAACATACTTCCATGGTTTCATTTCACTAAATAATATAATCATGACAGACTTCATTTAGGCTCAAAGCAAAACCTACTGCTGAAAGGTCTCTCTTCCCATTGTCTTGGCCTCTTGGTCCCCATTGGGGGCTATTATTAGAATTGGAGTTTAATGTATCTCTTTTTCTCTTTAAATTTAACAGAGGGTCAAAAAAGACTGAAAAAGGAAATCAATGGCACATTTCATTAGTTGGTTCTTACAGCAATGGCGGGCTGTGAATCATGAGGCTTTGCTATTCATGAAGTATCACAAAAGCTCTCCAAATAATAAATAAAGGCAAAAGAGCATGTTTGGATCTGTCCTCTCCGTGACTTATAGGACATCCCATTCTCTATCACTTAATTCACATCGTACTCCCATGAGGTGGCTGTGCTCTGTGCATTATAGTCTCCATTATATACTTAAGAAGACAGAAGTACTAAAAGACTGAAAAATGTCCCTCAGAAAGGAATGTTTAATTCCAGATCTCCTGCCTTCCCTAGCATGTGAGGTTGGGGAGAACTCAGGCTGCTCCAGAGCCTGGTGTCTGTATGGTGACAGCTTGCTTCGAGGGGGAACTGGACTCCAGCGGGTTTTCAAAGAGCTTCACCTCACTTTCTTTGTCACAATAATGTCAGCAATGTTCTATCCATCCTGACCTAGACAACCAAGCATTCGATGCAGTATGTTTTCGAAGATAAGCACTTAGGATTTAGGTAGTGAAAAGACCAACAAACTTGAATACAACTATATTTTCACTCTGGAACTTTAGTGATGAGGGTGACCCAAGGGCAATGGGCGACTGGAGAGATGTGATGCTGTGGTATTTTCCAGCAGCACCAAAACACTGCACATCCAGATGCTAAGATTTTGTAGGCACTCCATGGAGAACAGGATGCTAAAGTAGTGGCATCATCCTGAAGCCATGCTAAATGATCCGGGAGCTCTCCGAAATGCTGTTGGAACAGAATCCAGGGTTAGAATAAGACAATGCATTCCTTGGAGTGGGGGGCTAGAATGGGAAAATGGGTTCCTTGGAGGATGACAATTAGACTTAGAAAATGGGTTGCAGGGGTGCCTGGGTGGCTCAGTGGGTTAAAGCCTCTGCCTTTGGCTCGGGTCATGATCTTGGGGTCATGGGATCGAGCCCTGAGTCGGGCTCTCTGCTCAGCGGGGAGCCTGCTTCCTCCTCTCTCTCTCTGCCTGCCTCTCTGCCTACTTGTAATCTCTCTCTTAAAAAAAAAAACAAAAAAAAGAAAAAAGAAAAAGAAAAAGAAAATGGGTTGCATGGGGGTTTAGAGAGATTCCAGTTGAGCCAACTTCTGAGAACTACTTTAGTAAACACACACACACACAACCTAAAAACTAATAAAAGGCAACCCTTAAAATTCAATTTAGAATGACTGAATACATTAAAACCTATACTTTCAGGAACCACCCTACACAAATTTTCTAAGACTTGTGGGATGGGGGTTCCATTTTGGATTAGTAAAATAAGCTCTCACTGGAATGAACTTCCTGCAGATAGCAACTATAAATTCTGGAAAAAATATAAAAACAAAACAAAACAACAACAACCAATTAACCTGAAGGCATTGGCATGCGAATAAAAGCAGGCAGAGTCTTGAGAGAGTCAACACTTGGAAGGAAATAACACAAGATGAATTTTCTAGTTTTTACAGATTTTAGCTCTACATGGATGCTCAGAGTCCAATAGAAAACCACAGTATTTTTTGAGAATCTGAGACAAGCATAGCCATGAGAAAGTAAAGGCAAAACCTTGGAAAAGAAAGAGCCTGGAGGGGGTGGGACAGCACAAATTTTTTTTTATAAAGATTTTATTTACTTATGTGTGAGAGAGAGAGAGAGAGCATGAGAAGGGGGAGGGTCAGAGGGAGAAGCAGACTCCCTGTTGAGTGGAGAGCCTGATGTGGGACTTGATCCTGGGACTCCGGGATCAGGACCTGAGTCAGAGGCTGTTGTTTAACCGACTGAGCCACCCAAATGCCCAGGGGACAGCATAATTCTGTAAAAGCCTGCTCAAATCTTTGGCTGAGTTCTGAACCATACAAGTGCAGGGCTGACTGCAAGCAGCTCAGTTAAGGAATTTTTAAAGAAAAACAACAAAAAAACTGAACTGACATTTGAGCTACAGTTCAAGAGGTAGAGTTTGTAGTTTGTGTCCAATCAAGTTACTTGCCCCCTAAAACAAAAATCTCCACACTCTTTGAAGGAATATAACAGAATCCAGAGTATCTATAATGCAATATTTACTACATCCAAGATACATTTTTAAATTACTGGACATACAAAAAAATGAAAATGTGACACATTTTCAAGAGAAAAGACATCAATTTAGATATTAGAATTAGTATCCAAGGGCTGTAAAGCAGCCATTATAACTATGCTCAATGACATAAAGGAATATATACTCATCATGAGTAAAAACACAGGAAATCACAGCAGAGGAATAGAGTCTATAAAAAGTCACCAAGTAGAAATTTCAAAACTGAAAATTACAATTTATTAAGTAAAACAATCACTCTATGGGCTTTAAAGCATAATAAATATGATAATGGAAATTCAATGAATATGAAAAATAGATCAATAGAAATAATTCATTCTGAAGAACCAAGTATTGAAGGAAATGAACAGGGACACCTGGGTGGCTCAGTTAGTTAAATGTCTGCCTTCAGCTCAGGTCACGATCCCAAGGTCCTGGGATAGAGCTCCACATTAGGCTCCCTGCTCAGCAGGAAGCCTGCTTCCCCCTTTCCCACTCCCCCTTTTTGTGTTCCCTCTCTTGCTGTGTCTCTCTTTGTCATGCAAATAAATAAAATCTTAAAAAAAAATCTGTACATAAAAAACACACAAAAAATATGCTGGTAGCAGAACTGAGCAACAAGGAATGCTTCTTCAGGCTGAAGGGAAATTATACCAGAAAAAAACGTGCACCTTCAGGAAAGAATGAAGAATTTCAGAAACGATAAGTATCTGGTTAACATACATAAAACTTTTCATTTATTTTATATACACTTTATTACTTAAAGTAAAAATGACAACTTTTTCTTGTGGGGCTTATTATGTATGTAGATATAATACATATGATATCTATATCATAATCTATAGTGTTACAAAGTTTCTACATTTTATATAAAATGGTGAGATATTAACATAAGGTAGACTATAAAAAGTTAAAGATGCATATTGTAATCCCTAAAACTGCAACTAAAATAATAAAATGAAGAAGTGTAGCTGAAAAGCCTACAAATATTCATCAGGAATATTGGCTTTTTCGTGCTGTCTTTGATTGGTTTTGGTATTGGGGTAATGCTGGCCTCGTAGAATATCTGGAAACTTTCCTTCCTCAACTATTTTCCAGAATAGTTTGAGGAGAATAGATATTAACTTTACTTTAAATGATTTGGTAGAATTCACCTCTGAATCTGTCCTGGACTTTTGTTTGTTGGGAGTTTTTTTGATTACTGATTCAATTTCATTACTAGTAATTGGTTTGTTCATATTTTCTATTTCTTCCTGATTCAGTTTTAGAAGATTGTATGTTTCTAGGAATTTTTCCATTTCTTCTAGACTGTTCATTTTGTTCACAAGTAATTTTTTGTAGTATTCAGATAAATTAAATTATAATAGAATATAAAAAATATTCACACAATCCAAAAGAAAAGAGGAAAACACAGTAATAATAATAGTAATAATAAAAACAGAGAGAGAAAACATATACAAACAGGAAATGGCAGGCTTAAATCCAACCATATTAATACTTACATGAAATTATAATGGTCTGAACATTAATTAAAGGCAGAGATTGTCAGAATGAATAAAGAGGACGCTCCAACTTGATGCTATCTCCTTATATATGAAGGCTGAGAGGTTAAAAGTAAATGCTTTGAATGAGTACATAACACATATAGAACAATCACGAGGATGTTAGAGTGACTGTCTATATTAAATAAGCTTTAAGAGAATACTGTCAGAGTTAAAGAAGGATCTTTCACAATGAAAAATGGGTCATTGATCAAGAAGATATAACAATCATAAATGTGCATGCACTTAAAAAGAGCTTCAAAATATATCAACCCAAAGCTGACTGAATCTAAGAAAAAAATAGACAAGATTACAATCATAGATGGATATTTAAACACTTTTCTTACCAAATGATAGAACAGCTAAATCCCTCATCACTAATGACACAGACCATCTGAGCAACACTCTCAACCACCTTGACCTAATCTATAGCTATAGAACCTTATATGCCATATCTGTAGAACACATCTTGTTTTCAAGTGCACATGATGCATTCACCAAGATTGCCCTTATATTCACCCCTAGAACAAGTGTCAATAAATTTAATAGCATGCTACCTAATCATAATGAAATTAAAGTAAAAATTAATAACAATGATATCTAGGAAAACTCCAAATATTTGGGAATTAAAAGCACATTTCTAAATAATCCCTGGCTTAAAAAAATCTCAAGGGAAATCAGAGTATGTTTTGAACTGGATGTTACTGAATATTCAACATTTCAAAATTTGTGGGATGCAACTAAGTCATTTCTTAGAAGGAAATTTATTGATTTAAATGCTTATGAGAGAAAGGAAAAACAAAGTCTAAAACTAATGACTTAAGTTTTACCTTAAGAAACTATGAAAAGAAGGACAAATTAAGCCGAAAGTTAGTATAAGGAAGGAAATAATAAAGATAAGAACAGAAATCAAACAGAAATGGAAGCCAAATCATAGGGAAAATTGATGAACTCAAAAGTCAATTCTTTGAAGAGATCAGCAGAATTAATGAACTTATTTAGACTCACCAAGAAAAAAAAAAAGATAGATTCCCAGTATCAGGAATTAAAGAGCATCACTACTGATCCTATGGATATTTAAAAAATAAAGAAGAGAATATGCATAACTTTATGCCAAGAAATTTGACAGACAATTAAGCAGAAAAATCTGAGTGGCCCCCTTTCATTTATTAAAGAAATTGAATTCATTAAAGAAGGAAGGAAGGAAAGAAGGAAGGAAGGAAGGAAGGAAGGAAGGAAGGAAGGAAGGAAGGAAGGAAGGAAGGAAAGAAGGAAGGAAGGAAGGAAAGGAGGGAGGGAGGGAGGGAGGGACGGAGGGGAACTAACCAGGCTGAGAGGGTTTCAGTGGTGAATTCTAACATTTAAGGAAAAATAACACCAATCTTAAACTCTTTCAAAAAATCTTTTATGAGGTCAGAATAATTCTAATACCAACTCTGAAAAATACCTTATAAAACTTGTTAGATTGGTCTACATCCAGAATGAAATAATTTAATCACACTCATCTACTAAAAGGATATTGATGGATCAAAAAATATAAAGGAATGAAAACTAACTGGAATATTTCACCCTTTCTTATTCTTATCCCTGTATCTATTTAATAATAAATAGATCAACCTCTTTAGAATTGAAAACTGATCTGTGCACAAATGCCTTGGGCTCTCTTCTCACTTTTGGAGCAGTCTCTCCTCATTAGGCAGGCATCTTTACCTCCTGTGTGCAGTGAGCCACTGGGGGTGGGGTGGGGGGCAACGTAGTACAGCCCTGTTTTGCTCAAGGAGGCAGTAAGAAACCTGATTCTGGTCACAGGTCACTTATGCATTCAAGTCTGTAGTAAAATTTATTGGAAGTAAAATTCATATTTTGGTAAAAAACTACATATATATATGTCATTTCAGTAATTTTTTTTCACTTATCCCCTAAAAAAGAAAACAGAGTGAAAGGGAAGAAGGAAAGTTTTAAACATTTTTAGAAGACACAAAATATCTGCAGGTGCAAGTGGGAAACAAAGAGTCCAGTAACGACGCCCCCTGACCCCACATGGGGATGGGAGAGGAAGACACTGAGAATTATTAGGAGACAGTAATATTTCAAGAAGTTCTACCAAACAAGCAGAAAAAGTGTTTGCAACTAGCGCAGAACGTAGGTGCTTTAAAGAATGGAGGGGCTTGTAACTGGAATGTCAGGTGACAGAAGCCCCTCTGTCCCTTCCCTGGCCATTCCAAGTGCCTGGCTTGGGCGGATGGGACAGAAATGGCTTCTCATTATTGGAACTAAGATCTTGCTTTGTAACCTTGTGTGGTCGGTTCCTGCAACTCTCAAAGTGGTGGTCAGTGAGCATTTAAGTAGTAATTGTTCTGGTCAAGGTAGAATAGCAGGAATCAGATTCACCTGAAACAACTAAGACAAATGGACAAATGAACAAATGAGATGAAACACCATTTTTAAGACATTGGACATGAGGCAGTGCGGGACCGTGATCTCTGAGGGAGAAAAACATGTGAGGTGGGTTCCAAATTGCCCAGCCTACAGTATGGAGAGTTTTCAGCCACGTGTGGGGAAAGGGGACACCAGGGTGAACCTGGAGGTCTTCTTCAGTTGGCAGCACGGGGGGTCTAAACCACAGCCCCTAAAGCAGAGTCCCAGAGAAAAGGGTCCTGAGAATCTGCAGGGGATCCTCCCTGAGTCGTATGCTGAATGTTGATCTGTACATGCATATGCAGAAGCTACCTGATGCCAGGGAAAATCCTTCCTGAGAAAAGCAGAGAGAAAATTTCCCACAGCTCACGCAAGGCTGTTTTCCCACAAGTCAGAGCAGAAAACCTCTGCTTCAATGTCCTCATTGCATTGAGTATTCAGAAAGGTATGAGCTCAATAGTGGGGAAAAAATCAATGGTTGCTCTGGTCCCACATACATACACACATACATATATGCATTGAAAGAATCAAATTATTACCAAGTAACTTGAATGCTTCCCAGAACAAAGCTCCAGAATATGCATATAAATACAGAAATATCTAGCACCTACCAAGGTAAAATTCACAATATCTGACATTCAGTAAAAAATTAATTAGCATACAAGAAAATGTAATCTACAAGCCAAAGACAAAAGCCAACAGACACAGATATGTCACAGATGATAAAATTAGCAGACGAGGACATTAAAAAAGATAACTATATTCCATGAGTTCAATAGGTAGAAAGATTGGGCATACTTAACAGAGAGAGACATAAAATACATAGAAAACTCTTTTTGAACTTTAAGTGATAAAAAATATACTAGATAGATTTGATAATAGATTAGACATCACAGAAGAAAAGATTAGTGAATTTAAAGACAGAGAGATAGAAAGTATCCCAAATGTAGCAGAGGAAAAAAGAACTGTAAAAAAAAAAAAAAAAAAAAAAAATNAAAAAAAAAAAAAAAAAAAGCTTCAACAAGCTGTGGGAAAATTTCAGGCAATCTAATTTTCGCATATTTGGAGTTTCTGAAGGAGGGGGCATATAAAAATATTTGAAAATAGGCAATTTTTAACAGACAGACTGTTAATGGACATTCAGTTTATTTGAATATGTTCTAATTCTCTATATTTAATGGTTTTAGGTATACCCTATCTTCTGATATGGTAACTAAAAATATAACTAGAAATGTCTAATATTTTAAAAGAAGCCCACATTAAATTCTGGAATCATGCATATTCTCTTAATAGATGAGTGGCTTTTAGAATACATTCAAGGGGAAAAATAAGTTCTAATATAAATTTATGTCCCACTTTTTGTGGACCTGAACATTGATGCATTACTGATGAAGAAGTTAAGACATTTCTCACACAAATAGGTTTTCTTCTTCTGATTGGAATCAGGCAGCCTGTGCAAGTGAAAAATAGAAAAGAAAAAAAATTGGGGTCATGCATTGCAGAGAACTGGTGAATTGTGGCATGACTGATATTGTCAGAGAGAATGGAAATTGACAAGTTTTAGATCACAATGGGAAAAAAGGAAGGAGACAAAAACGTCAGGAACAATAGATCAAATCATGGTGTTGTACACCATAAACTTACAGAATGCTATATGTCAGCTATATCTCTTATAATAAAAGGAGGAAAATCAAGAACAAACTTGAAGATGGGGACACAAAACATGGTTCAGTTGGGAAAATGTAATTCATCTACACTCAAACATTCAGAGGTGTCTTGGTTTGCTCAAATATAAAGAACTTTATTTAGGATGAGACTCTACCTGCTTCTTCTTAACTTAGTTCTACTTCAAGCAGTCAACATTATACTGTTCATTGAAAATATCAACTGGATTTTCCTCTAATTTGGAATTACAATGATAATTAGGGAGATGAACCATAATTATGTCAAAACTCAAGTTAAAATAAAACACAGATATGATAAAGAAAAAAATGAAGAGACAAAGGGAAAAGCAACAATAAAAACGAAACCTCTTTGCTCAGGTTAAATACTAAAATTAATATTCTCTAAGTCAACGAACTTTAGAGCTAAGTGGCCTTCATGCAATCAGATCTCCTGGGGATAAAGAGATTCACCTGAATTATGCAGATACTTCGTTTAAGGGATGCAAGTATCCCGAATCACAGCCCTTGAGCCCAGTCCATTGAACCCACCAGTTTGCTTAAAAGGGAAGGGACCAAGAACCAACTGTATTCATTGATTTTATAAGGGACTCTAATGCACTTTAAAGTGTATAACACTCATAAAAAATACTCTAATATGATCTTGACCTACCTTTACCTACTATGCTTTCTTTTTTTTTTTTTTTTTTTTTAAAATTTTATTTATTCATTTGACACACAGAGAGAGAGAGATTACAAGTAGGCAGAGAGGCAGGCAGAGAGAGAGGAGAGAGGAGGAAGCAGGCTCCCTGCTGAGCAGAGAGCCCGATGTGGGCCTCGATCCCAGGACCCTGGGATCATGACCTGAGCCGAAGGCAGCGGCTTTAACCCACTGAGCCACCCAGGCGCCCCCTACTATGCTTTCTATAAGAAACATTAACTCCATATTTAGTTACTACTAATTTCAAGTTCTCAGAATTTAGAAGTATTTGAGGGTGCTGGTTTGGGTGACCCCATCTCACTTAAAAGACCTGCTCATGAAAGAAGCTATCCCTTCTTTAAACTTTTGATATGTGATCCCCTTTGTGCCTATAAGCAATTCAGATTCACATCACTAATTGTTATTTCCATACATTGGCATTCCAGTGTCTTTCAGAGGAACACTCGAAAGGCTGGGAGCTGGGAAATCTGTATCCTGTTCCCAACTCTGCTTGGGGTTTGAGTAAGTCATCAGACTGTTATGGAGTTTAGCTTTCTCATGAAAACAGGAAGAGAACAGAATATTATGTTTCCCAAAATCTCTCATTTTCAATGATAAGGATAAGGAGAGCAAGATTCTCTAGGGCCTTCTTTGATGTGTAGCTATCTTTTTTTTTTTTCTTTCTCTTCCTTTCTCTTTCTGTGCCCATCAGTAAGTAGAAGGATATGTGAAAAGACACAGGCCAGAGATGAACTGAAGGAACTATGGTAATTTTTTTATATCTTATTTTTTAACACCAGTTTCCAGGCGGCTTCTCCCTTTCTCCTCAGCTCACTGGCCATGTGGGCCTTGCCTCAGAAACTAGGTAACACAGTAGTAAAAGGACCCGTCATCAGACTTTCTGATGAGCAGTGGGGCAACACGACAATGTGGAGGAACAGGGACTGCCTTTTTAAATTCATGGTTTAAATATAAGCTAATTTCAGAGCGATCCTTTACTTTTTGCTTCTTGTATTTGTCCTGAACTCTTTTCCCTCTTACTCAGAGTTCCTTCCCTGCTTTTGTGGTATAGATGCCTCTCATTTGCTAAGTTGCTTTGATCTTATTTTCAATTGTAAGAACCAATAAATGATTTACCTATGCTGACAGCACTCATAGTAAAATTCCAATACATCTAACGGATATCAAGTCTGCAGAAATATTTGGCTCTTAACAAATTAAATATCCGTGTCAAATATGCTCCTCCATGGTGTTTTTTTTGTTTGTTTGTTTTGTTTTTGTTTTTTGCTTTTCTTCTAAATTTTATTTATTTTTATTTGAATAAACTTGACTCCATGGGGTTAATACAGCTTCAGAAGCTACTATTTTTAAACCATAGGTGTTAGAAAGCTGTATGTGCAAATGTAGTGAGTTATATAAATCCAGGCTACAATCGTCATAACAGGTAGTTCTACTTCAGGTCGTTTCATATTACTTATGGAATTTTCTATTATGATGTTATCTTAAAACATTCAACCAAAATTTCCTGAACATCATTCATGAGCATTGCATACACATAAAAATGACTTCAATCAATTTACGTTATATGTCTACCATTAGTACCCCCAAAAGCATGCATGCATCAGATAATAACTATCTAAGATGTGAATTTACCTTCAATACAATATTTGATCTCATAAATTCAACAGTTTATACCTCAAAGGGAGGGGTGGAGTTTCTACTGCTTTTATTTACAATGAAAATTGAATCTTAACTAGCCATGTGGGAATATGGTAGACAATAATCTATTGTTGAACATTAGTCTTAGTATTTATCTAATTTATTGATTAGCTGAAATGAGATCTCTATTCAACTCAAGAGTTAGGCATTTTACATTTTTCAGTTTGTAGAACTATTTGATTAACAATAAATTTCAAAAGAGTCTATTGATGTTGAGCAAATATGGTCCAATGCTGAGAGATATCAAGACATTCCTTATGCTCAATTTGGTTCAAATGCTTGCTGTAATGAAAAAGTAACCAGTGAAACTTTTGGAATAGGCCGTGTGTGTGTGTGTGTGTGTGTGTGTGTAATAGTGTCATAAATTTTCCGGGGAAATTCTCAGAATAGATTTAGCTTTCAAAATTGTTTTTTTATTATGAGTAGAAAGGTATGAATTAGTTGTGGTTTTGCTATTGCTTATAAAGAATAAACCTGCTGTTATCAGTCGTAGTTGGGCACTTTAAATTTTAATGTGGGTATCAGCTCACATTTTGCAAATGTTTGACCATTGCTTGAATGCAAAATTAGAAAACGGTATATTTTATCTTACAGTCTATTTCTAGTTGAAGCAAACTTTTTGACACTAGTACAATTTTTGTGCACTGTATCCCCCTTCAATGGCCCTCACAAATGTAATTTTTGCCTCCATATACTTTTGAAACTTAGAAATTTGGGTCCTAAGAAGAGTCCTGAGAAACAGGAAAGATTCCTCCAGGATGTCTCATAGGAATAAGTAACGTTGAAAACTTGAAAGTGAATTTGACTGCCCACTAATAGAGACCACATAGTAATACACCAGCATATTTTGTCAAATCCCTGAACCCGTTTCCAGGTCTCACAAGCAATCCTAGATTTCTCAGTACCTTTTTCATTTTTTTTCCCATCAAGTTGGCCAGAAAACATCCCTCTCTCCTTCCCTAGCTCCTAACTTTGAGGGCTGCAAACTCATAAATGAAGTTAGGCTGTTGTTGGTACTATCATACATTCTACACAGTAATGTTATAAATGTAAATGAAGCACTATCTACTCTATGTTCTAGCTCCTCAAATGAATAGTTCATTCCATATAAATAGAGAGATTATTAATAACTACATTCTGTTTTTCCATTCCCTCAGTACTATCAATTAGTTATACAGCAATTTACTTCCTGTTCTTTACCTATGTACTATTTAAAAATCTTTATTCCACTGAAGAGGCAGCTCTGTTTTCTGGAAAAAGTAAAGTGATTTGTGTGTAACATTTACTTCTTCGGGACTATGAAAGAGCTAAAGAGGAACCATGTACAAACATACGAGAAACATCTATGCAAAGTGATATCAGTCTTTAACACTTGGAGATTTTCCTACCCAGAAGACAAGTCTGATGACCCAAATCTTGGGAATTTGGAGAAATTTTTAGTTCTAACACATACAGGGATTGGCATGTATTTGGGATGTCACATAAAATTAAAAATAAAAACAAACTGAAGAATTAAAATAATGTAACTGCTGCGCTTGTATTTTTTGGCACCATAGGAAAGGGCTCCTCACTCTGATAGCCTTCAGTGGCACAAAATTGGATCAGCCCTTTGACTTCTCTAGGATTTAGTCTATTCACATGGGCCAAGTCACTCATTAAATCTGTTCCTGATCTAAAAGCACTGGGGGTTTGTATTATTGGTGTGAAATTTTTAAATAAAGCTCAGATTGACAAATGTTGCAAAACTTACTTCAAATACAAAGACACACCATACTTTCAGTGAGTAAATGCTTGAGTGGACAACTGGAGGAGAAAGAACTAAGTGAAAGCCAGGCTTTGGGGAGATGAGTTATCAGGTGAAAATAAAAAGATTTTTGTGGGGGTAGATACAACAACCTTACAAAAGCACAACAGGCTGGATTGTTGATGGCCTTGGATTTTGAGATAGGAGGTTTAGATTTCTGGTCTGTAGGCAATAGACTTGTGATAAGATAGAGTGCGGTAGAGAGAAGGAAGATTGGCAGCTCTCCAGCAGGGTAATCATAGCAATGGCTAAATTTTATTAAGCACTTACTGTATCCCAGATATTGTTCTACATCCTTTACAAAATTAACTCATTAAAATACTGGAAGCAATAACTCTGTGAGTTAGGTACTCTATTCCTCTTATCAAGGAAAACTGAGGGGAAGGAGATTTAAGTAACTTGCCTAACTATAAACACAAAAATATTTTAGGAAAAAGGCCTACTAAAGATGAGATCCAGATTGATTTGAAGAGGAGTGGATATATATGAATTTACTTTCAGAAATTTGATTTTTGAGGGGTGCCTGGGGGGGATCAGTCGGTTAAGCGTCTGCCTTTAGCTCAGGCCATGATCCCAGGGTCCTGGGATTGAGAACCACATCAGGCTCCCTGATCAAGGGAAAGTCTGCTTCTCCCTCTCCCTCTGCCCCTCCCCAGCTGCTGTGCTCTTGCTCTCTCTCTCTCTCTCTCTCTGTTTTCTCTGTCTCTCTCAGATGAGTAAATAAAAAATCTTTAGAAATGTGATTTTTGAAAAAAAAATTTATTGTATTAAGCAAATGTGTCCACTTTTAAAGCTGTGATCATTATGACAATGAAGTTTTATTTTTGGAAGAGAAAAATTTATACACAGTGTTATAGTCATGTTTATGAATTTATTAGAGTGCATGCATTTAAGAAAAACAAATTTGAGATTTTTTTTATTTTTTTTTATTTTTTTTATTCATTTGACACAGAGAGAGAGATTACAAGTAGGCAGAGAGGCAGGCAGAGAGAGAGAGGAGAGAGGAGGAAGCAGGCTCCCTGCTGAGCAGAGAGCCCGATGTGGGCCTCGATCCCAGGACCCTGGGATCATGACCTGAGCCGAAGGCAGCGGCTTTAACCCACTGAGCCACCCAGGCACCCAAGAAAAACAAATTTGAAACAAAACAAAAAAATCCTCAGCCAATCCAAAACAGACCTGACTATTTGGTTTCTGACATATCTATGTGAAACAATGACTAGGGAATCCTTCCAAACATTTAAGGAACAAATGATACCAATACTCTACAATCTGTCTCAGAAAACAGGAGCAGGGGAAACATTTCCTAACTCATTCTATGAGGCCAGCATTACCCTAATACCAAAACCAGACAAAGATATTACAAGAAAGAGAACTACAGACCAATACATCTCATGAACAGAGATGTAAAAATTCTTAAAAGATATTAGCAAATTGAATCTAACAATGTATAAAAGGAATTACAAACTGTAACCAAGTAGAATTTTTCTAGGTATGCAAATTAAGTTCAACATTAAAAAAATCAATTAATATAATCCATCACATCAACAGGCTAAAGAAGAAACGTCATAAGATCACGTCAACAGATGAAGAAAAAGCGTTTGACAAAATCCAATACTCATTCATGACAAAAATTCTCACAGAACTAGGAATAGTATGGAATATCCCCAACTTCATAAATAGCATCTACAAAAACCCTAACGCTAACATTGTACTAATGGTAAGAAACTAGAAGCTTTTCCTTCAATCTAAAATGAAGCCAGGATATCCCCTTTTACACTTCTATTTAATATCATGCTGAAAGTCCTGGCTAATATGTTAAGACAAGAAAAAGAAATATGAAGCATAACAACTGTAAAGGAAGAAATAAAGTTGTCTTTGTATTCAGAGGACATCACTATGTAGAAAATCTCAAAAAATTGATCCAAAAAACCCTCTTGAACCTAATTAGTGACTGTAGCAAGTTTGCAGGCTACAGGGTTAAATTTGTAAAGATACAAATTCACATCAATTACTTTCTGATGTACAAGCAATGAGCAATTAAAATTTGAAATTAAAAACATACTGTTTATATTAGCACCCCAAAAAAGAAATACTTAGGTATAGAACTATACAATTCTGATAAGCAAATTTCTTTTAAAGATCTAAATAAATGGAAAGGTATTCCGTGTTCATGGATGGGAAGATTCAATATTGTTAAGATGCCAGTTCTTCCCAACATGATCTATAGATTCAGTGAAATCCCAATCCAGATTCCAGCATGTTACTGTGTGGCTTTCAACAAAATAATTCTAAAGTATACATAAAAAAGCAAATATCTAAAATAGCAATAAAACACTGAAGAGTAAAGTCAGGGAAATGATGTCACCCAACTTCAGACTTACTATACAGCTATAGTAATCAAGATAGTATTGCTGAAAAAATAGACAAATAGATCAATGAAGCAAAATAGAGAGCCCAAAAGTAGTTAACTGGTCTGTGACAAATGAACAAAAGCAATCCAATGGAAGAAGGCTTTTTTTTTCAACGAATGTTACAGAAAAACTGCACATGCAAAAAAAGAAAATTAATCTAGACACAGACATTACACCTCTCGTAAAAATTAACTCAAAATGGATCATAGACTAAATCTAAAATACAAAAGTAAAGCTTCCAAAGGCAACATAGGTGAAAATCTAAGGCACTGGTATTTGGCAATGAATTTTTAGAAAACAAAATGAAAAGCAGGATCCACAAAATAAAAAATTGAGAAGTTGGACTTCATTCACTTCTGCTAAAGACAATGTTAGGAGAATGAAAAATAAGCCACATACTATGAGAAAATATTTGCAAATGCATGCCAGATAAAAGGACTTATATCCAAAATATGCAAAGAAATATTAGGTTTCACCAATAAGAAAACACTCAATTTAAAAAATGGGAAAATGATGTAGACAGACACTTCAAAGAAGATACATACACTTGGCAAATAAGCATTTAAAAAAGATTCACCCAGGACGTCTGGGGGGCTCAGTCAGTTAAGAGTCTGCCTTTGGCTCAGGTCATGATCCCAGGGTCCGGGGATCCAGCCCCACATCGAGCTCCCTGCTGGGCAGCGAGCATGCTTCTCCCTCTCCTCTGCCTGCTGCTCCCCCCTGCTTGTGCTTTCTTTGTAAATTAAAAAATCTTAAAAAAAAAAAAAAGATGCTCAACATCATTTACCATTAGTGAATTGCAAATTAAAACAATGGGATACCACTAAATACCTATTAGGATGGCTAAATTCTCAAATACTAACAAAACCAAATGCTGACAAGGATGCAGAGCAACAGGAACTTTCATTCATTGCCGGCAGGAATGCAGAATGGTCCAGCTACTTCAGGAGACAGTTTGACAGTTTTTTACAAAGCTAGACAGAGTGCTAACATATGATTCAGCAATCGCTTTCCTACATATTTACCCAAATAAGATGAAAACTTGTATCGACACAAAAACCTGGACATGGATGCTTATAGCAGCTTTATTCATAACTGCCAAAATTCAGAAGAAACCAAGATGTCCTTCAGTAGGTGAATGGATAAACAAACTCGTACATTCGTACAATGGACTATCATGCAGAAATAAAAAGAAATGAGCTAGCTTTCTGGGGGGAAAAAAAGAAATGAGCTATCACACTATCAAAAGGCATGGAGAAGGCTTCAATGCAGATTACTAAGTGAAAGAAGCCAAGCTGAAAAGACTACATACTATATGATTCCAACTAGATGCCATCCTGGTAAAGGCAAAACTATGGAGACATTGAAAAGGTAATTGCCAGGGGTTCCAAGGGTGGGGGGGAGGGATGAATAGATGCAGCAGAGGGGATTTTCAGGGCAGTGAAGCTATTTAATTAACAATAATGTATTAATATTGGTTCACGAATTTGTAATCAATGTACACCCCACCAATGAAGATGTTCATCGCAGGGGAATCTGGGGGTGGGGTGGGGTAGAAGGAGTATAGGAGGATCCCCTATACTTTCTGTTCAATTTTTCTGTAAACTTAAAACTGCCTTAAGAAATAAAATGTAGCGATTCAAAAAATAAAACTAATGTAAAACAGACACCCCCCCTTTTCCCCCACAAACCCATGTGGAAAAACGAATAGCATCATCAGAAAAGTTTGGCAGTAGCCAGAGAGAACCAGCCTGGAGCAGAGAGAAGGTTCCTCCTTACTGTTCCTCTGGCTTCCAGTATTGCCCCCTCAATCAACACCGATATCAGAATGACTCTGTTACAAGAAAATCTGAACATGTCACACTCTCCTGCTTAAAATTCCTCAAGGAAACCTGTGGGCTGCAAGATAAAACATAAAATCCTTGGCATGGCATACAAGGTCTGCAACAGTCTGGGAGGTTCTACTCAGAGTAGAACCTAGAGTCATTTGAAATGACCTAGAGTCATTTCATCCCAACCCCCACCCCACTTACAATCTCCCAAGAGACTTAAGCCCCCATTGGACAAATACTACACTGTCACATAATAGTTCATTTGCATAACTGGGGCCTCATTTGACTCAAGTTCATTTAGGGAACCACCATGTAGTATTTGTCTTTATATCTTTAGTATCTAGCATAGACCCTACTGTATATAGTAGGTGTTGAATAAATGCTAGTTGAATAAACACCAGGCAGTGAATATTCAAGCTCTGGTCCACCACAACCTCTATGGTAATATCTTCTAGCTAGTATTTTAATAGTTTACCCTTCTTTAATTAATTCTCACTTGTATATATAGTGAACTCTTGATTACCCACAAGAGGATTATCTACATTGTAGTTTAGTGTAGCAAATCTTACTTTTAACTTCTTGTTGACATCACCAGCTGTTTACTTATGTCCTTCCTTGACATTGTTACCAATTCCATTTACTTTTACTCCTTTAGGCAGCTAAAAGGATGGCAGAAGTTAGGAAGAAAGGAATTCTTAAAGAAACAAATAATGATTTGCCTCTCCTTACCTACGATTCTGGGCTTAATGCAAGAGATCCCGAAGACAGGAAAAAGAGGAAACCAAGCGAAGCCCTAATTCTTTACCCTAACCTACAAATCTTTGAATAACTTTGAGGATATATGTTACTTAATGAGTAACACTGTATTTCTGTACTATATATTTAATGTCTGTTATACTAGTGTTTTTGACTTCTGACTTCTTCAGTTTCTTTGCAGTTGGCAACCTGAAGATCGCACTACATGGCAGGATGTTTAGGACTAAAACAAGAGCAGCTGCATACTCATAAAATGATCATACATTAAAAACTCTTTTCAACTGCAAAAGAAAAACTATCTTCAATTTCAGATGCTAGTAAAGACAAGAAACAAATAATTTCAGGCACAGTTTTCTTTTTTTCTTTGTTTTATGTTTTTCTGAGTACGTTATATGACACTATTTTTAATGTCATTTACATTAAACTCTTGAGCTTCTGACTGTGCCTTAGATTCTTCTGAAGGCCTCCGGTAGTGATTCTTCTTTTAAATTTAAAAGCCTAATGAACCCAGATTTTCAAAAGTAGCTAATATTGGGTTGAGGGCCAAACAATATAATGATGCAGAGCTACTTGCATTATTCCTGGAGCTATTTGATTTTGACAAGCCCACATTTGGTAATTAACATGAGAATGCCCCCTTGGGCCGTTCTCCTGTTAGCTAAAATATCTTATAAATTACTGTAATAAAAGGCGAAAAAAAGGAACACGCTGCCTGTCAATGTTTCAACTTATCTAGCAAGAGGAGGAGACAAAGCCTTGATCTGGAAACACACAAATGCCAAACGGGAGCATAAATTCTGCCGTCTGCCCCAACAGGAGAGAGTCGCTTGTTCGACACAGGGATCTGTGCAGAGAGCATTGACTGAGCTCCCAAAGAGAAAGGTGTGCTGGTCCTTTGCATAGGTTGTGTGGGTACATTTTACAACTGTGCTTCGTCAGTGATCGCACATTGTCAACCACATGGCAGGCAGCTCAGTGGACACAGCATCTGTAATTGAAGCAGCAACTTCATGCATTCCCTTCTAAGGTCTGTCGGCAGAGTTTACTAAGCAATACCATCTACCAAGGATGTAAAATAACAGTCTAACTTACTAATCTAGATGAATGTCTTAACGTGGACATCATATACAGTCTTTTTTTTTTTTAAGATTTTATGTATTTAAGAGAGAGAGAGAGAGAGAGAGAGAGAGTGCACATCAGCAGGGGGAATGGCAGAGGCAGAGGGAGAAGCAGACTCTCCACTGAGCAGAGAGGCTGATAAGGAGGACCCCAGGGGGCTGGGACTCTGGGATCACGACCTGAGCCAAAGGCAGCCACTTAACCAACTGAGCTACCGAGGTGCCCCCATCACATAGATTCTATGTGCATTTTGGTCAAATCTCTCTCCCCACTACCTCTGCTTGCTTGCATCTGGGTCTAAGCTTGGAATCAGCTAAAGGAACAGGGAGTAGACAAATGATCAGGTTTTATAGTTTATCTTCTTGAGGCTAAGATTTAGTAGTGACGTAATTCTCATTCCAGCGAAGAGAAATAACAGTCTACTTCCTTAGAACTGACTTTTCAAATTCTTTCAGTCCACGCTTTTTTTTTTCTATTTCACTCACACGCACATTTATCATCCCCTTACAGACACACAGGCCACCAAAAGATAATACAACACAACAAGTAATACACTCTTCATAGGCAACGGAGACCGTCGTGTGAGACCGTTGTGTGTCCACACATATCTAGATTGGTATTCTGTGAATATCTGGTAATCGGGTAGAGGCATATGCAACAAATGCATCTAAAAATAAACTTTGTCTTCTCACACTAAAGTTTTACCTACTGCGGCCTAACCAACTTTTATTATTATCAATTTACTTTAATCTGGGACATTAACCGTATTATTTTGAGTCAGCGGCAGCTGCTGACTTAACAATAGTTTTCTGTGTTCTATTACTTAGGGTCTTTTTTTTTTTTCCTACTTCAGTTAAAGGCCTGAGGGAATCAATGAGTATAAAATGTAGACTTATTGATAAAAATTCTGGGCCTGCAATAGAATCTAGCTCAAAAATAGCTGTGTTTAATCCATAGCAGACGTAATTTGCTACTACCGCTGAATTTTAACAGGAACAGATCCAAAGGCATGTCAGCGTTCCCATTTTTGTGCCACAGAGTAATGACATTTAATCAGGAATATTACTACACTCTTTTGGTGACAGCTGAGACACGAAACCAACCAGCTGATGCAATTCCTGTCTTATTGTTGGCAGCCTATAAGCAGCAGCCACAAACAGGAAGCTGCCTTACCTTGTGTATATCATCAGAGGAAACTTTAGAGAACAAGGCTCTTGCAGACAGGTAGACCGCAAACGGAGTCCATCATGTTTCCTAAAGACTTCTGGAAACATCTGAATTTCCACCTGTCCCTGTGGCCACAGGAAGCTTAAGAAACTGTTCTAGGTCTTTTAATGCAATGGCACTGCAGTCGCCAGGTGTGAGGCAACATGAGGTTTACAGAACATAACCACCATAGCTCCTGCTCAGTTAGATCGATGGTCTATAATTACCTGGGAATTACTTGGACACAAATCAATGGAGTATTACATCCCATTCACAATGAGCAGGATAACTTGCCTGATCTGTGAACGTCACGATAAAGACAATATCCCCCATCTGCTTCCTCTGCCTGCCGAAACTGCAACGGATTCAGTCCAGGAAGGCGGGGGATACGGGCAGAGGACTTCAGACAGGGAGGGAGTGGGGCTGCTTGCGTTCCAACTCTGCAAACAGCCTTCAGCGCAGTGGTTGTAGGTTTTCACTCAACCAGATCTGCGCTGAGATTGACATCTCAGAGATAAAAGGCTCTGCATTCCATTAGATGTCATCAGCTCGGCCAGCCTCCTCCCCCCCGGCCACACCCCAAGGGATCAAGCCACATTTTGATGACATCCATCAAGCCCAGGGCTCCAGCTCAACAGTTTGCAGCAATTTCTCCATTTCTTACAGCTATCGCTGAAAGGGGGGCAGTCCAGGCCAGGGGCGGGGAGGGGTTGCACGGTGCCATTTGATCAAACACCGAACGTGCAGCCCCATAACTAAGCTGCCACAAACACACCACTCTATCCTGTAATACTTCTTAAAAGTAAAGGAACAGAGCTGGAGTCCTGCTGGATTTCCCTTAGCAACCTGACAGGAGCCCACAAGGTCAGCTAGCAGGAAGCGTAGAAAATTATACAGTGGGGAATTATCAGCTAAATTATTTCACTATACTCAGGATTTTTACTGTTCTTCCCAAGACAGTGGCCTCTTGCTACTCAGATTAGAAACATGAATAAAAGGACAGGAATGACAAAAGGAGGGAGAGGGGAAAGAGAAACATTTTAAATGGCTTATTTATCTTCTTTTACTATATGTATGTTTACGCATATGTATGCATGTATGTATTTGGCTTTGTTTTTTGTTTTAATGCAACTCCTTGAGGCTACTGCTCAGGGATTCAATCTGCTCATTTTCTTTCTCGGGCTCTGATGCTCCTCCTTTTTGTTTGGGGTGGAAGGACAATGGGGGTCGGTCTGGAGACTGCCTCCCCATCGGGTTCGCAGCACAAGCTACAGCAGCAGGAGCAAGCATGATTTATCAATTAACAGGTAATGAAAAAAATTCTCTGCAATTAAAGATATGATTCTGCTCAAACAGGAAGCAGCACCATACAACTGTGTACCCCTCTGAGGAATACTCCGCTCCTGTCACTAATGTGGAACACAGCTAATTTTAACAGAGTGTGTGTGGGCCCCTTGGGGGACTCCATGTTGATGAAGGAATATACAGTAGGGAACCCCCAGAGGACCGAGCTGATTGGAGAGCCCCAGGAAAGGTGTAGGGAAATTACATTTCCTGTTTCTTAGGAGAGTTATTAAAGGGGAAGGCAGCTTTAATCACTGAAAGACCAGTTGCTGTATTATTTTTGATTTATATACCAAAACAATACCCTTCATGCCTTAGTTGCTTTTTAATATATATGGCAGCTTAGTCAATATTATATTTCAGTGCCACATATAAACGGCTGTAGGATCTTGTAAAAATGTGAAGGGTTTTGAAAGATTATACAAGATAAAATACGTTACTGCAACTCAACAAAAATCAGGGAAAATTAAAGTAGACAGAAAGACTTTTTTTCTTTCACATAAATCAACATGATTTTTTTTTTTTTTAAGAAATGAGCTGTGAATCTCCTAATGATAGGGGAAATAGGAAGAAAAAAAAAAAGTTGTAGGGTCCCCAGCATTTTTTCTTTCTGGATATACAATTTCCTCAGAAAGAAAATTTTCATTTATGTGCAGTAAATGCAGAAAGGACAGAGTGCTTTGTTCAAATTATGCTTATGTCCATTTGTTTAAAATACTTCTTTATGGTCCATATTTTACATCAATAATTTAATAAATTTTGGAGGTGAAGGAACCTTCAGATGACCTAGTTCAAGTCTTTCATTTTTCAGGTAAGAAAGAGTCAGGGAGGCTAAGTATGAACAACAACACATCAAGAACAACACAACAATAAATCTCGCGCTGGCTGGGTAATTACTCTGTCAGGTACTGCTCTGAGCTCTTTGCACACATTATTTTATTTAATTCTCATTAAGGCTCTATGAGGTATTGTCAATTATCGCTATCATTACTTTCATCTAAGGAGAAGCTCAGTCTTAGAGGGGTGAGTGGCTCACTCAAGGCCCCACACCTGAGCAGGTCAGAGGCAGGATGGAGGGCCAGGGGGCACCGGCTCTACACAGTACGCCCTGCCCCACGAGGTGGGCTCTCTTCTTCCGTCATTTCTCTCTTCTTCTACGCCAATTTCGGAAGTATAGGCTCTAGGCCCCAGATCCCCTGATTTCAGGTCTAACAGTAAAAGAGGAAACTATTTGATATCTCTAAGATTATGCCGAAATGCTCTCTACATTCAGAGATGACCCTGCAATGTTGAATAATCAAGTAGAAAGTCCCCATACCAATTCTGTGAGGTCAAACAGGACACCACACGTGTGGGCCAGCGAGGACACTGAATGCGGTTGTCCGGCTGGGGGGAAACACACGTGACCTTGGGAAAAATTAGGCCAGAAGGTCCGGCTTCTGGCTGTGACCTCTGACCTCCCAGAAGCCCCTCCTTGGTCTCCACCTGACCTCCAGGTTAAGGCTCCCCACGCCCCAGTCCGAACCCGATTACATTTACAAAAACAAGTGTTCCATTTCTGTTGCTTTTTAAATTTAATTGAAAGACCGTGTCTTCCTAAAACAGCCAAAATCTATAACTATTCCCGCAAACATCCTCGCGTCAACCTCCGCTGCTTGCCAAAGCCATGTTAGAGAACAACCACGCTGTGTGGCGTGAGTGCAAATAGCTTTCCTTTCAAAACACAAACCAAACAAAAAAAAAAAAAAAAAGGAAAAAAAAGAAACCGTCCAGCAGCTCTAAGTGGTGGAGAAGGATCCTTCAAACCCTGCCCCACAGTATTACCTCGGGCAAAGGTTTCCTCTTCTGTTAGATTTGGAACCTTTGGAAATTAGGCTGCCCCGGCAAGCTTTGTTCTTGTTTCTTTGGAGGATTCCTCTGACAGTTCCTAACTGCATTATCAGGATTTGTCTCACTGGTAATGGCCAATTCATTTATATTACCACATTTAGACCTTACACTAAGCAGAGAATCACGGGTATGAAGAGTGGTCCCATAGATTTCACTGGAACTGACTGTTCTACCTAGCTCAGAAAAAACCATCTGCAGCGAATCGCGTCCATCCTCTTCATTCTTCCTGTCCTGTCCCCACACCCGCCCACACTTACAGACAGGTAGACGGACTGACAGATAGTGCACATGCCTGTGCATACCACACACACCCCATAAGTCCCAGAGGCAAGCCTAGCTTCATTGGGAAAGAACTGGGATGGACATTGAGCCCAACTCCTTCACGTAACAGATGAGGAACTGACTTCCGGAGAGGACTTGCCACATGATAGTTTCAAGAGGCAAAGTCAGGGCTTGAGCCTGAGGGCGCCTGACCCCACACCCACTGTTCTGTAGGAAGCACTGCTTCACTGAGAGCAAGAAATATTCCTCCAGGAAGGACTTTTCCTTTCTATAAGCCTCTGACTAGTGACTCTGTTTTACAAGTGATCCATTTCTCAGGCGTTTCTTCTGAAGGACTCCCACACAGACATCTTTACCCACGGTTGGAGGGCCCACACTGGCAGAATCAGACAGAAAACACAGCCAAGGACTTCCTGGAGACTGAGGTACCAGCCCCCCCAGCCCCTCCCCCATGCTTCCCCCACGTGTCCAGCTACAGGGAAGACACCTCTTGGGGGTTCATCTCCTCCTCTCTGAAAACAACTGAGCATATTAAAGACATCTACTCTCCCAGCCTTGAAAAACGTAGGGGGTCAGAGACCTCGAGACTTTTGGAAGAATTTGTGAAGAAAAATGAACATTAGAAAGTTATTTAGAGGTTCCAAATCTGAAAAAAAAAAATAAAGATAACCCTGAGTCATATTCTAATTTTTATAGGTACAATTTGTACCTATCTTTCAGTAGATGAGAGAGGTGGCACAGGAGAAACGGATCATTAAACAGTAGTGTGAAACCAGGGAAATTAACCAGCTGCTGTGAAAGCCACCTCTCTTATTCTCTGAGAGTCGAGGGTGGGGGTGGGGAGGGGAGAGCACAGGAAAACCAGGCATAAAGGGGCTGATTGTACCAATACAGCGTTAGCTTAGAAGTCTGTGGACGACCTCTCAGCTAACAAACAGAAATTCTTTGATCGAAAAATAATAGTTGCATGCAAAAGATCTTTCATACTTTTGAAATTATAATACTTTTGTCCTGGAAGGGCCTTAAGGCTCATTGTACCAAGTGCCCTGGTTCATCGTCATAAGAAACCAAGAAACTGAGGTGGACAGAAGAGAGCTACCTGGATCTCAGGCCCATGGAGCAAGTTGGTGGCAAGAGGCTGGCCTCTTAGCTCCCTGTCTTGTGCCCTATCCACTAACCCACACTACCTGGCCATCCAACTGGCCTGTGTTTCTCAGGCGAAGGAGTCCAGCACACGAGATGGTTGGGTTTGGGCTGTCTCGATATTGTTATGAACACACAGGAGGGCAATGTCTCTTTGCTGTCGGGGGAATCAATGTGACTAGGTTGTTGAGCAGGTATTCCGTGTGCCTCCGACAAGCCAGAAATACAAAAAGACCCTCAGTCCCTAAGAGCAAAAGAATCTGGCAGAAGGCCATGCACAAAGTCAATGCAGAAGAGCCGTCTCATGAACGCACTGTGCGTTACAGTCCAGGACCTTTGGGGAAGGCGTGACAAACACACGAGACACAACACGAGGCACATCTGAGTGCCTTTGCTACAGGCGTTACTCCATTTGGTCTTCACACACCCCTTTCTTAGATGAGGCCATTGAGGCCCCACGTGTTAAGTGACCTGCCTATGGCACAGAGAGCGAATGCTCTGCCCTGGGTCCACTCAAGTGCAAGCCCTTTCTTCACAACCACGTTCCTTCTCTTTCTATCTACCAGTGCTCTGTGGAAGTCACACAGCGACTAGGTCTTGGGGTGAAGTAAGACGATGGCATCAGCTCCTAATTTACATCTTATTTGCTTTATCAAATCATAAATTCCAAATTTCTGTCTGTTCCTGAATGAAATGAAAAGGCATTATCTTCTCAGCTTCCCTTTCCAATCCCACCCCGATACTCAGAAGAACAAAAAGGACAGCAGCCAACATGAAGGAAAGGAACATTTCTCGGCGAAGGCTGCTGTGCCAAAGAAAGAGATAAAGCATGAACAAAGTAACAAATTATATTGTCAGAGAAAATGTGAACTTTTTGATTGGGGATGACATTTATTTTAAGTGTGCGGTGACGGCAGGGAATCTGTCAGGGTAAGACATGGCAGAGGTTTCAGCGTTTGCTAAGAGTGTCGTGGGAATTTAGCTAAAACTGTTAAAACTGACACCATTGGCTTTTGTTAACACATTAAGCATGGGAAAAGTGCCAGTCAGCATATCCTCCATAGCATCAGTTCAGTTAAATCATCTGGAAGATGCATAAAACTGGAGGGGGATAATAATGGCTACATTTCCAACACATGGGGAGACAGAGGGGAGAAGGCCAGCGCCATTTTGATAAGAATGACAAATGATTCCTTTAAGATAGAGCTCCCAACAAGGGAAACGAGGTGAGGAGGGCATTTTTATCTGCCTCGCTATATTCCGAAGGATCTTTTAGGGCAGGAAACAAAGTTCACATCCTATCGCATGATGCCAAGAGTTGAGGAAGATAGCCATTGATACACGCGGGTGTGAAGTAAAATTGGAAGACCTGCTTCAAACGTTCTGCTTTAAGTAGACCGACTCAATTATTACTTCAGAGTTAGGCGAACTAAGAAAAAGCAGAAATTCAGATGTTTACTCAGTGACATGAATTAAATCAAACGCAAAGGCATTCTTGTTTCTTTACAAAATCTTCAAACGAACCCAAGAAGCTGAACCTTTCCTTGACCTGATTCCTCTCAAGAAGTAGATCAAAAGAAAAGAAAATTGAGAGCTTGACAATGACATGGGCTTCCAGCAATTAAATGGGTATGAGCTCTTGGTGACCAGAACAAAGTTTTTTTTCTTTTTTCTTCTCTTTTCTTTTCTTTTCTTTTCTTTCCTTTTTTTCTTTTCTTTCTTTCTTTCTTTCTTTTTTTTTTTTTTGGACAAACATTTTGTTTGGAGGTGAAGGATTTCATCTCTGACGAATAAATGAAAAATTACTTGCTTGTGTCAAAGGAAGATTTATGTTTACTTTTGAAGAGCACAAAGACATTGTACTGTTGCCAAAAGAGGGCTGGAAAATGCAACGCTTTTTAATATAACACTAGCCATGTGTTTTGCAAGACCCTAGGAAATGAATATTCTTTGGAAGTTAGGAAGTCCCCTGGGGGTCATGTTTCCCTAGGGCACAGAAAACTGAAATTCTGTCCTAGGGTCTCCTGACTAGCTCCACGACGGAAGAAAAACCTTCAGTGTGGCAAGTGTCTATCAAGGAAGTACTCACTACCCTTTGGCAGAGACTGGACCCTGCACGTACCTCTCTCTACATCAGGATTTACACTCTATAGAGGCTCTCTTTGCCGGTCATCTGACCTGGGATTTGCTGGTCAGCTTCCAGGAGAGTGTTTATTATCCATAGGTTAGGGTGCGTTTAATTTAAAGCGTTTCTTGGCTTCCTGGTTATCTGTAAATGATTACTCCATGCTCAGATTTTCCAGTAATAGACTCTAATGAATATAAATAAAATAAGCCCCAGTTTTCCAATTATAGCACCATGACCCTCTCTGAAATAACAGCACCACTGACTGTAGGTGACCAGTGTAACTTTCCAACATTCCGTGTGCTAGGAAGTTTTTGCTCATTTGCACCTGTCTGGTTTAGTTGATAAAACACAGACACAGAATTAAGGGCAAAAACAGACTTTTGCTGCCAAGAACTGTCTTTTTACTAGGCAAACATTATCTTGTGTAGTTTAAAACACTAAATGTTTTTCCTAAAGGGCTGCTTCCATCATCTTCCCCCATCACACCAAAAAGAGAACATATGGAAGAATGAGCTTGGACTAAAAGGATCATTTTTTTTCCTTTTTCTTTTCTTCTTCTTCTTTTTTTTTTTTTTTTTGGCTGCAGGAGCAAAGCAGTCACACAGGCACAGCACCTCATCAAATAAGCCAGACTGACTCCATTTGGACTTCACCAACCTAATTTCCTAGATCTTTCAAGTCCTCCCGTCTATCCCTGGCTATTACCAAACACGGGCAACTCACCAGGCACAGCACCTGGTTTATTCAGTAACATTGCTACTGATTTTTTAAACGAACTTTTTTAAAAAGATCAAGCAATTGCCATAAGTGTTGTCCAAATTCAGAAAATCCTTCTCCTTCCCAAGTAAACTGGATTGAAATAGGGTCATTGAAACTGGCCTCATTATTGGCAGTCTTCAATGGAATAAAAGCTAACTAACTCCTGACCTAATTTTTAATCTTTCTTTCCTCATTGCCCACCTCAAGAGTTCCTGGGACTTCTCTTCTGGAGACCAGGACAGCAGTACTTTTGTGAAAAAAAATGTGGCTTCCAAGCCTCAGAAGGCAATGGAACCTTGAGACACCAAGCCCCAAAAGGGAGAAAAGAAATAGAGATAACTGACTATAAAACTGCCATTTATGTTAACCAATGCATAGACACTTGCAAAGTTTTCTAGGTTTCCACTGATATTTTACAGTGGCATTTCTTCCACAAATTATTTTTTAGCATTTAACAAAAGTAGCAAAAATATCCATTAATACCACTTTGCAATAGTTTCTATTAGTGCCAGAAATAAAATTCAGGAGACAGTTACTTAAGAGAGTCCTATTTCACATGTGTCCTTTAGTTTGGTTTTTAAAAGCAATTCTAATTAACTATTCTAATAGGTTATGGTAATTCAGTTCCAAAGTTATTAATCTGCCTACAAACAAAATCACACCTGCTAGAGATGTTCACATTGTTATCAATAGATATGCAAATATCCTTGGTATTGACCTTCCCCTGACACACTCTAACATAACTGGAGAACTTAATTAGCATCTGATGTCTCACAAAACTTTGAAATACATCTAGTGTCAACACATACTCTGAATCATATTTTCTACACTTAGAGTCTTCTTCTTCAGCATTTCCAACACAGCACTGAAGAGCGGATTTTCCCCAAAGCTAATTTTCTCGCAAATATCATGGCCATGCTTTGTGACATCACAGAAACTTCCCTAATAACTGTGAAATCCTAAATAGAAATTTATTATCATGTCAAGTTGATATTAAGAGATGAGCTTGGTCATAACTACCAAGAAGCAAGAGTCCTGTTTTTCAGAAAGATGTTAACCTTCAGGAACAAAAAGATCAAAGATGAAGAAAATACCAGGCATGACTATAAGGTGATGAGGTGGATTTTCTTGTGTATCTTGTAAACTGGCTCCCACAATTAAAACCAGAGCTTTAAGGGGTTCTGAGCAAGAATAATGTTGTTTAGAACAAATTGATAGTCTTTGATGGTGATTATTTGAAGGGTAACCTTCATTTCATGTATAAGTACCATCATTTTAAGATTAAAAGTGACATGAAATATACAGTATTTGAAAATTTCTTCATAAAGTTTTCTTAAGATACTTTCTGTCAAATATGTTAGATAATAAGAAAGCCCAAATTTCTCTTATGTTATTTATTTCTATTGTTTAAAAACTTAAAAGAAAAAGAAGAAACATTTTTCCCGAATGGAAAAGACCAATAGATATTGAAAGTTGCCAATATCACCTGTAATAAATTCAACCACCAAATTTCACACGACTGTAAGGCACGGAAATATTTTAGAAGGCAACTGTTCAACTTGTCCTTTTACTAAGTGACGTAATCAGTTATACCAGTAAGATGGTAAATATTTTCACTAGTACACGAAACAACCTTTTGGTTGGTTTATAATTACAAGAATGATGCTAACCGAATCCCTTGCTTTGTTTCAATATCCCTTGTTAGTACCATAGACCTCTCTGCCTCTCTTGTTTTTCTCAAAAGCAATTTAGAAAATGCTTGTATTTTAGACAAAAGGAGAACATTTGGTGAAAGAAAATTCATCATTAGGTATCTAGAGGTTTGTTAATAGAAAAGGCAACTCCCACAGTGTATCCTAGTGCTCAAGCCAGACACACATGCTCAGGACCAGCAAGCTGCCTTCACAGTGGGCCAAAAGTCATTATCATAATTTTATATTACATAGACTACATTGAAAATTTAATATATCCCAGCAAAAAGAGACAAAAGACATTTTGCATAATGCTTCTGTGAGCGCACTCTCTCTTGCTACTCTTTTAGCCACCCCATGCAGATAATCACACCAGGAAAAAGAAGTTCATTACCTAAGCCAAATCAAAATTAGGCTTTTCTTTTTGATAGGGAACTTCATTAGTAAGCCCTGTCTTATACAGCTGGGAGATTTGATGAATCTATCTTAGAGTAATAATTCAGTACAATCAGCTACAATTTCACTTTAAGTTTTACATCTTTATTAAAGAAAGTAGAAATATATAAACTGGATACACATAGGTAGATCTTTCAAGATGTTAAATGGAGATGCTAACTAAAATCACTCTGGGAAGTAACCCAGGTGAGAAATGCAACTTTGCCACCTAGCTACCCATGATTAAGGGTTTCAACGGGGGAAGAAAAAAAAATCAAAGAAGCCAAAGCTGAAACTTGAAGGTGAGAAAAGCGGGTATTTACTGAAACTATTCAAACGAAAACATCTTGGAATTTTAAAGTTAGCCTTTGATTGATAAGAAATCACTGGGGGAAAGAGTCCTTTTAGAATTCTTCCTAAGAGAAAGGCTAACGATCCATTCGTCCCTCCATGCTGTCCAAGCAAATACGCACAGCAGTGCTGAGTCTCCGTTCATATCATACGAAACTCAGTTATCCCACAGACGTGGAACAAAGAGCTCCCCTCGCCCCTTTGTGTGACCCACATATGTAAGTGAGTGCACCAGCCTGCGGGAGGCTTTCTGGCTGCAGACAACTGTCTGTGGAACTCCTCCAAGACTGCACCCTTTCACGCTGCAAAAACCCTATCTCGGCAGCCCGCTTTGTGGCCATGGTTTCCACGCTGTGCTTCCAGCTCACCTGGACTTCTGTAACCTGAACTGAAGCTTCGACATGCCATTGCCCATGCTGCTTTTTCCTAAACCATTCAAGCCAGCTAGCCTTCCAGAGAAATACAGTCTTACTTTGCCCCATCTCCTCCTTCTGATAGAGAGCCACGAATTTCTCCCACTACTGACGTTAGTATCACTGAAAGGAGACTCCTGAATTCCTGAATGTCAAGACTTTTTAAAACAGAGACGATAATATAATTTCCTAGGCCTCCTTGGTGTGATCAACCTATACTTTTTGTTAATCTTCAACAGTGGCAAAGTCTGCAGCAAAACAGCAAGAACAGCAACAGGAACCCCTTCCACCCGCCGCTCGACGTCCCTTCTCCCATATTCGATGGGTGGAGAGCTCGAGAGACAAGTTTCTGTTTGACTTAAGCTTGACTCAGTCACTGAGCATAAATGGCCCAATTCTCAACAGCCCCTTTTGGAGAATGGACGGAAAGTTTAAGAACTACCTGGTTTAAGAGTTTCACAGAGTAAACACTTTCTTACATTTTTGAATGATTTAAAACGCACTCCCAGAGCATTCAGAAACATGAACAGCATTATGAATTCCGCCTTCCCCATAGGTTTGATTTGACTTTTACAAATTAATAACATGGTCTATTTTATTTCTTTCTAATGTTTAATCTTCTTCTGAAAATGCTATACAGTTCCTGGTAGTTTGCTGCCATGGGAAGAGGTAGAGAGTAACAATAAAGCTATTTCAGACATTTTAAGCCAGACAACATGGAAACCTTTAGAATGGGAGATGATCACCATGGTTAGCATTTATGAAGTCTTAACTGTATATCAGGCATGGTACTAAATTTTTTTTTTCTTCTTTCCTTCAAACAATCCTAGGAGGTTATTAAGTTACTCCCATTTTATGGGTATGAAGACTGAATCTTTGTAATCTTTCCACAGCTAGTCTAGTGGAAAGGCTTGCCTTTACACTCATTAATCTGACTCTAGTGACCATTTTCCAAATCACCGTGTTCTCCAACCCTGCCAAGCGAGTTATAAAGAATAAGTACTTCCAGGAAATCAAAAAAGTTGCTGAAATCTCATAATTGTCCATAGGACATTTATGAAGAGACACTGCCAGGTACCCTTTGGGCCAGGAGATATAAAAAGCATTTAGATATAAAGAAAATGAGCAGGGAACCCTATAGAAAAAGGGAAGGGGTAAAGAAAGGGATATGTATGAAATATAGGCATATTTGGTTCCATAAATTTGGGTCCTCTGAAAACAAAACAACTACCAGTCACTTCATTCTCTGCTTTTATAAAACATACCTTTATTTAAAAACAACCTTTCACTTTTCTCGTCCTTGTGACTTGGCCAGGTTAACCATACTGATAGCTCTTTAAAGTCTCACAAAAGTCACATTGTGACACTTTGCAGTCCTCCTCCCTATAACCAAAAAAGCTGGGTAGATCAAGGCCCAGCTCTAGTCCTCTGTCCTTGTTGCTGACTCAGTGGTATGATACTCTACGGGTCCTTAGCGTCTCTACAATTTGTCTTTCTTACATGACTTCTTATCCTTGTTACATTACATTAGGATCACCTGTTTCTTTTTTTTTTTTTAAGATTTTATTATTTATTTATTTATTTGACACAGAGAGAGATCCCAAGTAGGCAGAGAGGCAGACAGAGAGAGAGAGGGGAAAGCAGGCTCCCCGCTGAGCAGGGAGCCCGATGCGGGGCTCGATCCCAGGACCCTGAGATCATCACCTGAGCCGAAGGCAGAGGCTTAACCTACTGAGCCACCCAGGCACCCGGGTCACCTGTTTCTATGTATGTCTTACATCCTGCATATGTTATATGTTCGTAAGTAAAAACAAAAGGAAACTCAAAAAGAAGGGTGCTCAAAAAAACATGTGACAAAGACAACGGGGACGAGATTACGCAGGCATCGTATATAGGACACATACCGTAACCCTTGCTCGTTTTTGTTTCTTTTCTTCTGAATCTTGAGAGAATACAGAGCACAGCAAATATTCTAAAATTTGAATTTGTGATGGTACCAATCCGTATCGGTACACAGTTACCAAAACAAAGACATTGACCAAAAAAACCCAACAAACACCAATAAGAGCAAACACAATAATAAATATCAACAGTGAACAAAGGGAGGGAAAACAAGGGTCCCGAAATTCATCTTTTCTACAAAAGTATAATAACATTGTCTAAAGTAGCATTTTTACATATAGCATAAGAAATGTGTAGGTTATACGAGCCCTTGACACTTGACCATAGAACCAATCAGTCACCATCCTGAGAGGGTCCTCATATGTATGGAGATACCCTTAAATTCCCCTCACATTCAACTGCAACTTACTCCAAGTTCGGAAAATCCAGTTCAGCTATTTTCTCTTTCAACAGATTTCCACACGTTATTAGAAGTACACGGTTAACCAGGTTTCATGCAGTAGACAAAATGGCATTGTGGGATTACATTAGTTCGACAGCTGCTTTATGACTATAGCTTCCAGACCAATTTATTTAATATTGATCTTTAAACAAACATCAGTACAAATAAATTTGAGCACTCCAGTCCCGAGATTCTATATCTATAAAAGAGCCCTACATTCAGAGAAGCACGGCTGCTTGCATTTCTGCCTTTGATTCTGTTTTCTTTGATCCTACCAGGTATCAAATACATCAATGCCAAATTAAAACAAATCCATCTTCAGATAACACTCTGTTTATAATCTTTCGTGCAGAAAGAATTTTTCTATCAATAACTTCCAGCAAGCGTTTTAACTGATCTTTTTATTGCTTTATTCTCTCTGACGACTATAAAAGGCAGCAGTGCCCTGTCCTGACTTGAGCAGCATAGCCAGCTCTACCTGGAATATCTGCCGGGAAGGGGAAGAGCTGAGTTCCATTCCCCCATCCCCATCTCTGTGCGTGCAGCTTGGCATCTTTAACGATTCTAACCCAGCAGCAGGGACGCACCAAGACCCAGCTGCCCCCTGCTGAGAAAATTGCTGCACAAAGCTAGGGGTTCGGGAGGCCAATCTCAAGACTTTTACGGGACTACAGTTGACCATTTGGAGGAGGGGACAGCTGGGTGCTAAATATAAATGGGACAAAAGACTTAGATAGGGAAATAGATAATGAACCCTGGGATTAAACACTCGATTCAATTAGGCCGGCATATATGAATGTGAGGCATAAGTGGACCCAACATAATTATTTGCACAGGACTTATTTATGCCCTTCTTAGTTATCCTGATTGAGTACAGATATGAGGCTCACCAGGAGATGGATATTCCTGTGGTCGGGAACTGGGATAAAGTTCAAAGTTTTTGGTCACAATTCATTCATGTCTGCCATCTGTTTTATGTTCATTGAGGTCTACTGACTATATTGATCTCTCGCAGAAATAAAGTTTCTTCTCCGTTCTTTTCTTTTCCCCCCTTCCTCTTCCCCTCCACTACTTCCTTCCTTCTTTTCTTTTAAATACAAATATTCTGGAAACAGAGTCAACGGGAAACTCTTTATGGGAAATTAAAAATACTTTCAGCAAAATATTCAACCTTTTTTCCAGACACCTTGAACCTGTGCTATCAAAGGAAGATATATCTGCTCTGAAATTGTAAGATAATTGTTTTCTGTGAGTTACAAATTTCAGGCAGTGAAGGATTGTTTTAAGGAACATTTGAATTAAAAAAAAATCTTTTTACTTTGTCATAAATTAGGGCTCAAGGAGAGATTGAGAGGACATGTTTTTTGAATGTTTAACATCAGAAATGCATAAAAGATACAATTATTTAAGACTACTATTCCTCGGTCAATCTAATGGCTTGATGCTATAAATAAAACAAATCTATTATTTATAGAAGCACCAGCTTTCACTATGCCCCCTTCCAGTGCACTGACATGAATGAACTTCGAACATTAAACAAAGGTACAGAGTAGGAACCACATCTGTTATATCTCTCCCCAATATGAAAGGACTCTCCCTTCCTCACCAAACCCTTAAGACTATTCACGTTCTACAGACAAATAAGAAGCACCCAGATGGCCAAATTGGTCTATTCTCCTGCCCCCTGGGGAACAGGGTGAAGTTTAAGGCACAGACACTTGTCCACATTGCTGCTGAACCTTAGGGAGAGAAGGCGGATCCTCCATACAGCTGACAGGCGAGCAGAGGTATTGTCACGGAATCTCGAAGATGCTACGGTTGCACCAGCCAAAATGGAAGGTCTTTCAACTTGGGTGTGTTGTGAGGTGGATCCGGAATGAATGATTTTTTGTCCTCACAGAATTGCTGAGAGGATTAATTGGCAAAACATACGTAAATCTGCTTTGATAACCAGATATCAAGCCAATGTAAGGTTCATATTCTTTTATAACTCATAATTATCTTGATAAGGTATCTAGGAAGGCAATACTTTTCTTAAAGTCCACCTTTTATAGCTAATAGAGGTTTGTGCACTGGCTGATGTTTAAGCCCGAGTAAAGGCTGAGATAGATGGAAGAGCTGGTCTTCCCTCCTTGTGCATGACCCACCTGGCGTTCCATCTACACATCGCTAACTGAATTCTCATAAGGCATCATTCCAACTGAAAACACGATGCTTTTGTATGTCATCCCTGTTGTACCATTTCCTTGGCTGATTCTCAAAGAGGTGGGGCAGGTAGGTGACGGGAAGATCTGTCCCAGTCCCAGGTGCTCACACCCACAGTGATAATCTATAATGAAAGATGAGTCAATGGTACCCATGAGGCAGGTGAGTCATGGTAACTGATGACTCAATTAAATATTAGAAAACCCCCCCATGTTCTGGGCAGAGAAAGTGCTGAGAACCATTCCTCTGCAGACACCCCCATTAAAACCTTCACAATAGTGAGCATGTAATTTTTTGCCTTTTTCCTATGGACCATGAGCAATCTGAGATATACTCAGCATAACTGTGTATCCCCAATAAGTGACAGAGTCCACGGCATAGACCAAAGAATGAATGAATGAGCACAGGCTAGAGGAACAAATTCAGAGAAGAGGTGATGATGGTTTTGCTCATGGTATATGAGCAGAGTTTGAAGGAACTAGTGGATGTTGATCTTAAGAGAAGAATCAAGGGAGGAGGGATGTCAGCTGCAGCAAAATATACAAAGGACTTTATGGTAGAAAAAAGATTTGTTTTCTCCATGTGGATTAGTGGATGGAAACTTCAGAGATAGGCTTTGAGTGTCCTGAGATTCCCTCCTTTCTGTCACCATCCACATCTCTACTAGGTCATAACTACTAAATACTTCTGTTTTATTTCTTCTCCATTTCCACTGCCAGAGTCTTAGTGCTGGCCTTCATCTACATCTCTTGGGTTATGCATACTTCCCTGCACATGGTCTCCCACTCATTTAATCCCACTCTCCAGTCTGGCCCAGGTTTTAGTATGTTGTCCTCTATTAAAATCCCTTGCGAGGCCTCTCCACTGTCCTCAAAATAAAACTCAACTTCCTTCACTTAGAAACAGGTCTTTGATGATCTGCTATTTTCTTGAGTATGTTAACCCTATGCTTTAGACATAATCTCCTCTCTGACTGAATACCCTTCTTACCTGGCCCTCCTGGGTAACTTGTACTCATCATTTAAGATTCTGTTTAGAAATCTCCTCTTTTATAAAGCCTTCCTTGACCCTCTCAGGCATGTTCATTCAATCACTTCTCAGTCTCCATAGAACATCTTGTGAATTACGATTATTCTCTTGAGGAAAGGTAATATTCTATTTACCTTTGTATCCCCAATAAGCAGTTGAGTAAATAAATGAAAAATTGAGTGATTCATTCTTTAAGTAGAGCCTCAAAAAATTGGACCATTGTCTTTTAGGAAATAGTGAGTCGTTAGGAGTTCAGCTGGTAGGCTGCACTAGACTTTTGCAGGTGCTTCCAACTCAATCCCTCCACCCCCACCTTCTTAGGGCTGGTTGAGAAAAGGGGTAGAAGAGAGTGAAGGCAGGCATATGTGTAGAAGTTGAACAGAACTTCCTAGTCCTGGGGCACCTGGGTGGCTCAGTCTGTTAAACATCTGCCTTCATCTCAGGTCATGATCCCAGGTCCTGGTCCCTGCTCAGCACATAGAGCCTGCTTCTGCCTCTCCTTCTGCTGCTCCCTCTGCCACTCCCCCTATTTGTGCTCTCCCACACTCACTCTCATTCAAATAAATAAATAAATAAAATCTATAAAAAAGAAGAAAAAACTTTCTAGTTCTGGCAGGCAAACTAGTCAGAAAGGCAGAACCTACTTTCATTATACACGGATGATGAACTAGAACAGGATCAAGGTTTAATACTAGAAAAGCCCCCTAAAACAAGCTAAGACTGTCAGGTGCAACTAGAGAGGATTTCACTTAGGAACTTGCACACAAACAAAAAATGATTTTTATAAATAAAAGGACTTGAGCAAAGTCCTTCCTTGTGGAATGGGGTTCAGTACATTCTGTGCTCTTGATGTTGGCTCCTAATGGTTATTTCTTACATGAGAGAGTATAAATGCTAACATATCATTCTATTGCCTACACAGATCTTCCAGTGTATTAAAGAGTAGTGACTCAAAAGCATTTTTTTTTTACACATCCATACTGTGGAATCTTTACACACTTTTAAAGCACTAGCCATCTGGAAGATCACAGAGTTCTACACATAGGCATTTATTTAGTGCACTACAAAGGCAATTTAGAAAACTGTACTTTAGTGATCCTCCAAACTTAATGCCCCTCCCTAAGTGCCTAACCAATTACCAAGGGGATGTTTTTACTGTTAGAGAATTTAGCTTCAAAAAAAATTTTACATCTGGTACTAATGAGAGGCTAGAAAATTATGATCTTGTATTATGGCAAGTGGAAGAATGTCCTTTAACAGAAAACTTCTCTATCTGCCTAAGTTCATCTTGAAGGTTTGCACATAGGTCTAAAATCTGCTATGGATTTCACTTCCCGAAGATGGAATTAAAATTCTTTTTCCTATCCCTGAATGTAGCCTTTGACTACTTTTAATACTTTGTTGGCATTAGTAAGAATAGCATAATTCCTAGAGATAGGGTTGAAGGCAAAGTTACAGGCTGCTACACTAGGAGAGTCACTGGGAAAACTGTGATGGAAGTTACTCTTAATAAAAACCTCATCAACATGCCCCCAAACAATGAAAAATGTGTAGGCATCTATCTCGTAACACAAACCATGAGATCTTTAAAAAATAATTACCTACAAATGGTAAAGCAGTCAGTGACGATCAGAGGTGCCTACAGTTTTAAATGTGAACACGTTAACGGGGCCGATGGCTGTGCTTATTATATATTTTGGTATATGTAGTGATATTGCTAAGCTATCTTAACACTGTCAGTGTGGAGAATGTTGGACAGCTACAATTTCAAGTTGCATGTCATCTTAACTACTATTTTAAATAATTCACATGGTCACACAAATGAAAATCATATTGTCACAGTTCTCTAACAAACATGTGTGCTTTTAAATTAAAAATGTACTTCCTACACTATCCATAAAAATTCCATCACAATCAGGATTTATGAAGTCACGGGGAAGCCTGCTCGGTCCTGCCCCCTTTTCCTGTTATCTTCCCTTATCGGGGATAATGAGAAGCTTGACAACATGGCTTTCGGTTGGGATTAAAAGCTTGAAGCTCTCCCCACTCTGGTTTTATGGGGTCTGGCTGCTAGACTTCACAGGACCTTGCTGAAACGACCTGTCTACTTCAACTCCACATGGCCCCACTCCGGCTAGGCCTTTGGATCAAACCCTTCTCCTGTGAATACAGACAGCGTCTGGGAAACTGCGGTGCGGACGTCTCCACAGAGAATCACAGATGCTGTCAGGCCCGAACTTCACGCTCAAACATTTGATGCATTTTAAAAAGGGATTCAGCCTCAGACTCAAACAGGCAGATGGATCGTCTAACACTTCAAAGGCTTTAGCAGGATTGCAGTTTTCCCTTTGTCCCATAACCCATTCTGCCTCTCCTCCTTCTCCACAACGTGCCTCGGCACAGTGCTAAAGGAAGTGACAAAGTGTCCCCAATCCTAACAGCAGGAACTCTGTGGAACAAGCGCAGGTCCATTAATCCCCTTTTACAATACTGAGTTTTCCAGTTCTAATATCGATGGCTCCAAGAGTTCAGGGATGGACAAAGGGGCAAGGAGTCATAGAGGCGGTGACAAGATGAAAAAGAAGCAAGAAAACACTTGGTTCTGTGTTTGGCTGTCCCCACAGAATTGTGAGCATCCTCCTTCCCTAAGAGCCAGTTCCCATTAGCAAAGTGACAGTATCCCAGATTCCAAGAGCTGTTCATCTCGTTCTTGTTCAAGCCATTCAGGAAAAAGCCAGAAATCCAAAATGACCTTTTTCTTAAAAGGCTTTATTACTACAATTCTTAATGCAATCATTAAATTAGAAACTCGCTGTGACTTGAAGTTGCTTATCCCTACACAAGTTCAAAAATTGCTACTGCTCTTTCTCCATGAATTAGTCACCGGAGTTTAAACCCATTGGTCATCTGACATGGAATGTGGACAAAGGATTTTCCCCCAGGGACATCTAGAAATAGGTGCATATCTGACTCATGCACCTAACTCTGATGAGGCCTGAATGTCAAGAAAAGGTTGAGGGTTCTAAGGAACCCTGAGATAGAGGGGAAGTAGAGGGGGCAGAAGAGGCAAAGGTGGATTTCAAAAGTTTTAGTCAATCAATCCATCCACATTCTTATTATAAGCCAGCATGTCAACTTTACCCCAAATACAGTGAGAAAAGGAAATTTTATCTGGCCTCTAATGATCTGAAATTTCATGGGAGGTGGAGGTAATATTTACTTGTACAAAACCACTCGTAAATATCCTAAATCAGATAGAGATGGGTACGATTGCCAGGTATAGGAAAGATGAGACTGGCTGTGCCTTTAAAGAAGAGCATCTATTTAAGAGATACGGTGGTGGGCACCTGGGTGGCTCAGTGGGTGAAGCATCCCAACCCCTGATTTCAGCTCAGGTCATGATCTCAGGGTCGTAAGATCAAGCCCTGTGTCAGTCAAGCTCCATGCTGTGCATGGAGCCTGCTTAAGATTCTTTCACTCCCTTTCCCTCGGCCCCTTGCCTCCCCTAAAAAAGTAAATAAATGAAACCCTCATTGGTATCTTTAAAAAGAGAGAGAGAGAGAGAGAGAGAGAGAGAGATGATGGAATGTACTTTTGGATAAAATCAGAGAAGATTAAGCTAAAAAAGACCTTAAAGATTGTCTAGTACAAAAATCTTCTTTGAAAATAAGGTGAAACTGACTTGTTTAAAGTTTTTAGGTCAGAAGGGAAGAGCCAGACTGAGAGTCCAGTTCCTACGATCTTTCCTACCACAACCAGTCCTACGATCTTTCCACGATGTCCTTCTTCTGTGCACATGCATTCTATTCTGGGAATGTCACTATAAAAATCTACATGTAATTAATGTTTTCTACTTGAATAGAGACATTTCCTCATGCTCATTTACCTTTCCAGAGCAGAGATGCAAAATTCACACATGTGCATACATATATAAATAGGAAGTATTTTAAAAAGTCTAAGGACCAAAGTAGAAAGACTAACTTGTTTAATCCATGAAGGTCTTGACTTAAATTTTATATTCTATCTACAGTCACACTTCAGCCAAGACTACTTTTTTCATGTGCTGATTATTGTAATTTGCAAAGGCCAGCGCCCTTGATATACATCACAATTTAAAATGTACATGCTACCTCTGCCTCTACCATTCCCCCTGCTTGTGCCCATGCTCTCTCTGACAAATAAATAAAATCTTTTTAAAAAATTCAAAAAAATAAAATGTACATGCTACATTTTAAAATAGTTAAGAATTAAAACTATATGTATGTTGGGGCACCTGGGTCGCTCAGTTGGTAGAGTAGCTGACTCTTGATTTCAACTCACGTCATGACCTCATGATCTCAGGGTCATGGGATCGAACCCCATGTTGGGCTCCACACTCACCGGGGTCTGAGAATTCTCTCTCTCCCTCTCCCTGTGCCACCCCCCCACTCAAGCTCTCTCTCTCTCAAATAAATAAATCTTTAAAAAATATATATGTATATGTATATATGTGTATATATATGTATGTATGTTAAATGCCATTGAATAGATAAGTGGCAAAAAAACTGGAAAAATAATATAAGTCAAATATCTCATAGCCTTAAGATGTGAAGAGTTCTTTTAATTCAATAGGAAAATGACAAATACTAGTTTTTAATGGACATAAGACACAAATAAGCAAACTCTAGAATACCAAATAGAAATGGTGACTAAAAGATGAAAAAGTCAATCTACTTGTAACAAAAAATTGAAAATTAAAATGAGGGATTTTTGCCACATAGCCAATGGAGGTTTTAAAATTAAAAATGCCAATTTTTAAAAGTGTGTTACTCAGTATGGTCAAGAACATGAGAAGATGGGTCTTCTCACATACTGAGGGAGATATGTATCAGTGTAACTGTTCTGACCAGAAATCTAAAAATCTACCTGAAGAGCACTAAAAATGTTCTCGTACTTTTTACTCTTAATAATTTACCTAAAGTGTGGGGTGGGTGCAGTTTAGTTAAATGAATTAATGCATTTAGTTAGAACAGTACTGAAAAATAATAAGCACTCAATAAATGTTAATGATATAGTTGATCTTTTTGAAGAATAATGAGATATGTACATTATATAATACTATCAAGAAATACAGAAAACACTTAAAATATTATATTGTACAGTATGATTATACACACCTTTAAAGCATATAGGCATGTGTGTATATATTGGCAAAAATTTAAAAAAAGACTGTGGAAAGAAAAGCTTAAAGACCATTTATCAAAATGTTATCATCTGGCTGTTAGCATTAAGGCTGTACATAATTCATCTTCCTTTATTTTTCCTTGCATTTTCCAAATGGGCCAGAATCAGAAAAGATGCAACCCATTCAGGAGAGCCTTCATTGTAAGAAATGGGAAGTGCTGTGGCTTCGGCTGCTTTAGGATACGCTTACAAGAAAATGGTTAAAGGTAACTGAGAAGCTGATCATTATCAATTAAGCTGTGCTCACTTGGCATGGCGGGGTACATGCCACAAAGTTAGCTGAACACTTTCTTCAATGACAATTTTCTTTTTATTTCATCCACAGTACATTTATTTTGTTATGTTGCCCAAAGTTTGGATAACCCCAGAATCCAGGCATGTCCTGGGGGCAGGGGAGAAAGAAAAACGTGATTTAATGATCAATGTACAGGGCTTAAGGCTCCTCCTATTACTGGCCAAGGAAAACATCTGAACTAGGAAATGTATAAGGCAGAAGTGTTGCTTTCTACAGAGGAGAGGTGACCAATATTGAATAGCAATGGCAACAGAAGAAAACGAATGTTTACGGTTGTGGAATTGCTGGCTAAAGAACTATCACGTCTGCGGAGAATGAGGGGGTGTAGTCAAGTTAGGTATGCATGGATTCAGAGTCCATGTGAATTTCAGAGTAGTTTGGTCCACACAGGCAGTGCCTCGGAGGAAAAAAAAGCTGTGGACCTCAGCAGGAACTGGAAAGAAGTAAAGGTCTTAAAATAGGGGACCTTTCAGTGGATGCAATGCAGAAATTTCCTATCAAGGTCAACTGAATTACACTTCCTAAGAAGGCTCTGGACTAGATATGTGGCTTTGGACAAGTACTCAGCCTCCTTCTGCCACTTCACCACAGGATGATAGCATAACCAGGTTATATTGGAAGATTAAATGAACCAAACTCTAAAATCCTCTACTCAGTGCATGGGATTCTACATATTAAAACTGAAAAATAGAATACAAAATTAGCAAGAGAAAATAAGGGGTTGCTAGTCCGTAACTTTATCAGCAAATGGCTAAGGAGATTCTCTGGGAGGACTGGAGATGGGGGCTGAGGGTAAACAGAGGCCACCCAACAACACACACTTGAGAGCACTCTTATGATTCACGGTAGAATTCCGTTAGACACAGTGAGTTAGCCATCAAAAGGGTTCTATCAATGGTGTGCTATTCTACTCATCTTTGCTGGTAGGGTGGCATGAAATGCAAAACTCACAACAACTGAGTAAGTTTTGCCCACGAGAGGAGAGCAGAGAAAGTATCTTCTATGAGCAGTCACCAAATTTTGCCTCTAGAATGTTGACCTAGATATGCTCCCAGGAGAATCAACACCCTCTGTCACTTTCACTGTCCAGAGAGTGAATGAACGAATGAATGAATGACACATACTTTGCTGAGTTCCACACTGCCCGACTGATTTGAAATAAGTGATAAAGAGCTTTAAGAATTCAGTTGAAAGAGCTGGGTTCGTGTCTACACAGGCGCACTTGCATTCCTTTCCCCGCACAGTCACACGTGAGCCACCAGATTTCCTTCTACACGCTCCATTCAGATGGAGTTTATTTACTACTCTCGTCGTCAGGTTTGGAAGTAAAATTTCCGCAGATAAGTTAGTGCATCTGTGTTTCTTCCGTTTTGTGTTCTTTACAGCACTTTGTACATTCTCATAGTGAGAAGAAAAACAGAAACCAAGGTGAGAATTCCTCTTTTGATATTTCCATTGCTTCTCATGTGAAGCAAACAAGCCATATGCCATAATGGGAATTCGAGATGGCATTTGGGGAGGTTGCCAATTTTTTAGGGGAGTGTGCATATGTGTGTGTGATGTTTTCTGCTGGAGTTGCTATAGTAGATAATTCAAAATAAAATTCAGCAGGTCCTGATGTTAAATTTTGGGCACCAAACTGAATTTAGGGAGAGCAGAAGTACCAGTCCTCTCTGGGGACTAGGTCTAATATCTCCTGAGGCCCCTGGCTCAGCTGTGGCAAGCTAATAAGGTTACCCTGAAGCAGATGCAGTTGTTAATACAGATGTGGCATGGGACCTCCTGAGGCAGGTCACAGTCATGATAACTCATGGTCACATGCAATATACTCATTATGAAAGCTTGTGACGGGAGCACCGCAAACTGAGGCCTCACAGTGCGTCAAGCTCCCTTTGTCTCCTTCTCCCTGAGTTCACGTGAAGGAAGGCAGGCTAAGAATTTTCTTCAAACACACATACACACCCACACACGCACACACACGCGCACATACAGAGTTTAGGGGGAGTTTTGCTCAGGACACTTTAATGCAAAGGGTTTTAAATCATTCTGAAGCAATTAAAGTTATTCAGAAAGTACGTACAGAAAATCTCATGGAAATCGAGTGTGACAGCTGGTGTGGGGGTCCAGCAAAAGGAACTGCCACTATTTATGGACACAATAGAGAGGAATGGTTCTTGGCAGCTAGTTTCAAGGTTCATGGTGTGTAGTGAAATGGCTAATAGTGTGGATGAAGGCTGATTATAAATAAAATGGTATGTTTCTTCATCTCCTCCCACCGGTCACAGTCTAAAATGATGCTTTGGAGGAGACAGATACAAACTATCGCCTTTCATTTTACTTCCAGTCCTTCTGAAGAGAGTGAGCTGATTTGGAACTTCCAGAAATCACAGACTCTTCTGACTGAATGGAAGAGCACATGCACACTGAAGCAATAACTTTTAAAATTGCATGCTGGTAACCTGAGTTAATGCAGGAAAGAGCTGAATAATGTACAGAGAGTAGGTTAAGCACTAAAAGAATCTGATTTGTTCGATATTTTCAGACTAATGGGGCACTGCAACCCTTTTGCTACTAATATTCTGATTTCTAGCCCTAGAAGACAGACAAGCAGGTTGACTTCTGAAATTCCCCAACCACTTCATTAGCAAGGATGGCGGGTTACAACATGATAAGCAATAGTTCCTGGACACATGGGAGCTGCCTTCTGTGGGATTTCCAAACTTCTCAGTTCTAGGGAGTGTCGGGGTTCAGGATGGTAAATGTAGGTAAAGTTAAGTCTCCTCTGAGAGCCAGGTTTTCCCAAGAGGAACTCTGTTGCTGGGGTCATCCTTTAGCTTGTCTGACCCAATTTGCCTTCCTCTATAAGTGGTCATGAAGAGAACAATTATTGTGCTCCAATTTGAAACCAAATGCTCAATGTTATAAATAGTAGCTTCAGTGAAGTTATAACTGATGGGACAAAGGTCTTACATTCATATGCAGGGATAATAATCATTCTAAGATTCTTGCAAATGAAGACCTGCAAAAAAAGATAAGCTTCAATCAAGTTAAAGATAAAACTATTAAAAATAACTATCGAAGGATGTAATAGCCAAGTGTGACTTCAAAAATATTAGTATAACATATGGAGACATGGGATTCTATGATAATTCAAAAAGCAACGTTTCTACATAACTTTTACATCACTAGATCTCCACTTCAGCAATGCAAGAAACCACTGCAAATTTTGTCATCTAATTGGACCCATTCATCCATTCGTTCATTCCACCCATCCATCAATCATCCATTCCATCCATCAATCATCCGTGCAACAAGCTTCTCCTGCATGCCAATAAATTGCAAAATGTTTTCTATAATATATTAGAGATTGTAAAGCAAGTCCAAAAGGGCTTGGCCTTCAGACCAGACAGTCTGTTGTTTGATAAGAGTGCAGTGAAGATGACTAGCAAAGATGCCTCAATAGCAAAATCCATATCAAGCTTGGGGTTGGGTCAGGGTTGGATGTGATTCCTGGGGCGGGGGTGGGGGGACAGGGAACATAGGAATTGAAAGAGAGTAAAGTCAATTATCTCTGTGACTGGAATATTTTTATCATGAAACAAGTTGTTTATCATGATTTACATAATTTAGGTTCAATTCTTCAAGCTGTCTCTTACAGTGGGCATTGGGTCGGATTTTCAGTCTATAGCTACCAAGGCCTACAGGCTAAAACCGGACTCACCTGCCCTTAAAACATATTCATTATTTATTTAACTATTAATCTAAAGAGCAAAATAAAACAGCACTTGTGTATATTTTTCTCAATTGCCCCTTATTTATTTTTATCCTTTTTCATTAGTGAGGAACCAGAGACAAGAAGAGACTATAATTCAGGATCACACAGCTAGAGAGCAGCCGAATTAGGTCTAGAAAGCTTGGTTTATAATCAGTGATCCCAGGTTTATATACCTTAAGTTATAAGACTTTGATTGATTTCAAATTACCAAAGTTAGCACAGCCAATGATATCAGAGGAAATACAGCAGAGTATGAGAAATAAAATGAATCCACACATGTTCTGTCCAGGGCAACTGTGGCCTGAATCACACAGAACAGTGTGTTCTGATCAACCCAACACATAATGGATTTCATTCTACTCCTAATAAAGTGACAGCATTACTTTTTATGACAAAGGTGGTTCAAAGATTGAAAAGTTGCTGGACACACTAATTAGAATTAAGATCAGCCTGGTTTATATCAAGCCCTTTTTTAGCACCGTGTTATTGGTTTGGTCCGACACCGTCCCCTGCAGTGTGTGGAGACAGGCCAGGAGTGTGAGGGCTGCAGAGCAGAGCAGGAAGAAAATCAACTGTGAAATTGGTAATTTTATTGAGTTTCACGGGGGGCTTTGTTGTTAAGACACAATGCAATTGGAACAGGACGCCTGTGGTAACACCATGCACACAGTATCCATTTCATGGCCAAAGGTAAACCGCCTCTAACCAAAAGTTACACACACATTCCTCTTGCAAAGCATTTTGCAAAGCGGAAAAAGTGGACCCGATGAAGGACTGATGGCTATGCTGCAGGTGTGGAGGCATTGCCAACGCAAAGGTAGAGTGGTACGTGTGTGTGTGTGTGTGTGTGTGTGTGTGTGTGTGTGTGTGCTCGTGCACGCGCGTGCCACTCCCCACATCTCAGAAGGTTCCTTTTCTGAACAGGGCCTGCTGGTTTGGGTTTAGAGAAAAGAGGTCCTTTCACTCTAAATGGTAAGAAGGTCCCAGAAGGAGTGTGTGAGGAAGACAGGGGCAGAAGGAGAGGACAGACCGAAATGTAATGCCTGAGCAGCTGAAATCATTTGGTACTCTCAATCCCCCAGGTAAAATAAGAATTAAACATAGCTAACAGGATATTACTCCCAGTTGGAAAAGATCTGCTTGCTGGCAATGTGAAAGTGAAGCTAACAATTGGTATTTGTTCTAGGGTGGTATTTTTTTTCCCCTAAAAGCTTGAAGTAGGAATAGTTAAATAAAGTATGCTGGTTAACTGTGTAAATACATTTGCAGCTTCTGTGCCTTCCGGGGCTGTCCCCGTAGTGGGTTAACTTGGTTTCAGATGGAAGGACACCTAAAGATGTTCAAGACGTCCAGATAGGGCAGGAGAGCCCACCCTGGTGGATGAGGTTAAGTGGTGGTGAAAGGAGGGAACCTTTCATCATGCGAGAAGAGGGTGCGTGCAAAACACGTATCCTGTGCCAGCACACCGGTCTGAAGAGCAAGCTACCATTCCAAGGAGGATTCAATTTTTTCATGCATTCTGACCACATTTTTTGTGAGGCAAGAAACTGGGAACACCAAAAACGGTTCTACGTGTTATCATCGATTTTATTTAAACTGTATTCGGGGCGTTGCAATGCTTGGCTTCCCTATTTGGGGGGCACATCTCGGGTGATTTTTGCCCTCACCAGAGGACTAAGTTGTCATGGTTGGCTTCCCTCCATACACAGGAAGCCCTTGGGTGAGACTAGGCACGAACAAGGAAGGGGATGGTGGTTCCACTGTCAGGAGATCACG
>LNAC01000211.1:403998-411498 GCA_002007465.1 Ailurus styani
CAACTGCTTTACTTGTTCTATTTCTCATTGTGGCTTTTCTGCTGATCCCACAGGAGCCCAGTACATCTTCCCTCAGCCCTGAGCAAGTAAGGACTAGCTGTGCTCTGCCCAGCACAGGTAAGCCTAGTCCACCTAAATGCATACTTACTGTCTCAGAGGGGATGGTCACCAAATGGTAATCAATATGGTGTCGTGACAGTTCACCTGGGAAGCCCTGTCTTAAATACAGGTTTGCTTTTTAGAGATTCACATTCACCACCACTGCCCACATTTTTCTGTGGGCTGCATGCCCCTGACCAGTCAAAAATTCATAGAATTTTTAAAAATACAAAAGCAAAGTAAAACCAAGCCAAACCCAGGTATTTCCTACTTAAATGTTCCTGCAATAACAAGGTGAATCTTTAATGGCACATAGATGTACTAATTCTGAAGGTAACATAGTCCAAAATGACAGAGGAGTTTTATGAGTTAAATAAATCCAGTCAAATTGGGAGACATTTGCAAAAATTAGCCTTACCCAAATTTTGGAAAAGAACCCCATTGGGTAAATGCACATTTCCGTCATTTTTGGACACAGGTGGGGGCCTGTTAATCTTAAATCTCATCAGCCCTTGATCTTCTTTTGCTTGTAAAAATGATTTTCTAAGGCCAATATGAAAAAATGTCTTAAATTATCCCAATTCATGCCAACACTGTTGCACGAGGAAGTCTGTCTAGCTACCATTAAGCAGGCATTTGGTGGAGGAGGAGGGACTAAAAATTTATGATACAAACTGGAGTTATGGATTGCTCTGTGGCTTTGTGCCCCATCTGTCAAACTGGGGTGTCTGAACGGAGAGAAAGCAAGAAATTCCCACAAATCACAGATTGCCGTGCTGTTCAGCTCCCTCATTCCTTTAAAGGTATGATTCCGTGTGAATAAAAAATGTACAGTTAGCATTCTGAAGTATTGAATGGCTTTTAAAAGCATTTAAAAATATGTACAAGGATGGAAAGGTCACTTGCATAAAAGAGAGCACGCACAAGGTGAAAGCCTAATGAAACATTATGCGGCATCTTCTTTGGTGCTCAGAATAGCTCCAAGGTTAAGAGACTCCGAGTCAGTCTTCTGCAGATCCATTTCCTCTCTCCAGGCTTCTCATGTTAACCCAGTGATTTAGTGCTCTGCATTAAGAGCAATTCACCTGCCTCTCCTGTCCCTGTGGCCCATCCCTCTGGGGAGCGAGGTGGAGAATAAAAAGTTCCACATATGGTAAAGTCAAGCTGCTTGGAGCCTGCTGAGTGTCTGTTGTGGGGATAGCGGCTCCTGAAAGCCCCAGCTGGTACTTGGAAGAGATTCTGCATTACTACACCTCAGTGCCTGCCTGGTTCCCTTCGGAAACTGTTGGCTCCACATACGACAGCCATTTTAGATCTCTTCAACCCTTTTCTCCCGGTTCTGTATCCAACTGAACAGTTGGTCCTCTACTGCTAGATAATCAAATTCTTCCATCTGGTCCCATCCCTGTGGAACTGAAAAGGTGTAGTATGCACCCGATCCCAAACACATACCAGGAGGGGCACCAGCTTCCCGACAAAAAAGCAGTCCACAACAGACCGCAGCAAAACCTTGATTTTAAATCTGGGGGGAGGGGGGGAGAAGAGAGTTATATAGCTATAAAACTATCTCCAAAAAGAGAAATCGTGGAAACCTGCCCAAGTCGCTAAACTGCATGAGCCACTGCTAAATACGATATGAACACACGCCCAACGCTTAGACCCCTGACGCAAGCACCAAGTCAATTACTTTAAGATACCCTCCAGGCACGCACAGTACCCTTGACATGTGCCCCATCCTGCGACGGCGTCAGGGTGACCCAGCAACACCAAGTGTGCACCGGCTGAGAGCTCAAGCCCGTCTTTCTCCCCTCCACTGCAGTTCAGAGGAAGACTCACTGTGCCCTATACCGCTCGGTCCTGCACACATTGGTTTCTGTGCATGTATGCATGTGCGTATGAAACCTCTTTACAGGACACATGCGGACTTCCCCTCGTGTGAGGAAGAGGAAATGTAACAGGTAATAGTTTCTGTAATGATTCCTCCTAAACCTTCCTGGCACTATATTATAATTCTGTGAATGGGCTAGGCACTTTGCTTTCCTCCTCGAAGTGGTTTGGCTTGCGACTTTCATCATCCCGTGATCCCTATAATACAAAGTCGTCTTACATTTAGCCCCACTGGTTCCTGTGTAGCCTAGGATGGCTGAAAAAAAAAAATGTACATTGTTTTGACAGCTTACATTTTCCCAGTGCTTGGCACTTTTTAAATAACTTTAACATGTCTCTGTTGATCTTCGTGACAGTTGTAAGGAAAGGCCCACATTTTACAGATAAAATAACTGACTCAGAGAGCTGAGGGGGCTTGCTGAGGGTGGACAGCGTGGATGGGATAGAGCTTGTCACAGGACTCCAGACCTCCTCATTAAGTATGGGTCCAGAATTTCAAGTCATTGATGAGATGACAGGTTTCGTGTGCAAAGCAGGTAGTTTGCAGGTTGATATCCGTCTTACTTCTGCTATTCTTTACAAAGGGTAAGGTTAATACCATCAACATCAGAAAAAACAAAAACCAGTATAAAATGGTTAAGTTCAGTCCCTTCCCTTTAAACATGAGGAAACCCACAGGCCGCAGAGGTCAAAGGATGCACTGAAGATTGTAAAATGGCACCACTCCTATTTTAAATAAGTTCGAATCTGCAGTTTGTCTGATTCTTGAGAAACAACTGTCCTAACGTTCTCCCAGGGTACTGAAGCGAGGGTGGGGAGGGGCGCGTCAGAGAGTTGGACTATATTTATGGGAACTGGGATGACAGTTTTAAAAAAACTGAGTAAGAGCTCCAGAGGTTAATCTCAATCTACTAATAAAGCCCTTATAAATCTTCACCGTATTCCCTCCGTGTGTGAGTCAGTTAGCTCGCAACCATAAAACAATTTCGCATCTTATTACGGCTTTTTCTGAAAGAAACTTAAAATATGTCACCACCCACTGTTTCATTAATGATACAATAAATGCTGATTTAGGGGGTAATCTTTCCCAGTAAGCATTATTCCTATTTCAAACAACTAACAAGAGTTCACAGTCAGTAGGACTAGCAGTACCTCCATTAAGATACAGATGTGAAGTGAAGAGCGCTTTTCTTTTTCTTTTCTTTCTTTTTTTTTTTTTTAGAAAAATTCACTTATCTCATTTAATCCCAGCAGTCAAAACTGGCATTCGGTGCTCAAGTCACAAAATAGTCTTTCTAGCTCCTGTCTTCAAAGTGACTGGGCAATCCTCACTAACCTGAAATGCCAGAACCGATGACCAGATTTAATATTACTTCATAAATAATTTAATAATAATAGACTTAGAGTATCTCATTCCCTATTCTGATTGGTGGAAAATCAATTGCACTGTGCCTGGAAATGACTGACTTCCCATTAGAGTTTTTCCTAATTGCAGTCAAACACAAGATCTTCATCCTTCCAAGTGGTGCCAGACGGCAAAGCAAGAAGTTATTTTTAATAGAAGTTTTAGTTCTTGTAAACCCTTAACAACGGTCATTATCTCTTCGAAATCGGTTTTGACCAGAGTAAGGGATGAGTCTGTTGGTACACACCGTCTCTGGTTTCGAATGACAAAGCTTAACACATGAGTTGTTAACTACCTGTAATGACACTTGGTTGATTAATGCTTCAGTGACACCCAATTTGATCTCATGTCCACTATTAAATCGCAGTCATGTAATATAATTTAGTCTTCAAAGATTTTATAAAGGAGGTAAAATTGGTTTTGAAGGCCATTCACATTTTTAAAGGTAAGACTGATCGTACAATTCAGATCTATTTTTCCCTTGGAGTTTCAAGGAATTAATTTTTCACGAACATCTACTAGAAGCTGCAGTTTGGCATTTGTGCTTACAAGCTAATAAACTTGTCTTGTCTCCAAATAAGTCAGTTGCTTTCGGTAAAAATTTGGGGGTGAAAGGGGGGTAGCATCTGATTCTGGTACTAAACATAAACATTTTATTTAAGGGAATGACAATCCGGTAAATGAATGTTGCAAACAAAATGAAAGACCAAATAATAATAATTAATAAGTGGTGAGCTACTCTGAATAACTTCATTCTGCTCACCTCACACAGAATCCAAATTAGAAACCATTACTGCATCGAAGACTTGCTCTCAATACCAGTTAAGCTTCTTTGGATTCCCTATTGTATAAAAAGTGTGCCAGTCTTTGACTGCCAAAATCAATTAGTCACATTCATTATGCCTCTATTTATTAATGTTGTACACTTTATAATGCACGTGCTGATGGAACAAAAGAAAGTTATGAAATACCAAATATGTGTTATGATTAAAATCAGAGCAAGAGGAGTAATGATCTTTAGTCTCTAACTGGTTACAAAGCCACTGTAAAGATTAGATCAGTGGTGACAGATTTATAATCTTTTTCCAAAACGTAACCCTTATAGCTCAGATTTTGCAATAGAAAAAGTATGCAATTGGTTACAGATTATTGGCTCCAACCGTTCTATTCATGAGAATATTGTGTTTCTGTCTCCTGAAATCTAAATACACAATGTAATCTTAACAGATGCAATTTTAATCTGCACTGCACTGTTATAATAAAACGGGGCAACATAAGGCTCTTAACTGATATAGGGTTCAGAGTTAATTCAATGATGCTAAGAATGGTATTAAAAAAATCAGCAAATAATTAAACCTCACGCTAAAATGAATGAAGAACAATGTCGGCATTCTGGCAGGACAGAATTTGATGGAATTTACTGTCAAGCTGCTACCCCTAAACTTTCCACATGAAACAAAAACTGTAATTTGTCTCCCTGTGATAAATAGTGTTACATTCTTTATTTTCCCCTCAAGTATTACAGCATAGAAGTTGAAATACGCCATGTCCTATGATTTCTGCAGTCCCCCCCTTATTTCGGAAGGGGTGGGGGTACGCTGAAGGGTGCATGCATTATTTGTTTTATAGGAAAGATTATTAATTGCTTCTTGGTATTAAAACTCAAATTTAGAGAGTGATAATGTAGATACACCAGAAGCGGTAAAGTTTGAGGGAAAACCACACACCCCTTAAGGCCTGAAATGATAACGGACACTCAACAAATGCATTTGCCGTGCCTCCTAGCACCGCCTTAAAATGCTGCTTGTGGCTCTACCCCAGTAGTCCCACCTTTCCAAAAATTCATCTAGCTCACGGAGCCTATTTTCACTGCTGACTTTGGCAAGCTATTCTATATTCCATCCACTGTGTTTAAAGAAACTTCCCTTCAAATTGCTCCAATGTGACAGTCCAGTCCCTCCATTTCAGTCATGACCTCTATGCTTTCAAATTAGTTTCTACTTCAAAAAGCTTACTGGCATCAAACTGATTTCCTTTTAGGAATATTATTCCCTTCTACTAAATCCCCACTTAGCTTCTCTCTCCCCTGAGCTAAACAGACCTGATTTATCAGTCTTCAAATTGCATTCTTAAAGCACTTTTTAGTACCTAAGCACCCAGGTACTGGGGTGAGAGACATTACTAAATGCGTTTTAGAGGAGATAAGACATGAAAGAGAATGTGTAGGAAGCTGACACGCTAAACAAAAATTTCAACTATAAATGGAAAGAGACTTCCTTTACTTTACTTCCATTTTAGTAGCAGCGTGTCCCGTTTACCCCTAAGTCTTCCCTATAGCCTCAACTATCTCTTCTGGGGGATCGCAGTCATCGGAATCGAGATTCAAACGTGGATCACGAAACGGACTGAAGGATGCAGTATGCAATATCCACTCTCGCACAGAAAACCCACCCCTATGAAGCAAAGAGCCTGCTACAGTTGGGTGAATAAAAATCCCAAGGAACTGAAGCCGCATGGTGCTTTTGGCTTACATCCTTCTAAGCCACGTAGCTGAAGTACACAAACAGGTTTTGACAAAAATCTTGTCTCACAATACTCCACACTCTGTCCCGAATTTACAGGACTCACGAACTCAGCAATAATGCATTAGATCGCCAGGAAGAAATGATAAACCTGTGTGAGTCCTAGAGTGATGCTGTGGGACATATATTCAGTTTTTATGAAAATATGTACATTCCCTCAGCTTGATTTCTTCCAGGCCCAGGGCTAGTGGGCCTGTGCTAATTTACATGGCTGATGGAACTCATAGGTTAATCAGGGGATAGGTACTGGCGTGATGAGCCCCCGAGGAGCCTGGTGTGCAGTCACTTCCTGATTCTCTTCACACGTTATTTGAACTGTGCATAATACCTCTGACCTGGACACCTTTTCCTCATCACACATTCCATCCCAAGCCTGGCTCCCTCCAATCCCTGCTAAACCCCTCTGCAGCCAACCTTTCTCAAGACCTCCTTCTGTTAGGGAATGAACTCTGGGAAAAGGTTTCCTTGTTACCTGACCATACCTTCTCGCGTGGAGCTGGAGGAGCTCTAAACCAAGCTTCAGCGTAGGACGATATGTGGGTGTTTTTGTAAATCTCATTTGTATAAAGTGTTTTAGATTACCCGTGCTTCCTAGCATGAGTGGGGGATAACTGAAAGTTGGCTGCAGGTGGCAACAAGAGATAAAACAGAATGGGAAAAATAGAAAAAGAAGTTATGCAACAGCATTAAGGAGAAAAAGAAAGAAATCTCGAGGAAAAAAAAATCAGCCATTTTACAGCCCTATTTCTTCAACATAAGGACATCCACTTCAAACGCTGGAAATGTTTTGTTATATTATTAAGCCAATTTTTAAATCTAATTCAATAATTCTTGTCTTCTTTGTTTCCTAACTTCAGCGATAATACTCTGTATAATACCATTACTCTCATAGTCTAAGATTCATTGCTTTCATTTTATCTAGCAAAAGGTATGTTTTCTGAAACAGTGGAATTACAGAGAACTAATTAACTCTAGAGTTAACAATTTTTTTTTAAAACAAAGAATTTCATTTTTATGTTTTGGAAGCGATCGCTTCAACTTGATTCTATTTTTTTTTTTTTTTGGTGCAACATCACAAGTATTGCACCAATAAATTTAAAATATGAACGCTAAACTATATGCATACTTCTTTAGAATTTCAGAAAACAAGAAAATCAGATTACCAATTATTTCCTATGCAAACATCAGAGGACATTTTGGGGATTAACACTTCTTTGCAACAGTCCCCCGCCCCCCATGAGGAGGGGAACTCAGGAACCACTGCAGAGATAACATATTAGCTTTTTATATCTCTCCACCCTGGTCAGGTGGCTACGGTGAAGCTGTTTGTTGTCTCCAGGGAGTGGAAATTCATATCAAAAATCATTACACATTATATCACTCCATTCCACATGAACATTAGTCGCTACTCATAAGGGGACTCAGGACTCAGGCTAGTATAAATAATGAACTGCCGCTTATTTTGAGAGGGCAGGTGGGGGAGACAACTAGTGTTTGGATTGGTTCAGGCAGCCTTTGGAGGCCACG